>JAMPIV010018704.1:0-247015 GCA_024509875.1 Oreohelix idahoensis | reverse complement strand
GTTTTTTGTTGACTTATGCATCTTTGTGATGCTATTTTTTGTCATTCTGCGAAGATTGCTTTTTACAGAAATGTATTTAGTTATTTTTAAAATGTAATTAACATATATTGATCTGTATTGTTGCCTTAACTGAGTAAGAAGTGGGCCATGGAGCAGAAAATGTTGGGAAACCCAGGCTGAGATGTTCTAAGTATTTTTGTTAGAGTAAAAACTATGTGCTGGTTAATAAGAGATTATTTGATTATGAGAGTTTCTTTCTTATACCACACAATTTTCCTCCAAATAAACTAAAAAGTTATATTATGTGATTATATGAAGAAAATATAGCACAGAATACGAACAAAAATAATTCATAATTTGTTACATGGTTGTATGGTATAATTGTCCAGGAATGTAGCATTTTTACATGGTTGTATGGTATAATTGTCCAGGAATGTTGCATTGTTACATGCAGAGCTGGCCTTAGAGCCTTTGGTGCGCAGGGGGAGTGGTCTCCCATACTTGTAGCTGTGAAAGTTTAATTAATATCTGCTGGAAAGTTATTAAAATTGGAAAATAAAATTATAGATTGTTTTAGAAATTTATTATTTACGAAACAAAAGAAAAATGGTGACAACTAAAAACAGGAAATAAAAAATTTGCCACACTTTAGTTTTAGTGTTTTCTTATAAAAGATTTACGCTGCTTGGTTTGGAAACCAAAAGCTAGGGATCCAGACCTTCAGGATGACCCCCCCCCCCCCCCCCCTTGCCTGACACAAGGCTGGCTGTGGTTATGCACTGTGTTGATGTGTGGTAACATTAGATAGTCATGTGATTGATGTGTAGTAGCACCATATAGTGATGTGATTGATGTGTGGCAACACTATATAGTCATGTGATTGATGTGTGGTAGCACCATATAGTGATGTGATTGATGTGTGGTAACACTATATAGTGATGTGATTGATGTGTGGTAACACTATATAGTCATGTGATTGATGTGTAGTAACACCATATAGTGATGTGATTGATGTGTAGGAACACCGTATAGTGATGTGATATGTGGTAACACCATATAGTGATGTGATGTGTGGTAACACCATATAGTGATATGACTGATGTGTGGAAACACCACATGGTGATGTGATGTGTGTTACACCATATAGTGATGTGATGTGTGGTAACATGATATAGGGATGTGATGTTTGGTAACACCATATAGTGATGTCATTGATGTGTGGTGACACCATATAGTGATGTGATGTGTGGTAACATTGTGTTAATGTTTGGCATGGTTAAGTGGCAAGCAATAGTTGATATGTGTGACAAGACCTGTGATAGCCTAATATGGATATCATGGAAACAGAGACAAAAACTCTTGTTCCATGAAATAAAAAACTTTAGACATGACATTAACAAGATGGTGGCTTCACAAAAGCTGATGAAAAAAGTAATACTTGATGACTGGTTACATACATTTATATTTACACAGGCACTCGCCAGCAGTTGGCAATAGCTGCTTCATATTTATGCTGGAATGTTGATTTAGAGGAAAGATTTGTAAATTATTTGATTTGTTCAATATTTTGATTTTGACAATTAGTTGATCAAACTTCAGTATTGTTTGCTATCAACTGGTATAGGTTCATTAGCACCTGCCAGCACACCTTGAAGCATAGGCCCTGGTTATGTCATCTCTTGAAGTTCTCTTCATGTCTTTGAGTCTCCCAACTCCTACTTGTTGGATAGGACTCACAAGGCAGTTCTTGTTCTGAAATGTCAAGTTTAAGTCAAAGGTGGAAGGTCAAACATACACAGTCAAAGGTGAAAGGTCAAACATACACAGAGAACTGGAGACAAACTAAAGGGATAAAGAAGACATGGGACGACCTTGAGCTGATGGCACAGGTCAGGGTGACCTCGCACAGGACAGGGTGACCTCGCACAGGACAGGGTGACCTGGTACAAATTTGTTCAAGGCCTTAGCACCTGGGGGAGGTAAAGGATAATGAATTTCCCTTCTTCGTGTACTTTTGGGTCTGCCTATATTTTATCTTGGGAATTTGAGAACAACAACTACCTTGTAAAAATGTAATGCTTTCAGATGATTTCCTTGATGTATGTCCTATCCAATATAAAAATATTTTACAAAATTCATGTTCCACTGGTATTTATATGGTTAATTCGACCACTTCCATATCTTGTCATACCATTTTAAAACTATTCTGCATAAAGCACCTGTTTACGATAGTCTGTCATCATTTTTATAACTCTCAATGTCATTCTGACAGTTGATGCCCACCCCTTTTAGAGGTTTCTTAAGTACATGTAACAACATATTTGACACATGTGTCAAAAAATGTTCTTAAAAACTTTTAAAACAGCAGAATGCAGAGACCTGATCTGAAATGTTAAAATTACAATCTGTCGTCTTCGCTGAACACCTTCAAATGTCAGCCTGAATATGCTTAAGACATCAGTGATCAGCTTCAGATTGCTGACATCAGTAGTCAGCCTCAGAATGCTGACATTAGTGGTCAGACTCAGATCACTGACATCTCCAAAACGTTTCTCTGGGACTGAAGCTAGTGAGGTTCACATGTGCTTTCTCTGTTCCTTAATTGTGAGGCACTTCTGCAGCAGACGACTCTGTTAAACCTTTTTTTTTTTCACAATTTGATAATCAAACATACTTTCTTAAATGCCACAACCTATCACAAAACCTTTTTATATTTAATTCACCATATCAAAGATCTTTAACCAAAAAAGGTATAGACCAGGGGTGGCGAACCTTTTTGAGAGTGTGTGCCAAATTTAGCGATGATCTTCTAAAAATTTATCTCTCGTGCCCATGGGAATTTTTAGCAGCAAATTATCATTTATAATTATTATAATGGTATTTATTATTGTTACACATTACTATAATTATATTTGTATTTTACAATTTTTTTTTTGAGAAAAGAACAAAATTCTTGAAAACATTCTTTAAGAAGTCTGTTTAGGCAACCAATAACCGCTGATTGACCTGACATTCTGAACACAATGAAAAGGGTAACAACAATTTTAAAATATGAAACAGCACAGGATGGCAAACCCTGGAATGTTTTTGTTGAAGATCAGCGCTCCAAGGACAGCTAAAATGTATTGATTGAACAGTCTTTGTAGACCTTTCTTGATACACTAAATCTACGAAAATACTAATAAGTTACATATTGTACACCCTGCATCACATCTGATCTAAGACAACAATATATGAGCAGACCTTGGAAGAGGTTTATGTTTACCTTCTCCAGGTCAGGTGTGCTCGCAAATAACTGAAAGAATAGTCTGTGGTTCTAGTAAATTATAATAACAATTGGATTATACAAATACTTGAGAAACTGAAGGGACATCTCACATGGTCCTTGTACTAAGTCTCAAATAAATTACCCTAAGCAACATCTGACGACAAGTCAGAAAGTCAAGCTGGTATATTAAATATGAGGAAATAATATATTTTGATTTCAGCAGGTATCTACCACCATCTGGTCATCTCATGCAGGATAGTTCAATATTTTACGGTAACAGGTGTTTTTCTATCGGGTTACAATCATGACATTATCTAATTCAGTGTTTTAAATGTCACAAAATATAGGACATCACAGACTTCTGTTAAGTTATGACAGTCTATGTAGATCTAATAAATGTTTGCTAAGATGTCGAATACAAATGTCTTCTGTCGAGATCAGCCACAATAAGTACAGAAGTCATGTACAGATGCCATTTGTACAGATCAAAGACAAGCAATATACAAATGTCTGCATTAGAGATAACTAGGTACATACTTCACTCAAGTCATCACAGCTGTTCCTGGTTGATGAAAGCATGATAGATGTAACTAGGTACATACATCACTCAAGTCATCACAGCCGTTCCTAGTTGATGAAAGCATGATAGATGTAACTAGGTACATACATCACTCAAGTCATCACAGCCGTTCCTGGTTGATGAAAGCATGATAGATGTCAGATTATTTTGCTGCTGGCTCTAGTAAAATTCCTTCATAGCTGCCATCTCTGGAGTTCTCATATTCTGTCT
This sequence comes from Oreohelix idahoensis, assembly GCA_024509875.1. Taxonomy (NCBI): domain Eukaryota; kingdom Metazoa; phylum Mollusca; class Gastropoda; order Stylommatophora; family Oreohelicidae; genus Oreohelix; species Oreohelix idahoensis. The sequence goes on along the minus strand of JAMPIV010018704.1, from coordinate 242,957 downwards.
CTTCTGGAATGCTACCAAGGACTTCATACGGCTGGGACAGGATGCTGCTAGCACCTATATTTGCATACATATTGTCTTTACCTGTACCAGGCGGATCTGTGTTGTTGCTTCTGCTGGCACTGGTGGTTGATTCTCCTGCTTCTACTGGCGCACCAATACTCTGCATTAATGGCACTGCTGCTGGAGGTATCTCAATGTCTCCTGGAATAAGAAATGAGAATGTGGGTCATTCATCAGACAGTGTGTGTGTGTGTACCTGACAAGATGACAGGAGCAGAGAGACAGAGAAGGTGAGAGAAGATGAGGGAGAAAGAGAAGGGAAGAGAAAAAAAAGGAAAGAGTTACATTGGACAAAGAGAGATTGAGGAACCAGAAGAATACTTAAGAGAATACATAAGAAAGAAACATGAGTGGAGGTATTATACAGGGTGTCCATAAAAGATTGTACCCTTTTAAAAACATTTATTCTCGACCCTATGGCGTGGTACGAAGATGCTTTCTATCACAAAAGTAAGATAATCTCTGCAAGTTTTTAAGCATACCTTACAATGTTTTATTGTTTTATTTTAGAACACCCTTATAAAGACACAACTAAAACATTATCACGACACAGCTAGAACACCCTTATAAAGACACAACTAAAACATTATCATGACACAGCTAGAACACCCTTATAAAGACACAACTAAAACATTATCATGGCAGAGCTAGAACACCCTTATAAAGACAAAACTAAAACATTATCATGACACAGCTAGAACACCCTTATAAAGACACAACTAAAACATCATGACAGCTAGAACACCCTTATAAAGACACAACTAAAACATTATCATGACACAGCTAGAACACCCTTATAAAGACACAACTAAAACATTATCACGACACAGCTAGAACACCCTTATAAAGACACAACTAAAACATTATCACGACACAGCTAGAACACCCTTATAAAGACAACTAAAACATTATCACGACACAGCTAGAACACCCTTATAAAGACACAACTAAAACATTATCATGACACAGCTAGAACAAACTTATAAAGACACAACTAAAACATTATCATGACACAGCTAGAACACCCTTATAAAGACACAACTAAAAACATTATCATGACACAGCTAGAACACCCTTATAAAGACACAACTAAAACATTATCATGACGGAGCTAGAACACCCTTATAAAGACACAACTAAAACATCATGGCACATCTAGAACACCATTATAAAGACAACTAAAACATTATCATGACCCAAGTAGAACACCCTTATAAAGACACAACTAAAATATTATCATGACACAGCTAGAACACCCTTATAAAAACACAACTAAAACATTATCATGGCAGAGCTAGAACACCATTATAAAGACACAGCTAGAACACCCTTATAAAGACACAACTAAAACAATATCATGGCACAGTCGAGACATTCTAATACAACATCAGTATCTTCTTCTTCTTTGATCCATAACCGCCAACCGTCAAAGCAGTCAGCGGCCATCACGCCTGGTGGCGTCTTGTAGGGCAGCAACAAATTGATTCCACTTTGCTCGGTCGGCGGCCATCCTTCGTACAGTGCCCCAACTGTGGTTCATTCTTTGCATCTCAGCTTCCACAGTTCTCCGCCAAGTTGTTTTTGTTCGGCCTCTCTTTCGCTTTCCCTCGGGGGTCCATAGCATAGCTGTTCTTGCGATGGTATCAGGGTCCCTTCTGAGGACATGGCCAACCCAACTCCAGCGTCTGCCAGCTATGATGGTGTGCATGTCCTCCTGGTTACTCCGAATAAGTAGTTCTTGGTTGCTGATGGTGTTTGGCCAAAAGATTCGGAGAATTTTCCTTAGGCAGATTGTGTGGAAGGAGGACAGTTTCGACATTTCCTTCTCTGTTACTCTCCAACATTCCGCACCATAGAGAAGCACAGAAAGTACGCAGCTCTCATACAGTCTTAATTTGGTGTTTGTGCTGTACTGGGAAGACTTCCAAATGTTGTTGAGAATAGCAAAGGCTGTTCTCGCTTTATTCATTCTGTTGTTAATGTCCTTGCTTGTTCCGCCGTCAGGTGTTACTATGCTTCCTAGGTAAGTAAATGTGTCTGTCTGTTCTAACTTCTGGTTCCTTACTGTTATTGGCTCAGGATTGCCCACATTTAGTGTCATGACCTCTGTCTTCTTCAGATTGATGTTCAGGCCAACCTGCTGGCCATACTTATTCAGTCTATCAGTTTTGTCTTGAATGTGTTGGTGTGAATGCGCGAGCAGTGCAATGTCATCTGCATATTCCAAATCTTCCAGTGTAGAAAACGTTGTCCATCTAATTCCCCTTGGACTGCCCTCTGTTGTCTGGCGCATCACCCAATCTATGACTGTCAAAAATAATGTTGTTGATAAGGGGCATCCCTGTCGTACTCCTGTTTTCACTTCGAAAGTTACATTACTCGATCCAACACTGCACGTAAAGTTAGAATAGAGGCTTTTTATAATGGAAACAATGCGGCTGGGAATTCCATAAGCCCTCAGAATTTTCCATAGGCTGTCCCTGTGTATGCTGTCGAAAGCCTTTTCAAAATCAACAAAGTTAATGTACAGCTGTCTCTGCCATTCTGAGCACTGCTCTATAATGTTCCTGAGGGCAAATATATGATCTGCACATCTTCTGTTCTTTCTGAAGCCCGCTTGTTCTTTCCTCAGTTTATGGTCAACTGCTTTTGAAATTCTCTGGATGATTATCCTGCCTAGTATTTTGCTGGGAACTGAGAGGAGGGTAATTCCTCTCCAGTTGTTGCAGTCTGCAAGGTCGCCCTTCTTGGGCAATTTGACAATTGTTCCTTTACTCCACTCTGTTGGTGTTGTCTCAGTTTCCCAGACTTGTGCAAATAGTGGTTCTAATAGTTCTGCTGCTAGTTCAGGGTCTGTCTTGAATAGCTCAGCATTCAGATTGTCGTGACCAGGCGCTTTTCCATTTTTTAGCCCTTTGATAGCTGTGATAATTTCTTCTTTTCGTGGAATGTCTGTATTTACGTCTAAGTCACTTTCAGCCTCAGGAACATTCAGTTGAGTCTCTGGTGGTTCCTTATTCAGTGTTTCTCTGAAGTGCTCTGCCCACCTTGTTTCCTGCCCCTGTGCTGTGGTGATGAGATTTCCTTGCTTGTCTCTTACTAACGTTATGTTGTTTGCACCTCGTTTTCCACTGATAGCTTTAGTTATTTTATAAACTGTGCTTTGTTCATTTCTCAGTGCTGCCTCTTCTGCCTGTCTTGCAAGGTCATCCAGAAATGTCCTTTTGTTAGCACGGGTTTGACGTTTTACTTCCTTGTCCAGCTGACTGTACTGTTCACTATATATTGCCTTTAACCTGGGAGACTTAGCTTCTGTTTTCTTCCTTTTCATTTCCTTTCTCTTCGCTATGGTGTTTAGTGTTTCTGGTGTTATCCAGTCTTGGCTCTTTCTTTCCTGGAATCCCAAGCATGACTTGCTGCTTTCTTTATATATTGTTGAGATGGTGTTGAATTTCTGGTCCACATCGTCGGTCTCTGTTCTTTCCTGGCTTTTGGTAATCAGATATCGTCTCTTTACGTCGACCACAAACGCTTTTCTGGTGAGGGGGTCCTTAAGTTTCGTGATGTTGTATCTTTTCTGTTTGACTGCAACTGGTCCAGCAGCTCTGAGTTTCACCTTCAGTCTTGGTAATACTAGGTGATGATCACTTCCCACATCTGCGCCTCTTCTTACTTTCACGTCTTGTAGTGCATGTCTCCATCTGCCATTGATCATTATGTGATCTATCTGGTTTTTGTCTCGTCCGTTTGGTGATTCCCATGTTAACTTGTGCACTTCTTTGTGTTGAAAAAGTGTTCCTCCGATGACCAGGTTGTTAATACTGCAGAAGCTTATTAATTTGTCCCCATTCTCATTTACTGTTCCACTGCCGCATTTCCCCATTACTCTTTCGTTATAATTATTGTGTGTTCCAACTTTCGCATTTAGGTCTCCCATTACTATAATAAGATCGTACCTGGGTACAGTTTCCATTTCCTTTTGTACCTGTTGATAGAACTCGTCCTTAATCTCTTCGTCGCTGTCATTTGTTGGTGCATAACATTGTATAATTGTGGTGTTGGTGAATCTCCCTCTCAGTCTTGCTCTTATTAGTCATTTGTTAATGGGTTTCCATTCCAGTAGAGATCTTTCCATTCCTTTCTTAAGGATAATGGCTACACCTTCGTTGTGCTGACCGTCCTCTCTACCAGAATAAAGTACTGTTTCCCCTGTAGCTGTTTTTATTCTCCCCATCCCTGTCCATCTGCTCTCGCTTATTCCCAGGATATGTAGTTTGTAGCTCCTCATCTCTGCTGTAATCTGTCTCAGCTTTCGTGCCTCGTTCATAGTTCTGACATTCCAAAAACCAATTCTGGTTTCGTGTTTTGCGGTCTGGGCATCCGTTTTCATGCCAGTGGCTTCCTTTCGGCTTTCACCACTGTCAGTCATACGAGCCTGAGACTCCGGATGTCCGTCCCGCATCAAAGTATTTCCATTTATTGCTGTTTCCGTAACGTGTGTGATTTTTTACACAGACAGGGGTGTCGGCCCTGTGCTAAAACCCCCAACCTGGAGGACCAGGGTACCAGCTTTTGTCTGACCCCTACCCACGCAGACCAGTCCAGCATGGTTGAACCTACCAGGAGTAAAACTCCCACTGGCATAGCTCTGGGGATTGTCAGGGTACACAAGCTGCCATACCGCTACAAGGTATAGGTACCATTGATGGCAGAACATCAGTATAATAAATAAAAAATGGCCAAAAGAATGGACGCAGTCATTAGTAATACCGCTTCCAAAGAAAGGAAATCTAAAAATGTGCAAGAACTACAGAACCATTAGCCTTATTAGTCATCCAAGTAAGGTGATGTTAAGGATACTTTTGAACAGAATAAAACAGAAATCAGAAGAAATCTTGTCAGAGGAACAGGCTGGCTTTAGACCAAAAAGAAGTACCTCAGAACAAATCTTCAATATTAGATTACTTATCGAAAAACATCTCCAACATCAACACGATTTATACCATAACTTCATCGATTTCACAAAAGCCTTCGATCGAGTCTGGCATGAAGGCTTATGGCAAGTAATGAGAAAATTCAATTTTGATACCAACATCATAGATATCATTGAAGCACTATACAAGGACGCAAGCAGTGCTGTTTTTGTAAACAACGACATTGGAGAATTTTTCAAAACAACTGTAGGAGTTCGCCAAGGATGTATCCTGTCACCAGTGCTCTTTAATATATATCTAGAACATATTATGCAGGAGGCTCTCTACGATTATAAATCAACCATATCGATTGGAGGCTGACCTCTGTGCAACCTACGTTTTGCTGATGATATTGATCTGATAGCTGGATCAGAATCAGAACTTCAAGACCTTACCTCTAGACTGGAGAAAGTAACAAGAACGTATGGGATGGAAATTAATATAGAAAAAAGCAAGATATTGGTGAATAGCCATAAGAAACATGTTCCGACCAACATTACGTTAAATGGGCAAACGTTAGAAGAAGTTAACACCTTTAAATATCTCGGGTCCACTATATGTAGTGATGGAAGATCAATTAAAGAAATCAAGACAAGACTTGAGATGGCCTCAGCTGCCATGACAAGGTTGAATGTGATCTGGAAAAGTAACATCAGTTTTCCTGTGAAGATCAAATTATACAAATCACTTGTATTATCTATTCTCTTGTATGGGTGTGAGGGCTGGACACTCACTGCAGATACGGAGCGAAGGATTCAGGCTTTCGAGCATAAATGTTATAGAAGAATTTTGCGCATTTGCTATAAAGAGCACAAAACAAATGTCTATGTTAGAGAGAAGATAAACACCTATGCAGGCCACCAAGAACCACTTTTGTCAATAGTGAAACGTCGAAAGCTTGCCTGGTTTGGGCATGTAACTCGTCATGACTCCCTTTCGAAAACGATCCTTCAGGGAACAGTCGAAGGTAAACGGAGAAGAGGAAGGCAGAGAAAATCCTGGGCTGATAACATCAAAGAATGGGCAGGACACGGTTTTTCCACACTTGTACGCATTGCTGAGGATAGAGAGCAGTGGAGGACCCTGTCTGCTGATGCTTCCACCATGGCACCCCTACGACCCATGACGGGTTACGGGCTGAGATGAGATGATGATAATAAATAAGAACATCATCATGACACAACCTAATCTACCTTATCATGATGCAACATCTTTATCATCAATAAAAGTCCCATCATGATACAGTAACAATCTGAAAGTGACAGGCAAAACATCCAGTATATGAAAGACACTGCCTTGTAATGCTATCAACAGGTTTCCTATGTATGTTAGCATTATAAGGTAGTTTTTGTTCTTGAAACCCCAGGGTAAGAGAGGTACCAAAAAACCCTGCAGGAGAGAACTGGAGCCTGGAGTCAGGCAGGGAAGGACGACATGGAAAGACCTTGATCTGATGGCACACGACAGGAAGAAGTGTTGAAGGCCTATGGTTATTGGGGAGCTCAAGATAATGATATATATGTGTGTGTGTGTGTACATATATTATTTACTATTAACTAAACAATCTAACTATGACATATTCTTATTATGTAGTCAAAAGCCACCATTATCCCTGCTAGCCCCCCCCCCCCCCCCCCAAAGTATCTTTCACCTACTATAAACAGCGAGTACCTGAAGGGCAGATAACAATAGGTTACAAGATTGAAAATAAAATTACACTGAATACCCTAATTGTGTGCATGGAGGCATATCTGGAGTTATCCTTATATGACCACCGGCTAAGCACTGTCTAGTATACAGATGTGGAAATGAACCTCTGTCAGGCTAATTTCAGCCTCATTGACTCTTGCAATCATCCACACACACTTCCAGGGATTCCTCCACAATGGTGAAACATGTTGAGATCCCAGCATTGCACACTAAACTTGGAAGAGTCACTTGAGCCCCAGGTGTAGTAACTCTGGATTTTACTTTGTCGGCTGCATGCAGGAGGATCTCACTATGGTCCCACGACAGGCAGGGGAGAACTGAGAAGTGGCTCTGTGTGGACCCATGACAGGCAGGGGGAACTGAGAAGTGGCTCTGTGTGGACCCATGACAGGCAGGGGGAACTGAGAAGTGGCTCTCGTGTGGACCCATGACAGGCAGGGGGAACTGAGAAGTGGCTCTGTGTGGACCCATGACAGGCAGGGGGAACTGAGAAGTGGCTCTGTGTGGACCCATGACAGGCAGGGGGAACTGAGAAGTGGCTCTGTGTGGACCCATGACAGGCAGGGGGAACTGAGAAGTGGCTCTGTGTGGACCCATGACAGGCAGGGGGAACTGAGAAGTGGCTCTGTGTGGACCCATGACAGGCAGGGGGAACTGAGAAATGGCTCTGTGTGGACCCATGACAGGCAGGGGGAACTGAGAAGTGGCTCTGTGTGGACCCATGACAGGCAGGGAGAACTGTGAAGTGGCTCTGTGTGGACCCATGACAGGCAGGGAGAACTGAGAAGTAGCTCTGTGTGGACCCATGACAGGCAGGGAGAACTGAGAAGTGGCTCTGTGTGGACCCATGACAGGCAGGGAGAACTGAGAAGTGGCTCTGTGTGGACCCATGACAGGCAGGGGGAACTGTGAAGTGGCTCTGTGTGGACCCACGACAGGCAGGGGGAACTGAGAAGTGGCTCTGTGTGGACCCATGACAGGCAGGGGAACTGAGAAGTGGCTCTGTGTGGACCCATGACAGGCAGGGAGAACTGAGAAGTGGCTCTGTGTGGACCCATGACAGGCAGGGAGAACTGAGAAGTAGCTCTGTGTGGACCCATGACAGGCAGGGAGAACTGAGAAGTGGCTCTGTGTGGACCCATGACAGGCAGGGGGAACTGAGAAGTGACTCTGTGTGGACCCATGACAGGCAGGGGGAACTGAGAAGTGGCTCTGTGTGGACCCATGACAGGCAGGGGGAACTGAGAAGTGGCTCTGTGTTGACCCATGACAGGCAGGGGGAACTGAGAAGTGGCTCTGTGTGGACCCATGACAGACAGGGGGAACTGAGAAGTGGCTCTGTGTAGACCCATGACAGGCAGGGGGAACTGAGAAGTGGCTCTGTGTGGACCCACGACAGGCAGGGAGAACTGAGAAGTGGCTCTGTGTGGACCCACGACAGGCAGGGAGAACTGAGAAGTGGCTCTGTGTGGACCCACGACAGGCAGGGGGAACTGAGAAGTGGCTCTGTGTGGACTCATGACAGGCAGGAAGAACTGAGAAGTGGCTCTGTGTGGACCCATGACAGGCAGGGGGAACTGAGAAGTGGCTCTGTGTGGACCCATGACAGGCAGGGAGAACTGAGAAGTGGCTCTGTGTGGACCCATGACAGGCAGGGAGAACTGAGAAGTGACTCTGTGTGGACCCATGACAGGCAGGGGGAACTGAGAAGTGGCTCTGTGTGGACCCATGACAGGCAGGGGGAACTGAGAAGTGGCTCTGTGTTGACCCATGACAGGCAGGGGGAACTGAGAAGTGGCTCTGTGTGGACCCATGACAGACAGGGGGAACTGAGAAGTGGCTCTGTGTAGACCCATGACAGGCAGGGGGAACTGAGAAGTGGCTCGGTGTGGACCCACGACAGGCAGGGAGAACTGAGAAGTGGCTCTGTGTGGACCCACGACAGGCAGGGAGAACTGAGAAGTGGCTCTGTGTGGACCCACGACAGGCAGGGGGAACTGAGAAGTGGCTCTGTGTGGACTCATGACAGGCAGGAAGAACTGAGAAGTGGCTCTGTGTGGACCCATGACAGGCAGGGGGAACTGAGAAGTGGCTCTGTGTGGACCCATGACAGGCAGGGAGAACTGAGAAGTGGCTCTGTGTGGACCCATGACAGGCAGGGAGAACTGAGAAGTGGCTCTGTGTGGACCCATGACAGGCAGGGGGAACTGAGAAGTGGCTCTCGTGTGGACCCATGACAGGCAGGGGGAACTGAGAAGTGGCTCTGTGTGGACCCATGACAGGCAGGGGGAACTAAGAAGTGGTTCTGTGTGGACCCATGACAGGCAGGGGGAACTGAGAAGTGGCTCTGTGTGGACCCATGACAGGCAGGGGGAACTGAGAAGTGGCTCTGTGTGGACCCATGACAGGCAGGGGGAACTGAGAAGTGGCTCTGTGTGGACCCACGACAGGCAGGGAGAACTGAGAAGTGGCTCTGTGTGGACCCACGACAGGCAGGGGGAACTGAGAAGTGGCTCTGTGTGGACTCATGACAGGCAGGAAGAACTGAGAAGTGGCTCTGTGTGGACCCATGACAGGCAGGGGGAACTGAGAAGTGGCTCTGTGTGGACCCATGACAGGCAGGGAGAACTGAGAAGTGGCTCTGTGTGGACCCATGACAGGCAGGGGGAACTGAGAAGTGGCTCTGTTTGGACCCATGACAGGCAGGGGGAACTGAGAAGTGGCTCTCGTGTGGACCCATGACAGGCAGGGGAACTGAGAAGTGGCTCTGTGTGGACCCATGACAGGCAGGGAGAACTGAGAAGTGGCTCTGTGTGGACCCATGACAGGCAGGGGGAACTGAGAAGTGGCTCTGTGTGGACCCATGCCAGGCAGGGGGAACTGAGAAGTGGCTCTGTGTGGACCCATGACAGACAGGGGGAACTGAGAAGTGGCTCTGTGTGGACCCATGACAGGCAGGGGGAACTGAGAAGTGGCTCTGTGTGGACCCATGACAGGCAGGGGGAACTGAGAAGTGGCTCTGTGGGGACCCATGACAGGCAGGGGGAACTGAGAAGTGGCTCTGTGTGGACCCATGACAGGCAGGGAGAACTGAGAAGTGGCTCTGTGTGGACCCATGACAGGCAGGGGGAACTGAGAAGTGGCTCTGTGTGGACCCATGACAGGCAGGGGGAACTGAGAAGTGGCTCTGTGTGGACCCGTGACAGGCAGGGAGAACTGAGAAGTGGCTCTGTGTGGACCCATGACAGGCAGTGAGAACTGAGAAGTGGCTCTGTGTGGACCCATGACAGGCAGGGGGAACTGAGAAGTGGCTCTGTGTGGACCCATGACAGGCAGGGAGAACTGAGAAGTGGCTCTGTGTGGACCCATGACAGGCAGGGAGAACTGAGAAGTGGCTCTGTGTGGACCCATGACAGGGAGAACTGAGAAGTGGCTCTGTAGGGACCCATGACAGGCAGGGAGAACTGAGAAGTGGCTCTGTGTGGATCCATGACAGGCAGGGAGAACTGAGAAGTGGCTCTGTGTGGACCCATGACAGGCAGGGAGAACTGAGAAGTGGCTCTGTGTGGACCCATGACAGGCAGGGAGAACTGAGAAGTAGCTCTGTGTGGACCCATGACAGGCAGGGAGAACTGAGAAGTGGCTCTGTGCATGACGTGACAATTCCATGGGAGAGCCCAGAACCAGAGCACAGTATTTTAGCTCTGCAGATTTGGAGAGCCCCCCCCCCCCCCCCGGGAATGCACAGTATGCCACACACTTCTTACTCCTAGCTAGAGACCAGGTGTGATAACCCTTTAAATGCAAGCCAAGCTGGAAAAACTGGAGCTCATAGGTTCAACTCAGCACGTTTTGGAATGACAGAAAAGCCACAGGAAAAGCCTAAATCTACAGTGTAGATAATACCAAGGAGTCTTCAACTTGGTATTGGCTGCAAAAGAGCAAGAAGCTCAGCAGCCATAGTTAATGAACAACAACAACAACTTTAATTATAACTGACAATTACGTTAAAGTTTGGGTAGACTTTCTGCCAACATGGTGGATGAGCTGAGGCAAATGAAGCTTATCTTATGCTATTCTGCTGTCCTTCCACTGCTTTAAAAAACAAACTAAGGCAGAATGGTTAGTGTACATACTTCTTAAGGCAAAGGTGCCATGGTTCAAACCAGATCATGCCATGCTCCAGTCAACCTAGCTGTAAAAATGGGTACCTACCTCTGCTATTTAGTTAGGGAAGGCAAAGGCAGCAGGGAAGAGAACTGGTTAATCTACCTCATGAAACTGAAACATGGTATAAGTGAGGTCTCTTACACTTCACCTCCATACAGTGATGGGACTACCTTTACCTGTGCTACAAACATTAAGGTCAAGGTATGAGCTAACTTTACCTGTGCTACAAACATTAAGGTCAAGGTATGGGCTAACTTTACCTGTGCTACAAACATTAAGGTCAAGGTATGGGCTAACTTTACCTGTGCTACAAACATTAAGGTCAAGGTATGGGCTAACTTTACCTGTGCTACAAACATTAAGGTCAAGGTATGGGCTAACTTTACCTGTGCTACAAACATTAAGGTCAAGGTATGGGCTAACTTTACCTGTGCTACAAACATTAAGGTCAAGGTATGGGCTAACTTTACCTGTGCTACAAACATTAAGGTCAAGGTATGGGCTAACTTTACCTGTGCTACAAACATTAAGGTCAAGGTATGGGCTAACTTTACCTGTGCTACAAACATTAAGGTCAAGGTATGGGCTAACTTTACCTGTGCTACAAACATTAAGGTCAAGGTATGGGCTAACTTTACCTGTGCTACAAACATTAAGGTCAAGGTATGGGCAAACTTTACCTGTGCTACAAACATTAAGGTCAAGGTATGGGCAACCTTTACCTGTGCTACAAACATTAAGGTCAAGGTATGGGCTAACTTTACCTGTGCTACAAACATTAAGGTCAAGGTATGGGCAAACTTTACCTGTGCTACAAACATTAAGGTCAAGGGATGTAAGAGCTCTGCAGATGTAGTTACCTGGTGATGTGTGAGATGGTTTTACCAGTCTCTCCAACTTCTTGTGGCCTTTGACTTCTGGTGGATCTGGTGCAATAAATGGTTGGACGGAGCACTGGATGCTGCCATCGTTGTTTCTATTGACATCAACATGGCTGCCATCTGAGACGTCATAATCTTTAGGTGGCACCCACTGTTTTCTGTTGACAAACATGACATGGGTAGGTCAAGGTTATAGAACAACAAATTAGTTTTAAAAAAAACATTAATATGTGAAGGGTTTTACATAATCACATACAGGAAGAACGAAACAAAATTTAACAAGGTGAAGAAAGTACATTTCTAACCTTTTCACATTTATGTCCTATACCACAAGCAAATAAACAACATATATATTATCATCAAATCAGAGGCACATCTTCAATCCAACCTGCAAGTCTGGAAGAAAGAGCTGGAGAAGAGAGGGATGGTCATGAGCAGCTCCAAAACAAAAACCATGGTGATATCACGAGAGGGGAGAAGGCATCAGATTAAGCTGGGAGAACAGGTCCTGCAGCAGGTTAACTACATTGCATACCTTGAAGCATACCTTGAAGCTGTCATGGACTAAAACTGAGACATCAAAGAAGAGTTTGTGACCCGAAGAGCAGCAGATGGAAGACTTTTTCAGGCCATAAATAGAGGATTACTCAGCAAAAGAGAAGTTGACAAGAAGTCGAAGATGACTGTATACCACTTCACCTATGGTCCAGTCTTGACCTACGGATGCGATTCATGTACAATGACTAAAGCCATAAAAGAAACGCCAGCTTCAAACCTCAGAAATGAGGTATCTGAGGAAGGTGGTTGAAGTAACAAGAAGAGACATGGTCCGCAACCAGATGATACAGCAAGGCCTCAAACCCTATCCCCTGCAGTCCCGGGTGGAAAGTCCCTATTACGATGGTCTGGCCATGTCTGCAGTATGTAAGAAGATCGGCTACCACGACAAGTATGGAAAACCAAGAGCCAGGGATCCAGGGCGACCCAGAGACAATTTCTAAAAGACCGAGGACTAGATTGGAACCAGACCAGGCGTAAGACAGCCGGTAGGACAGTATGACACTCTCTGTGTAAAAGCTCTACACCTCAGGGTAGAAGAGGAACCAGGAAGTAAGTATATTATCAGCATTTTCCTTGTTTACTCCATATGGAGCATGGGGTCACCACTTTAGTTGGTTTCCTTGCAGGAAACCTGCACAAAACTTTTACATGTTATTTCAATGTTTGTTTATGTAGTAATTTGTTCTACGTGAAGAGGTTGCCAGCCGAATTCACGATCTATTATTAGTCAACCTTGTACGGCGTGCCAGAGTGGCATATATTATCAATTTCATATTTAGAAAATAATAATTAAAACAGATGAAGAACTAATAAGCAACAATGGTTTGTCTTTGTTTGGTTTTGGTGGACCAATTTCACTGCACACGGGCAAATCCATCAGTGCTCCGATTTCATCATCTTTAGATCACACAAGGACGATCTCAGCACAGAGCCAAAACTCCATAGCACCTGCGAGGATCCCAACGTGTGTTTTCAGGAATCACGCAAAGTTGCCAGGATGTCAGCAAATAAGATCTCCCTGAGGTCTAGGCAAACGCCAAACTGGCATTTACTGATTTAAAAAATATATATATAATGGGAACAATAAACAGCCTAACATGTCATTTCCTTGAACTAGAGAGTAAATAGATGAGGGCAGAAACATATTCAGTGTTTTTTTGTTGTTGATAGCAATATAAGACAGTCCTTGTTCTGACATCCCCAAGGTAGCAGACGTAGAGGGAAACTGAAAACACACAGAGAAGAGAACTGAAAATAGAAATGGAAGCAGGGGATTGGAGACAGACATAAAGTAGGATAAGAAGTCATGGAAATACATTAAACAGACGACACGGGACAAGAATGACCTGGTGTGAATTATCTGAAGCTGTATAGTCCAAACAAGAGCTGAAGATGATAAAGATGGCGATGTTTGAATATTATTTGATGTATTTACCTATAAACATTGGGATAGTTTTTGTATGAAGAGTCAAGTATAAACCTACATTTATGCCAGGGAAGGTCTTGTTTGGTCAAATAATTCGCTGACTGAGACATAGTGTATTTCTGGTCATAAATGTTCGACTTGTCTACTTACTTTCTTCTCAGGTACGGACGAGCGAAATAGCCTACAACGGCGCCCAATATGAAACCACCTATCAGCGCTGGAACAGAAAGTGAAATGTGTCATTGAAAAATAAAGCCATTATTTCAAAATGATGGCGCATTACACCTTCGTCAAATCCGTACAAGTACTGATGACATTTTGAAAAACATTAGTTGAATCTTTAGACAAAGTTGTAACTTTATCACTAAAACTAAATCAACCACCACAACTCCCAGTTAAACCACATCAAAACAACCACCACAACTACAAGTTAATCCTCATCAAATCAATCACCACAACTCTCAGTTAATCCTCATCGAATCAACCACCACAACTCCCGGTTAATCCTCATCAAATCAGCCACCACAGCTCTCAGTTAATCCTCATCAAATCAACCACCATAAACTCTCAGTTAATCCTCATCAAATCAACCATCACAACTCCCTGTCACTCTTCATCAAATCAACCACCACAAACTTCCAGTTAATCCTCATCAAATCAACCATCACAACTCCCTGTCACTCTTCATCAAATCAACCACCACAAACTCTCAGTTAATCCTCATCAAATCAATCATCACAACTCCCTGTCACTCTTCATCAAATCAACCACCACAAACTCCCAGTTAAACCTCATCCAATCAATCACCTCAAACTCCCAGTTAATCTTCATCAAATCAATTACAGCAAACTCCCAGTTAATCCTCATCAAATCAATTACAGCAAACTCCCAGTTAAAGCTCATCAAATCAACCACCACAAATTCCCAGTTAATCCTCATCAAATCAACCACTACAAACTCCCAGTTAAACCTCATCAAATCAACCACCATAAACGCCTAGTTAAACCTCATCAAATCAACCACCATAAACTTCCAGTTAATCTTCATCAAATCAACCACCACAACTCCCATTTAATCCTCATCAAATCAACCACCACAAACTCCCAGTTAAACCTCATCAAGTCAACCACCACAAACTCCTAGTTAAACCTCATCAAAACAACCACCATAAACTTCCAGTTAATCTTCATCAAATCAACCACCACAGACTCCTATTCAAACCTCATCAAATCAACCACCACAACTCCCAGTTAATCCTCATCAAATCAACCACCACAAACTCCCAGTTAAAAATCATCAAATTAACCACAACAACTCCCAGTTAATCCTCATCAAATCAACCACCACAAACTCCCAGTTAAACCTCATTAAATCAATCACCACAAACTCCCAGTTAAACCTTATCAAATCAACCACCACAAATTCCCAGTTAATCCTCATCAAATCAACCACTACAAACTCCCAGTTAATCTTCATCAAATCAACCACCACAACTCCCAGTTAATCCTCATCAAATCAACCACCACAGACTCCCAGTTAAACCTCATCAAATCAACCACCTCAAACTCCCAGTTATACCTCTTCAAATCAACCACCACAAACGCCTAGTTAAACCTCATCAAATCAACCACCATAAACTTCCAGTTAATCTTCATCAAATCAACCACCACAACTCCCAGTTAATCCTCATCAAATCAACCACCACAGACTCCCAGTTAAACCTCATCAAATCAACCACCTCAAACTCCCAGTTATACCTCATCAAATCAACCACCACAAACTCCCAGTTAAACCTTATCAAATCAACCACCACAAACTCCCAGTAAACCTCATCAGTAATGCCATTTCAGAAGCCACAAGCAATAATTGAAGGGGAAAAAAAACAAACTAGGCAGACACAAAAACATCCAATAGACTTACATCCAATAACTGCTCCAGCAATGTTACATTTTTCCTGATCTGGACACGATAATGGCGCTGCCAACAAACATGAGTACAAACATGTTAAAGCGTTTGATGATGCTGGAGATGATGATGATGGTGACAAGGAGGAGGACATGATTATGATAATGGTGACAACTTCAAAGATAAATACTACTGAGGGGACGAAGAGGATGTAAATAATACTTTATTGATGATTAGATTGTTACTATTATTGTTAAACAGAATCGACATCATTGAACTGCGGGCAAACCCAGAGGGATGACACTGAACTAATGATTAGAGATTGTGTAAATGACACTCTGTTAATGGTCAGATAGTGGGTAAATGACCAACGGGCTGATCACCCGTTTGCCAGTCACTTCGATTACGGAAACAACAGCAAATGGATTGATTTGCCGTTGCCCTAAAGACGCCAATAGGCGTGATGGGAAACAATGGCAAAGAAAACCTATCTGCTGTTGCCCTAAGACGCCACTAGGCGTAATGGCCACTGACTGCTTTGACGGTCGGTGGCTAAGGACGGAAGAAGAAGAAGAAGAAGTGGGTAAATGACACCATCTTAAAGATTGCGTCAATGATCCTTTGGTAAAGACCAGGTATTGTGTAAATGACGCCATGATAAAGATTTGAGATTGCGTAAATGACATCATGTAAAGGACCAGAGATTGTGTAAATGGAACTAGGTTAAAGATCAGAGATTGTGTAAACAACACTGTGTTAAAAATCAGAGATTGTGTGAACAACACTGTGTGAAAGATCTGAGATTGTGCAAAGGATACTGTGTTAATGATCTGAGATTGTGTAAATGATACTGTGTTAAAGATGAGATTGTGTAAAGGATACTATGTTAAAGATCTGAGATTGTGTAAACAACACTGTGTTAAAGATATGTGATTGTGTAAATGACATTCTGATAAAGATCTGAGATTGTGTGAACAACAATGTGTTAAAGATGAGATTTTGTAAATGACACTGTGTTAAAGATCTGAGATTGTGTGAACAACACTGAGTTAAAGATCTGAGATTGTGTAAATGATACTGTGTTAAAGATCTGAGATTGTGTAAATTACACTGTGTTAAAGATTGTGTAAATGATACTGTGTTAAAGATCTCAGATTGTATGAACAAAAATGTGTTAAAGATATGAGATTTTGTAAATGACACTGTATTAAAGATCTGAGATTGTGTGAACAACACTGTGTTAAAGATATGAGATTGTGTAAATGATACTATGTTAAAGATCTGAGATTGTATAAATGATACTGTGTTAAAGATTTGAGTTTGTGTGAACAACACTGTGTTAAAGATTTGAGATTGTGTGAACAACACTGTGTTAAAGATCTGAGATTGTGTAAATGACACTGTGTTAAAGATCTGAACTTGTGTGAACATCACTGTGTTAAAGATCTGAGATTGTGCGAACTACACTGTGTTAAAGATCTGAGATTGTGTAAATGACACTGTGTTAAAGATGTAAGATTACGTGAACAACACTATGTTAAAGATCTGAGATTGTGAGAACAACACTGAGTTAAAGATCAGAGATCATGTAAATGACACTGTGTTAAAGATCTGAGATTTTGTAAATGATACCGAATTTAAGATCTAGGATTGTGTGAATAACACTTTGTTAAAGATTTAAGATTGTGTAAATGACACTGTGTTAAAGATCTGTGGCTCCAATGTGTTAAAGATCTAAGATTGTGTGAACAACACTATGTTAAAGATCTGAGACTGTGTGAACAACACTGAGTTAAGGATCTGAGATTGTGTGAACAACACTATGTTAAAGATCTACGTTTATGTGAACAACGCTGTGTTACAGATCTGAGATTGTGTGAACAACACTGAGTTAAAGATCTAAGATTGTGTGAACAACACTATGTTAAAGATCTGAGATTGTGTGAACAACACGGAGTCAAAGATCTGAGATCATGTAAATGACACTGTGTTAAAGATCTGAGATTTTGTAAACGACACTGTGTTAAATATCTGTGATTGTATAAATGACGCTGTGTTAAAGATCTGTGATTGTGTAAAGACACTGTGTTAAAGATCTGAGATTTTGTAAATGACACTGTATTAAAGATCTGAGATCGTGTAAAGACACAGTGTTAAAGATCTAAGATTGTGTAAATGACACTGTTAGAAATTAGAAATTGTAAATGACACAATGTTAAAGACCACAGATTGTCTAAATAACACTATGTTAAAGACAAAAGATTATGTAAATGACACTATAAAATGGATTTTCCAACTTCTGTATTCCACAAATTAACAAAGAAATAAAAGTTTGTCTTACCTTGGGTAGCGCTGTCGTCATTTGTAATGGGATTGTTTTCTGAAACACAAGAGAAGATCCGATGAATGAAACAACAAAATTGAGAGTTTATTTTGTTTTGTTTAATACGACAGTGAGGCATAAACTGGCCCCTAGGACATTGAGGTGAGTTAGACAAACAAAGGTTCAGACAGGTAATGTTATATAGATAATGGGCATCTCTTTGCCTTCAGCTACGGTCTATTGTTTCCAGCACCCTAGGTTACGACGTTGTTGTCACAGCAAAGGCGGCACTTGGCAAAACTGCTGGTTGTTCTGCTTGCTTTTGATTACTTGATGACACTGTTGATAGGACTTACGCTAAGCAAACAACTACAAGGTAAACATATTTTTTTTTTCTGGAACCCTCTAGATAACAGAAACTATGCCAAAAAAGTCCCAAAGCATATAATGCCAGAGCACAGAGAAGTGTTAGAGACTTCTCTAAACTAGTTCCAGTTTTATGAGATAGGATTATTGGTTCCATTACACGCTGTATTTGTCGTCCCTAACTCAAGCGTAGATACCCATTTACAGCTAGGTAGACTGAAGAATCACTCAATACTAGATACTGAATCCGGTAATTTTACCGCGAGAGGCTAACGTTCTAACAACTCTGCCAATGTGACACTCACAACAATTCTGCCAATGTGACACTCACAACAATTCTGCCAATGTGACACTCACAACAATTCTGCCAATGTGACACTCACAACAATTCTGCCAATGTGACACTCACAACAATTCTGCCAATGTGACACTCACAACAATTCTGCTAATGTGACACTCACAACAATTCTGCCAACGTGACACTCACAACAATTCTGCCAATGTGACACTCACAACAATTCTGCCAATGTGACACTCACAACAAATCGTAGGAGACCCAAAAACCGCGCGGAAAACTGAACTGGAAGCAGACTTTAAAACAAGATAAACAAGACATGGACATAACTTGAATGGACGGTACAGGACAGAAGGTCTTAGCGTATAACTGGTTAAATCATTTACTCCGCAGAGGTACTCAAGAGTTATGATGAAAAAAGCTAGTTTTCTGCCTCCTCCAAAACTCTTATATTCAGTTATTACCCCATCTTGCGTACACATCGCGCAGCGGAATCAGCCACATCAATCTATGGCCTGTATCATTTGTAGTTAATATTCATCTTTTCACTTGGTTCCAGCCCCCCCCCCCCCCCCCCCCCCCGCCCCCCCCTCCGCCCCCCCCCCAAACCAGTTTTCGCGCTTCTGTCCCTAACGAAGACCTTGTGGAAGAAACGCAGACATTGTTCTTTGCACTTTGTCCTAGTAAGACAGTGGTCGGAGTGGCTCAGAGGACCGATCCAAATTCTAAAGGTACCGGGTTCACTCCCAAAACAGGGAATAAAATTGATGGACATATTTTTCAGAACTAGTGGTTCCTAATGATGTCATTCTACCCCCCCCCCCCCCCCCTGTAGTAAGGCGTATTACCTTTATGTTGTTTGTTCACCCCACTGTTTACTACGTCTGAGAAGAAGTGTGCTTCCATTGTGTTCTTTAACATCTCCGGTTTGGATATGAATCATGTTCACAGTTTTTTTTTTTTGTTTTTTTTTTTGTTCTCTGTCGGCTTAAGACTACTCTAGGTAAGAAAGATGATTAGTGCATGACTCCTTTGTATGTACACACTCATTCACACTTATAAACACACATACAAGCACATCTTGCTATAAAATACATATATTCACACATGTAAACATAATACAAACACAACCGAGTGTATTCACACATATAAACACAATACAAACATAATACAAACACCCTGTAGCTATAATATACATCAAGTGTATTCCAGTGTATATAATGTCACGTGATTTACTCCCCTTGCTCTGAAGTGATGGTCCAACATTGGCTAAACGTCAGAGTATCTACTGAGAGTCTTCAAAGGTGCCTACCTTTCGCTCAAGATTACTCTTGGCAGAGATGTGAATTGAAGAATGGTGCTTCAATTCTAGGGAGTCTCATAGGAATTTAAAGAAATCAAGTACTACGGCTGATAGCATCCAGGCCTTGTAAACTTTTTATCTTTCCTGACCTTCTATGAGTTTGGATTTTGCTCGTTTTGATGAGCCCCTAACTGATTTAACTCAGTAAAATATTACTTAAATAGGTCTGTTATAAGTATTTAAAATGACTGAGACATAGGGTGCTGTTCACTCAAAATGACTAAACCAACTATAACTTTGTATATTTACAGATAACAAAATGTAATAGTCAATAATCGTTAACAATTGTAAAATAAATAAGGGTGGGGTGGTTTTAGCTAGAGTCTCTAAAATTTCCTCACAGGTGATGGTGTGATTTGAAAATGTCTTTCTGATTTGAAAATAGAGAGTTCACTTGGCAGCGTTGAATGTGTACTTAGCTGCCAGTAAAATGTTCGTCGATTTCTGCTCCAGCCGATGCTTGTTCTTTGCAGGTTATGGACTGGATCACTCTCGTCATTGGTCGAGTCTAGTGGCCGCAACAAGTTCCTCATAGTATCGTGGAGTAATTGCGAAGATGGTCCAGCGTCTGTTAAGACCCGTCTGCTGTAGGTGTCTAGCTCTGACTGCAGGACACTTGTACCACAGATAGCGCCACCAATTGGTACCACCGACTACTATCATGAAATAAGAGAGAAACAAAAACCCTCCTGACACAAAACCAGGTGTTCCCCCCCCCCCCCCCCACCCTTTTCAGTTCACCATCATATCTGCCTCAGAATTTTACTCTCTCTAAGCATTAATGTTAACCACAGGGAGCGGAAAACATCAAATGTATTTATATTGAACATGTTTACATTTACATTTGCACCGGTTGAAAAGGTTAATATAATAAGTATGTACACCAGTTCTACCATTATCCACTCCCTGCACCATCTAGAACTTGGGACTACCTCTGCTTTTGGTTCTCTAGGAGAAACCCGCATAAAGCAGTCACCAGCTCTTGCAGTGGTGGTTCATGAAATCATCATTCTATATGCTGAGGTTGCCAGCCTCGTACGACTTGGACATCCACTAGCAATTTTCACATGTTAATAAATGCAAAAAATAGAATTATAAAATTTACAACTTACCCCAAATTTCTTTGGGAATACAGACTGACTTCTGGCTCAGAGAAATAGTTAAGGACACTTCATTAAGATGCCTCTCACACGTGGTCTGGGATGTTACTTTACAATGACTCACACTACGACTTAGTGTTCAGGTTCCTAGGATTCCGGGCTTTCCGTATTAACGAAAGTAGAGTTTTCCTGGGATTAAGTCCACAAGATGCTCAAACACGTTGTCCGGTCCTTTTAAAGTGGAATCCTGATCCTATTCCTTACTCTGGCTTGTCTGGCTGTCTTCTCGACGAGTTGAAATTCACAGTGTAGTTAGCTCACAAGGCGCTAAATTATAAGGCAACATTCGGCCCACATCCAGATTGCTACTATATGACAAGGCTCCAATCAGAAATGTTGTATTTTTACATTTCAAATGCCAAGCCAATAGCATGCAAGATGCGTTTATTTTCCTTTCTCTCACGAAAAAATTCCTGCGTAACAAACGCACAAATTAATGTGTTGTTTACAATCACCATATATGGTATGCCAGCTTCCGTCTATTATGGATCATGTTTACACCCACAACTTCAAAATTTATCACATGTAATCTATTTCAAGATGGAAAATTATTCTTTCGCCAAGTCTTGTCCGGAAACGGTTATGTCATTTACCCGGTCTCAGCCAACAATCAACAAACTGGTTAGACAGAACTATTATCAGAGATAATCGACAGTGGTACCAAGGTTGTTTATTCACTAATCCGGTTGCTCCCCTACACTTTTCTGATAGGAAAAAAAGACAGAGAGATCTGTAATATGACAGAGATATGGAAGACAATCCCGGGTACACAAACTTTCTACATTCACCCTCACTTGTTGACATGGGGGACAATCCTGGGTACACAATTATTCTACATTCACCTCCACTCGTTGACATGGAAGAAAATCTCGGGTACACAATCATTCTACATTCACCCCCACTTGTTGACATGGGGGATAATCCCGGGTACACAATCATTCTACATTCACCTACACTCGTTGACATGGAAGCCAATCCCGGGTACACAATCATTGTAAATTCACCTCGTCGTTAAAGTGGAAGACAATCCGGGGTACACAATTATTCACATTCACCTCCATTCGTTGACATAGAAGACAATCCGGGGTACACAATCATTCTACATTCACCTCCACTCGTTGAAGTGGAAGACAATCCCAGGTACACAATCTTTCTACACTCACCTCCACTCGTTGACATGGAAGACAATCCCGGGTACACAATCATTCTACATTCACCTCCACTCGTTAACATGGAAGACAATCCCGCGTACACAATCATTCTACATTCACCTCCACTCGTTGACATGGAAGACAATCCCGGGTACACAATCATTCTACATTCACCTCCACTCGTTGACATGGAAGACAATGCCGGGAACACAATCATTCTACATTCCCTCCCCCCCCCCCCACCCCCCCCCCATTCGTTGAAGTGGAAGACAATCCTAGGTACACAGTCATTCTACATTCACCCCCCCCCCCCCCCATTCGTGAGTCATAACTGGCACGCGAGTCAGATTGACACCTGGATGTGTTAGGAACTGTTGTTGTAATTGTTGTTGACACATTCTCCGACCTAGGTTAAGTTACTTCACAACCGGCAAGTCTCCTGCGCACGCGCACATTATTTGGTGAGATGATCCTGGACGCGCCTGAGAAACTGAAGAATACAGAAATTATTGTTTTTTACGTCAACTGTTGATACGTTCTGTGTTCAACTGTAACTTTTGGTTTACATTAAGCATATACGGTAGATTCTGTTTAGTCGATCACACAGCCCCCCCCCCCCCCCCCCCCCCCCCCCCCCCCCCCCCCTTTTTTAAAAAAAAAAATTACACACATACACACACACACACACATTATAAAGCTCCCAAATAAGTATAGGCCATGAGCTGAAGCTCTTGTCATGTCTTACGCATTATTGTCATTGATGTCTCCAGTTCTCTTCTCCGTAAGTTTACTACAGCTTATATTACCCTGGGGGTTCCAGAACAAGGACTGCCTTGTAATGCTATCAACAGGTTTCCTCAATGTGTGTCCTATCCATCGCCAGCGTCTTCTTCTCATCTCTTGTTCCACTGGCACTTGTCTAGTTCTTGTCATCAGTTCCACATTAATGATATTGTCATCAGTTCCACATTAATGATCTTGTCATCAGTTCCATATGAGTGATCTTGTCATCAGTTCCACATTAATGACCTTGTCATTAGTTCCACATTAGTGATCTTGTCATCAGTTCCACATGAGTGATCTTGTCATCAGTTCCACATTAATGATCTTGTCATCAGTTCCACATCAGTGATCTTGTCATCAGTTCCACATTAATGATCTTGTCATCAGTTCCACATTAATGATCTTGTCATCAGTTCCACATTAATGATCTTGTCATCAGTTCCACATTAATGATCTTGTCATCAGTTCCACATTAATGATCTTGTCACCAGTTCTACATGAGTGATCTTGTCATCAGTTCCACATTAATGATCTTGTCATCAGTTCTACATTAGTGATCTTGTCATCAGTTCCACATTAATGATCTTGTCATCAGTTCCACATTAATGATCTTGTCATCAGTTCCACATGAGTGATCTTGTCATCAGTTCTACATTAATGATCTTGTCATCAGTTCCACATTAATGATCTTGTCATCAGTTCCACATTAATGATCTTGTCAATACCTTTTCAATCCATCTATTCTACGCTAGCCTCCATTTATGAAAATCTGTAGTGTTGTGGTTGTTGTTGCAGTAGGGGTGGTGGTTGTTGTTGTGGTTGTTGTTGTGGTTGTTGTTATGGTTGTTGTTGTTGTTGTGGTAGTTGTTGTTGTGGTGGTTGTTGTGGTGGTGGTGGTTGTTGTTGTGGTGGTGGTGGTTGTTGTTGTTGTGGTGGTGGTTGTTATTGTAGTAGTGGTGGTTGTTGTTGTGGTTGTTGTTATTGTGTGGTGGTTGTTGTGGTTGTTGTTGTTGTTATTTTCCATGTTTCAGAACCATAAAGTAGTAGGACGGACTTGACGTTTGAGTTAAAGATTCTGATTTCTGTGTTGCACTTGAATTTTCTTGATCTCCATATATTTCCCAATGCAATGAAAGCTCCTCTCGCCTTTTGTATTCTTATTTTGATACAACTGTCTGTCCCTCCAACGTTTTCGATATTGTTGCCAAGATATGTGAATGATCCAAGATATGTGAATGATCCAAGATATATGAATGATCCAAGATATGTGTATGATCCAAGATATGCGAATGATCCAAGATATGTGAATGATCCAAGATATGTGAATGATCCAAGATATGTGAATGATCCAAGATATTTGAATGATCCAAGATATGAATGGAATGTGAGAGGTTTAGAAAGACCTTGACCTGATGGCTGGAAGCAGGATGACGTGGCATAAGTTTTTGAAGGTCTACGCTCCTTGGGAAGCCTCAAAGGTGATTCGATAATGATGATGATGATGATGGTGATGATGGTGACGATTTTAATGATGATGATGATGATGATGATGACGACAATGATAATGATGATGTTTGGAAAAGCAAAGATATCAGAAACAGTGAGCAAAAAATTACGAACTTGTCATCGAAAGTAGATTGGTACGATGGTTTACGGAAATTGAAAACAACCAAGTCGGAGTATGTCGCAGCCATAAAAGATGCGCAGATTTATGGTTGACGTAAAGGCGACGGTTGTGAGAACTAATATATCAATCCGCGATGTGAAAAGCCGTCAAGTGAATAGAAGTCAGGTGACCTTCCTATTCTAGGGCTAGTACAGGTCGGTTAAGGAACTGTACATTATCACGTGACGTAAATATTTCCAACCAGAAAGTTAAAAAAACTTATAACAAGGTTCAGTGTTCAGTTATTCGAATAATCAAACATCCAAACAAAGTGTTTCTAGTCCTAATTAGTCCGGATAATTGACACTCTTCTGACCTAAAACTGGAGGACCCGTGATTGCAGCCACACAAGATGTACAATATAATCGTAGCTATTTTGAAGTTTAAGAGTTTTATAAATAGAATCAGCAATCCAATAAGAGAACGGAAAGGTAAAAATTCAGATGAAAACAGCTTTGATATCATCTAATGCAGTGTTTCTCAACCCTAATAGTAGCAACGCCCCCTTTTGACAACTAATATTTTAAAAAGCCCCCCACCCTTTTAACACCCCCTTGCTCTTTATCGTGTAAACACACAGACACACACACACACATATATTCCACTATACCTTTAAAAAAGCAATGCAGTTAATGAGTTATCTTTTCTTATAATATAAAAAAAAAGAGAAAGCACATTTATAAAAGCATAGTTATATTAAATATGTGTTTAAGTACGGAATTATATACACCACAAGTTCATTATCCTTGAATTACAAATTGGCGGAGCAAATGATATAAAATTAGTTCTTACAACTCTATAACTATCACAATCATATCATTTTAATAACGCCTAAATGACTGCATATATATCTTCAAATCTGAATATTAAAGCCTCTCCTTATGTAACCACCTTAAACATGAAATAATTAAAAAAAATTATTAGTTGATAATAATGATATAATTATATAAAAATTCACTTACTAATGAAGATTAATGAGATCCTTGCGCTTGGTGTGACTCAGCCAGTTTTGTAATATTTGGTTCTAAGTTTGTTAAAATCCTCTGTTACAAATCTGCAGTCGGTTTCGTTGCTTTTGTAATAGCAACACTACTGCACTGAACCCCTTATCCACCAAATACGACGTTGGGAATGCTGTAATTAGCAATTTAGTTTCACACCAAAGAACGGGATACGCAGGCCTCTGCTGGATCCAACATTTTTCGTAATGTGTGTGACTGAATCGTGCTTTTGTCTCGAAGTCATTTTGTAGCTCAATTAATTCTTCTTGTAAATGTTGACTAACTTGTTCCACGTCTGATTCAAACGGATTAATCACCCAATCCGGTATTATTAGTTCTTGCAAGTCTTTAAATCTTCTGCTCATATCATTTTTAATAACGTCCAAATGACTGCAATAAACCTCTAAATCTGAATCTTTAAGCCTGCCCCCACCTAACTGCAGTAAACATGGAAAATGAGAAAGTTCTCGGCGACTAAGATTATTTTTATATAATGTCAATTTGTTGATGATCCCCATGATAATTCCTTTCACTTTAATCAGACTGATCTCATTTCCTTGTAGCTTAAGAAGAACCTCATTTAACTTTTCAAATATATCTGAAAGATAGGCCACATCGTTTCGCAATATTTCTCTTTCTATGCTAAATTCTTCTTTGATTGAATCCCAAAATTCTACTGTCTCCTGACAATGGTAACATCCCAGGTACTAAAATTTTGCGTTTGGAATCCTTGAAACACTCCATGGGACGCAGGGCAAATAAAAACTGCCGTATTACAAGCTATGCGAAGGGGAGTATCTTTTGTAATTGTTTCATATTGATTCTTGTAAAAATGTACACAACGCCCTCCTGAATGGAAGTAGCAACCCCCAATCGTTGCGACCCAACAGAACGCCCCCAGACATCTTGAAAACGCCCCCCGCCCCCGTTGAGAAACACTGATCTAATGTATCTGTTACTTGAACGCAGACATGTAATAATACATTCACAACAAAATATTCACAAAACTAACAATTAGATAAAAGCCCATTAAAGTGCAGCCTTTATTAGTTCCCCTTTAACTAGACTTTTTCTTAACAAAAATACATCCTGCAGCTGTGGTCTATGTGGACATGTATCTTACATGGTGAGGTTGGCAGCCTCAAACACAACCTCATATAAGTCGCCTTATACAACACACCTGAGGGTGCTCTAGTTCTATTATGTCACTGTGTCTTCAAAGATTCCCGGGAGTTACACGGTGCTGTAGTTCTATTATGTCACTGTGTCTTCAAAGATTCCCGGGAGTTACACGGTTCTGTGAGGAATTTAACAACAGAATATTTTCTCATAACCGAGCCAATGGCGTCTGATTTGATCTGAGACCTCAAAGGCGCTTACAGACGAGAATATGTTTACACAAGTTCCGACAGTCAACAATTAAGTAGATTAGCAGGCAACAAAAACTAATAATGCGTAATTTTTTGTGTCGACTCCACAGGTTGACAACAAGGCCATTACTAATCCCCTCGCGAGACAAACTGACGATGATTTTGCGAGGAAAGCTTTGTATGATAGGAAACTCTTTACAGAGCGATACAACAGGAAGCAATCTGATCATCAGAAGAAGTCCCCCGTCCGATAAGTGTTTCGGCCCTATATACTCCTTTACACTCTGGGGGGGGGGGGGGGATGCCTACTTGGGTCATGACTCCCAAGCGTCTCAGCCTCCTGTTGTCTTGTATCGAAAATGAACCCATTTCACTTATGGTAGCAACTTTAATCCACAACTCCGCCAGCCGTGGAGGCAATTGTGAAAGTAACAAAGAGAAGACAAATTCCGTTCGTTCCGTCGCACACACTGAGACACCATCGTGAAGCCGACGAGTCTAGCCACTGCGCGTTCGCCACTGAAATTCTGACAGACACCCCTATAATACACACCGCCTGTTGCCCCTCAGTCACAGCTTGTTCACTAGTACACCAAAAAACTCAACGTGTTGTGGACTTAGAAAAATTCCTGGTGTTTCCTGTACCGCAGCGTTTACTGTTACGATTTCCATTGCCCATTGCGGTTGTTCCACAGCCAGCCTGATGCCTTTTCGGCAGTTTCACTAAGCCTCTTCAGTGCCCTTGTTCTCGACTGTCCCCTCAGCCCCAACAGTTTCAATAGATCATACACTGATGCAGCCACAAGCCCTCTTGCGCCCACTTCAACAGCCATGACCCTTGCAGTGAACCCATCGTGTCTCAGATCCGCGGCCAGATCACTATACTTGGCCGCTTTGAACGAATGTTGCTCGTCTAATCTTGATTCAAATGGCATGGTCAGTTCAATCAGTATGACCTGAAGCGTTGCTGAAGAATGAAGCACTATATCCGGCCGTCTCCGCGATTTTCTGATATTCTCTGGATATGCCCCTCGTCCAGGTAGGTCTACCGCCATCTCCCAGTCGTCTGCATAGTCAAGAAGATGTGGTAAACTGCTACCAGGATTACTCGGTTTGGGGTGTGCTGACTTTCCTGCCCTCAGAAAGTATGTATTTGCGGTGCTCGGCCTGGGTTTGATATTCGCCTTCATCCTTGCCAGATCTATTGTCGCAGCAAGCTCATTTAGCACTTTGTTATGGCGCCAAGTGTATCGCCCTTGCCCTAATGACACCTTACACGCTGAGAGCACGTGTTCGAGTGTCTGCCTCCCCTGGCACAGGGGGCACTGCTCATCATCCGACTTTCCCCATTTCACAAGGTTGGTGGCCGACGGCAGCAGGTCATACATTGATCTAACAACGAAGCTGAGCCTAAGAGGTGCCATATGCCATATATCATTCCATGTCAAGGACCTCTGCAGGGCTCCTTCCCATGTAGTCCATTGGCCTTGTTGGACCTGCTGCACTGCTTTTTGCAACCTTTTGTCATTCTCAGCTCCTCGTATCTCCTGAACTACCATGTCTCTGCGCTCCCTGCTTGATGCCTTGGACCACCAGCGGATGTCTCCATGACCAAATCCCCGTCTATTCGTTTGTGTGTATCCGATTACCTCCCTCAGTTTGAGTGACTCTTGGGCAGCATCAACAGCTTCTTCCACTCTCCACTTCCTTCCCGTTTTCAGTGTGGGCTGAATGGACTTAACCACATCATCAACTGACTCGCGTAGCATCATTGCAAGCCTTGCCTTTCTAACTTTGTACTCTTCAACAACTGACTTGAAAGGAAGCAGAAGTTTTGACTTTTTGCAGTACAGTGCTACATCTGACAGACCTGGTGGTAAACCTAGCCATTTCCTCATGAATTTGTTGACCTTTTGCTCTATAGCTTCCACTGTACTTGTGCTTATTTCATGTATAAGCAGTGGCCACAGCAACTTCGGTATCAACATGAACTGGAGGCACCACAGTTTGAACTTTCCCAGGAGTCTGCTTTGGTCTATGATCTGTAGCCCTCTGTCTGCCATTTCTATTGTCTGTTGCACTGCCTTCGAGTCTTTTAATGAGGCATCGTACACACTGCCAAGACTTTTAACAGGTTCCTCAATGACAGTAGGGATTCTTTGGTTGGAAACCATGAATATGTCCTCTGCTATCTTCCCTTTCCTGACTGATAGGCTTCTCGACTTCTTGGATTTGAAGCTCATTCTGCACCAGCTGACTAGTTCATCCAGGCGTGCTAACATCCTCCGGGCCTGATGTTCATCTGATGTCAGAATTGTTGTGTCATCCATGAATGCTTTGTGCGGTGGCATGTGACACATTCCACTGAGCTTTGGACCTGTAGCCATTCCTTTAGCCGCATTGAGGATTACCTGCATAGCCATCACGAATAGTATCGGAGAGATGGTACACCCCATCGCAAATCCAACTTCAAGGCCAATCCACTTCGTTGTGTACTCTCTGGTTGAAAATCTGACAGCAAACCCTGCAAAATACAGCTTCAGCATTGCTGTAATCTCTTGTGGAACATGATACATTTCTAGGGCCTGCCACAACATCTGGTGTGGAACGGATCCATAAGCATTCGCTAGATCCAACCAGATTACATGGAGGTTTGTCCTGTCAGACTTTGCCTTTTGGATTGCTTCCCAGATCATTGTGGCATGCTCTAGACATCCTGGTGTACCTGGGATACCTCCTTTCTGAATGGTAGTGTCAATGTACCCATTTGCAAGGGGATGTAGTGAGTCTTTTCGCCATCACTGAGAAGAATATCTTCCCTTCCACATTGAACAGTGAGATTGGCCTGAACTGACTGATGTCTGTGGAATTTTGCTCCTTCGGGATGTAGACTCCGTTCGCCTTTCTCCATTCCTTGCTTACAAGCTGGGTTTTCCACGCATTCTTCAGTAAACGGAGCAGTCGTTTGAGCACTTCAGGGCATCTCTTATACACCACATATGGAACACCATTAGGACCTGGAGCTGACTTGCACCGAGCTTTCTGAACAATGCTTTCTACCTCTTGCACCGTTGGGGGCTTGGTGTTAAATTCAGCTCCTGGCTTACTCGGCCATTTAAGGCCTGCCATGCTGCTGAGCGGCTCATCTCTGCGACCATCTGAATATGTCATTCTAAGGTGTTCTTCCAGGACTTCTTTCTTGATGTTTAACGTACCCGACCGTGGCTGCTCAAACAGTTCTTTGGCAAACTTGAAGGGCTCCCTGAAGAATCTTTCCCTATCCCTTCGAGTCTTCCTTCTCTTCCTGCACAACCTTTCTGCTCTACAAAGGGCATTATGTTGGCCTTTCAGGTGCTCCCAAACCTGTCGTAACCCTTCCTTCTCTGTGGCAACTGCGTTCTTGAAAAGTTTTCGGGCATGCTTCTTCTGTTTCCTGATTTCTTCTATTTTAATTTGTCTTCTGCTTTTTCGTGGTGGGTTACTTTCCCTTGCCTCCCTCACTCCGAACACTTTGCGACAGTGCAGGTATATTATGTCGCCGAAGATTTCCAGCTTCTTCTCCAGGGTTATCTGCTTCAGGTTGTTATCCAACTCTTTTGCCAAGGCTTCGTCCAGCTGTTCCCAAAGCCCTTTTGCACTGGCAGGTGGAAACTTGATTGCATCTCTCTTCCCGTCCAAGAAGTGTGTGAGATCATCATCAGGCAGATCAACTTGAATGTACTCAGCACTGTGGATTGACTCCTGGCTGCGTTCTTCTAACGTCTTATCCGTCGAGACAGAGCGCTGTTGATCTCCCCCAGATGACCTCCCACACCACTTTTTCGTTCGGTGGATTTTCATTCCTCTCTGAGTAGAGAATTCCCTACCACAGGCACATGGAAATTCCAGCCGTTGTTCAGAGCTCGAAGTCCGTGTAACGGGTCTGGTCGATTCCAGTGAGGCGCCTATGGATTCATCATTCTCTCCCCCCCCCCTTTTCGGTGAATCCTGGGGGCATCTATCATTTTTGAGTCCTGTAGCAATTGAATACAGCTTACGGGGTGCTAACCCGGTCAGCCGGTTTCTAGTCTTTCCCAGTGTCATCTGTCTTTCCAGAAGTCAATCGGTCTTTTCCCGATCGTCACTGGTTTGACCATGTAACTATGATAGGAAACTCTTTACAGAGCGATACAACAGGAGGCAATCTGATCATCAGAAGCAGTCCCCCCGTCCGATAAGTGTTTCGGCCCTATATACTCCTTTACACCCTAAGGGGGGCGGGCCCACTTGGGTCATGACTGCCAAGCGTCTCAGCCTCCTGTTGTCTTGTATCGAAAATGAACCCATTTCACTTATGGTAGCAACTTTAATCCACAACTCCGCCAGCCGTGGAGGCAATTGTGAAAGTAACAAAGAGAAGACAAATTATTCCGTTCGTTCCGTCGCACACACTGAGACACCATCGTGAAGCCGACGAGTCTAGCCACTGCGCGTTCGCCACTGAAATTCTGACAGACACCCCTATAATACACACCGCCTGTTGCCCCTCAGTCACAGCTTGTTCACTAGTACACCAAAAAACTCAACGTGTTGTGGACTTAGAAAAATTCCTGGTGTTTCCTGTACCGGAGCGTTTACTGTTACGATTTACATTGCCCATTGCGGTTGTTCCACAGCCAGCCTGATGCCTTTTCGGCAGTTTCACTAAGCCTCTTCAGTGCCCTTGTTCTCGACTGTCCCCTCAGCCTCAACAGTTTCAGTAGATCATACACTGATGCAGCCACAAGCCCTCTTTGTAATATATGTACGAGGACAAAAATCCAGAAATTTCCCTGCATAGCTGGTGGGCGCATGTCCTGTCAATGGGTGTACAATTTAATTGTTCGTGGGGCAATGCACATCTTCCCCAGAAAGTTAGGGAATCGGTTCGTCTCACTTAGGAGGTTTAATATTACAAAAGCCGAATTCTGAAGTTCTATTTTTATACGTGCAAAATAAATAAATAAAAATACAAAACAACGCATTTACGTGTTTGTGTATCATTGTTCTATGTCGCGGGTTTACCTCCCCTTGATTTGCAGTAGTGGTCCACTAATGGTCACAACCCAAGCGTATCTAAAAGTAGGTCGTCCAAGGTATCTGTCTTCGTGCAAGATTACTCTTGGCAAAGATATAGATAGGAAGATGAATGTCGTTTCTACCTTAGGGGAGGCTTCACAAGAAATTCCCAGAAGTCAAGAACAAACGCTGCGGTTAAGGGCTCAGCAAATTTGTTAACTTATTATCTGGTCCGTTGCCTTTTGTGAAGGGGTTATGCAATGATTCTGGCCCGTCAAGCCCCCAGTTGGAGTAATCCAACGAATGCCCTCTTATAAGTAATGGCTATGTATTTATATATATATATGTATTTATCAAGAAGAACTGGCTCATACGTTTGCTTTCGTACACATAAACTGAATCAACTATTATTGTTTAGTTTAAAATAACATACAACAAATTTAATAGTCAATTAGTCTGTAACATGGGAAAACAAATATGCAAAATTGGGTGAAAGTTATATTAAATTTTTCCTCATTGAGGTTTTGGTAGGGCGTTAATAATAATGTCCGTATTTTTGCTGTAGCCTGTTACACACAACTTAGCTCCAGATGAGTCCTGCAGCTGTGGTTTCCGTCACTCCTTTTGGTGATGAGTACACTTCTGCACATAATTCGTCCACTGTAGGCGGTTGGTGGTAATACTCTTCTCTCACACTAGTGGCGTAAGATCTTCAGTACTTATGTCTGATGTCTTGTAACCACGAACTGTGACAAATTAGAAAGAAACAAATGCCTCAGTACATTTGTTCTCCGCAAAATAACAGGCCCATTTTCATGCGCTCCACCCACGAATGTTAACCTCTCAGAAGAATTAAATTCCCGAGCACACAATGTACCTCAGGGAAAGTTAGTTGTTTATCCTTTACAGGACGTGGCAATCAACCCCAGCTTTTATTGGCTGTTTGTGATTTTTCTAGGCAATTTTTTCATCCAGTAGTTTTCCATTGCTTTCTGAACGGTACGGCGCTTATACCATTGTTAAAAATCCACACAAAGCGATCTGCTACCAAACCGCCTGCAGCAGGTTTCGAACCTGGTATATCTGGATTATGAAACTGCGTTCATATCCATTAGGCCACAGACGCCGACCTCAGGGAATATGATGAAAATTCACCAATATCCTTCTGGGTGTCAACTAGGAAATTGCGTCTGGAGTGCGTAAATAATGATCTGCCTGAATTACAATTAAAAAGGTATATAAATCTCACAAAATGATTCTATACACTTTAGGCACATGTGATGTAATTATCACTCATTACTCGTCGCTACTCCCGTCGGGGTCTGGGGTCGCTCTTCTGTCGGGTTTCCCGCACGACTAGTCAGAAACAATCACCAGCTCTTGCAGTAGTGGTTCATGCATATACTATTTTCATATGTTGAGGTTGCCAGCCTCATATATAACCACTTAGCAAGAAACCTGTAAAATTTACATTAGTAAATAATTTGTTTACATTTAACCCCAAATCAACGGGAATACACACTTCTCCTGGCGCAGATTAGAATGGACCAACAGCCCTGTATTTATATGCTGTTCGAATCGCTTAAGTCTGAGAAATTCCTCTTATGACGGGTGAGACACTTGGTCTGGAAATCTATAATTCCTTTATGACGGGTGAGACACTTGGACTGGAAATCTATAAATCCTCTTATGACGGGTGAGACACTTGGTCTGGAAATCTATAATTCCTCTTATGACGGATGAAACACTTGGTCTGGAAATCTATAATTCCTCTTATGACAGGTGAAATACTTGGTCTGGAAATCTATAATTCCTCTTCTGACTCCTTGTGATAAAATTCCCAAGTTTCCAGTCGTGTATTAAAATTTCGGGTTTACTTGTACTTCCAAAGTTGCCCAATACTCGATCTGGTACTTACAGTTGTGGAATGACAAGTCCTATCCTCTTTCCTCTGGCTTGTAGGAGGTGTTTAGTTGCCGCTGCGATGCAGTCTGTCTGTGTGCTGTGAATCCGAGTTTGTTAGATTATATCTCACAATCCTTGGATTCAAATCCCAGCTGTGTTTCCTGCTGAATGTTCCAATCGAATCATAGTAGATTCTGGCGAACCAATCCAATCTATCTAGCACTGTTTGGGTGGGGAAGTTTATCATTTCTCATCCCACGTGTATTTGAAAATATTAAATTTAATATACCCGCGTGGTCTCTTACACAGTGATGTCATATCGTTATCTAAGACTTCCGGCGCACCTCTGTTTATCACTTTTATCTGTGTGCCTCCGCCAAACAGATGTCTGGTCAGAGCGTATTGTCTTCTTTCATCGTTTCCCAACACAAGCTTTTGTCAACATGATCAACAGCTTTCCAATGGGGTCAAATGTTTGACCGCCCCGTTTCCACAGGCGGTCAGACAGATTAGGCGATAAAATATTATCGCTGGCCGGGTCACCAAACCTGGTGAAGCGTAACAACAGTCTGGGAGTGAAGTGTGAAACAATAAGATACACATTACTCCCATAGCAAATACTGCCATAGGGGAGTGGCGTGTTATAGAATTCACCATGCTATGTCCAGCATAGAGCAAAATAGTGGAAATAGCTATTGTTAACTAATTTGGACATGCTGATCACGAATATGAACTTAAAAATTGCGAATTAGCTCTTGTTTTCAAGATATGGGGGTGGGGCGGGTTCAGTAGGCTGGTGGCTTCACCTTCCCGACGCGAATGACCCAGTCCTTCTCTATTCTATAGCCCTGGCGCGTGATTCCCCACGAGGCGGATAGCCTTGAGCGCCAACTGGATGACGCAATCTGTAGCAGTCATTGCCACCACATTTCCTCCTTGTCATCATTTGTGTTGTGCATTCTGTGAGTGCAGACGTGTCGTTTTGCAGTTCCAATGGTGTGGAGGGAACCGACAAATCATCTTAATGATTGTTACTTTTGCATGACTCCTCCAATTGGACATGGTATTTCTAAGAAGAAAAAGTGGCCTGTGACCTATCCGAATATTCCCTCTGCTATGCGGCCAGTGTCTCTCGGGGAAGGACTTCCTGTTCCGGACCCACCAGAATCTTATACGCTGGATGATGAAGAAAATAATAAGGCCAGTGGACATCCGTCACCTGTGAAAGCATCTACATCAAGATATCCTGATTTCTTGCCTATTGAAGAGTCTGCACAGCCACATAAAATTACCCAGAGTGAATTGAATGATCTAGTGGGAGATCTGGAATTGCCAAAAAATAAAGCAGAGCTGTTGGGGTCCAGACTGCAGCAATGGAATCTTCTAAAAGAGAATGTGCATGTGTCTGTGTTTCGTGCTCGGCAAAAAGATATGCTTTCATATTTAAAAATGACAGATAATCTCATGGCTTGCGTTGATTTAGTGGGTCTGATGGCAGCACTACACATCAACCACAAAGACGACGATTGGAGGCTGTTAATTGATTCGTGCAAGTTGAGCTTAAAAGATGTGCTGCTCCATAATGGTAACGTTTTACCATCTGTTCCACTCGGGTATGCAGTGCACATAAAAGAAACGTACAACAACATGAAACAACTGGTACACACTATCAACCATGACAAGTATAAGTGGCAGATTTGTGGTGACCTGAAGGTCATTGCCATCTTGATGGGGCTACGGCAAGGTTACACAAAGTTTTGCTGTTTCCTCTGTCTGTGGGACAGCTGTGCCAGGACTTCCCACTACAAGAAAACGGATTGGCCCCAACGACAATCACTTGAACCGGGGAAAAAGAATGTACCTAACGAACCACTTGTAGAATCCCACATGATCTTGCTCCCTCCTCTTCACATCTAACTTGGACTAATGAAGAATTTTGTAAAGGCAATGGATCGAAATGGGGCAGGATTTTTATACCTTCGTGACACCTTGGTGGACAGAGGAAGTCAAAGAGAAAATAAGAGAGAAGAAAATGGCATGGAAACAATAATTAGGAGCTAAAAACACAACAGGACAAATGGAGAAATATAGAGAATATGTGACACTCAGAACAGAAGCAAAGAACAAGGTGCTAGCAGCAAAACAGAAGTCCTGGGAAGAATTTGGAGAAAAGCTAGAAAAAGGTGCGCAAGAAAACCAGAAATTGTTCTATAAGACCCTAAAGAACACGAGGACGGAAAAACAGTGCCCTCTCAAATTTATAAAGGACAAGCAAGGCAAATTGCTTACTGCCCCAAAGGAAGTAATGGAAAGATGGAAAGAATATTTCTCAGAACTCCTGGATGGTGAGCATGGTGAAGCATCAGAAATGATAACCACTTGCACAGAAGAGAAAACCAATGATGGTGAAGATGACATAAAGATGGAAGAACTGAAGGTAGCACTGGAGAAAATCAAGATGGGCAAAGCAGCAGGGCATGATGGTATAACACCAGAAATGGTTAAGTACATGGGAGCATCAGGCGACCTATTACTCTTAAGGGTTTTACAGGCAGCGTGGTGCAACAAGACCATATCAGAGGATTGGGAGATTGCCATCATAACACCAATTTTCAAAAAGGGTGACAATCGACAGAGGCATATCCCTTCTCAGTGTCCCTGGTAAAATCTACTCTAGAATCCTAGAGCAGAGACTCCGACGCCTAGCTGAGCCACAATTGGATGAGGTCCAGTGCGGATTCCGAGCAAACCGAAGTACTCAAGACCTCATCTTCACACTCAGACAGCTGAGTGAAAAGGCCCTTGAGTATAAGAGTGAGATCCATCATTGTTTCATAGATCTGGAAAAGGCGTTTGACAGGGTCCCCTGGAGCAAACTTTGGGACTGTTTGGCAAGGAAGAACATTCCTTCACCTCTGATTCATGCTATACAGAGCTTCTACAAGTCTTGCAAAAATTATGTGAGGACAGCAAACTATAAGTCAGAAGAGTTCAGGACCACCACTGGTGTAAGACAAGGTGATATCCTGTCCCCTTATCTTTTCATACTCCTCATGGACGATGTCATCAAGGCATGTAAGGAGAGAACAAGAAAGTATTCAGTGGGGTATTGGAAGATGAGACAGGTCTGTATTTCAGAGCTGGCATTTGCTGATGATGTTGCCCTGATTGCTAAATCAGAGTCACATCTCCAATCCAACCTGCAAGTCTGGAAGGAAGAGCTGGAGAAGAAAGGGATGGTCATAAGCAGCTCTAAAACAAAATCCATGGTGATATTACGAGAAGAAAGAAGACATCAGATTAAGCTGGGAGAACAGGTCCTGGAGCAGGTCGACCACTTTAAATACCTCGGAGCTATTACAGACCGAAAGGGAGGCATCAAAGAAGAGTTGGCCACCCGAAAAGCAGCAGCTGGGAGTCTTTTTCAGGCCATAAATCGAGGATTCCTCAGCAAGAGAGAGGTTGGTAAGAAAACGAAGATAGCTGTATACCGCTCCACCTATGTCCCAGTCTTGACATATGGATGCGAGTCATGGGCAATGACTACAACCCATAAAAGCCAGATCCAAACCTCAGAAATGAGGTATCTGAGGAAGGTGGTTGAAGTAACAAGAAGAGACATGGTCCGCAACCAGTCGATACGCCAAGGCCTCAAATCCCACCCCCTGCAGACCCAAGTAGAACATTCCCAACTAAGATGGTTTGGCCACGTCTGCAGAATGGGAGAAGATCGGCTACCACGACAAGCATGGGAAACAAAGAGCCAGGGATCCAGACCCCAGGACGACCCAGAGTCCGCTGGGAGGACAACATTAGACAATCTTTGAAGGACCGAGGACTAGAATGGAACCAGGCCAGGAGGAAGACAGCCGATAGGATAGTCTGGCGCTCTCTCTTCCAAAGCTCTACACCTCACGGTAGAAGGGGAACGACTAAGTAAGTAAGTAAGATAAATTTCCAAGACTTAGTGAGGCCAAAATCAAGGAAGGTGTATTTGTCGGTCCACAGATACGTCAGCTCTTCCGAGATGAGCGTTTTGATGATATCCTCACAGGTAATGAAAAGTTAGCTTGGAATGCTTTCCAGCAAGTTGCCACAAACTTTCTAGGAAACAATAAGGCTGACAATTACCAGGAGCTTGTACGAGTATAAACCCTCTTGCAGCGCTACGAGAGACTAGGGTGCAACATGTCTTTGAAATTACACTTTTTACACTCTCATCTGGATTTCTTCCCTGCTAACTGCGGTGCTGTCAGTGACGAGCATGGGGAACGATTTCATTAGGACATTACTACCCTCGAGAAAAGGTACCAAGGGAAATAAAATGCAGCAATGCTAGCAGCCTATTGTTGGACCCTTGTGAGAGATGCTCCAGAAACTCATTACAAGCGACAGGCAAAAAGGCGTCGCTGTGAATCATTTCCGCTATGAGCATTATTATCATATGGTATGTATTTGCAAATGTGTAAAACTTGTTTTACATATATTTTAAAAAACTAGAGCTAATCTGGTGTTTTAACGACCATTATCATATTCAGCACCCCAAACAACATAAAGGTAACTTGGTTTAATCTCAGATACACACAAAAAGTCAAAATTTGTTGTCCAGCGTTACATAAACCGGAGCTTTCACACATACACACAGCCTTCCGGTTCAAGAACACAGCCAAAAAAAAAAAGATCTCTACTTAGTACTTCTGCTCTGCATGCGCTTCTTCGTAACTGTTTAATGTAACGTCATTTTTAATCAAGTGGCGCTCCATTTCTAGGTAGCGTTACCGGTCTATTGTTTTTAGTCAAGCCACGGTCCATTTTGAGCACCGCGATGCTTCCAAAATCTTGAACGCATTGCGGTGCACAAAAAGAGGCGTAACATGTTTGTTCAAGATTGCTTAATCACTTCTGATACGACAGTAGAATGGACTTGCAATACGGGTTTAATTGTTTAGACCACGATTTGTCTAGACAGGCAGTTGGATTGCGACAAGTCATGTGATACAAGAGATCAGCAGAGTCTGATAAACTATGTAATCAGACTTCCGGATTTCTTGGGAAAGGTGATTATAGATAAACGCAATCTTGGAAGACAAGTGAGCGGGAAGTGTGATATGTAAACTGTAACAACACTTTACGGAAATCGCAATTCCATAGTTGGAAGGTGGAACTTTAAATTCTCAAACGTATGAGTCACGCTGAAAATTTCATAAGCACTACTCTATCATAACAAGTTCTTTGAATGCCATTGGTTTGGCAATTCGAGTTGTCATATATGTTCGCTCTGATTTGAAGTTGCCTAGTAGTAGACAACAAGAGTGCGTGGGTGAAGTCTGAAATATAATGTAGAACATTTTTTTGGACACACGACACTGCATTCCCGAAATCGTCAAGTAGACAGCTCGGACTGAAGCCAGGAGAGAATACAAGTTAAGATTCTGACTTTATATAGTACCGGACTTTGAGGAACATTTCTGAACACTACAGCAAGGAAACCCTAACTTATTCATACAGAAACTGGACTAATACAGGACTTACTCACAAAGTCGCAGAGGGACTGTTAATATAACTAAATACCCCGACATGTGTTCTAGGTATCTATATCAAGTTGCCAAGACTATTTACCCGAGCAAGAAGTATAAGATTTTAGAATTATTGAGGTGAGTTGTAACATATATTTTATGCTTTGAATTTGACATGTTTGTACTTGCTAGTGGTGTTAAAGATTCATACTAGGCTGGCAACCTCAGCATGTGAACAGGATACATTCATGAACCACCACAGCAAGCGATAGTGATTGCTTAATGCGGGTTTTCTCAGAGAATCAAAAGCGGAAGAAACCACAGACTCCAAATGGAGCAGGGAGTGAGGGATGATTACATCAACCTGTGTATTATTGTATATTATCATTGTGTGAATGTATGTAAACTTTCTATGTTGCTTCAGGCACACGCCACTTGCCGCTGTCAAGTCACACACTTTTCATTAAATTAACTGAAATAATGGTGAGTTTTTATCATATCCCTTGAGTGATATGATATACGCTCAGGGAGAGTAAAAATCTGAGAAAACAAACGGCTGACGGACGCGGGAAAGGCGCCTGACTAACATCAGTAAAACAAGGACTTAGCAGCGGAATTTGTTATTTTATTCCCTCTAAAGTTTGTGGTACCAGTACGAGGCGACCCGACTATTTGTGGTACGACCCGGAGAGACCATTTGCTGTGCTACCATTTTGTGGTTCAAGAGCTGGATCGACATTTGTAAACCTGCATTCCACTGGTGGTGAAAATTCTTGCCTTGACCAGGAGAGGTTACTTCCTGAACTGATCTGGAAACGTGCCCTCACCACAGAGACGAATCTACGGAAAAGCAGCATCGGCACTTCAGCATTTTGGCAAGTCCCAATTTTAACAGGCCAAACACGACCGAACTTTATTTGCCTATATTCATCAAGCCTAAATAATTTCTGTGAAGAAACCTTTTTTTTTTTAAATCAGCAAAGAACAATTATTTACAAGTGTTAAAGTAATTGATCATTATATTTTTATATGTTGATTTTGACAAATTCACAGTTGAATTAATTATTACAGCGCGAAAGGCACGCGTATGACTCAGAACCTCTAGTGTATATTCATATAGCAATATCTTGTGAAGACCCCTCGAGGTAGAAGCATCATTATCCTTCTATCTACAACTCTGCCAAGAGTAATCTTGTGCGAAGGTACACACCTTTGAAGACCCACATTAGATACTCTAGATTTTTGGCCACTGTTGGACCACTACTGCAGAGAATGGGGAGGCAACCCGTGACACGTACCCCGTTTAAAGCATTTTAAGAAGTCCCGCACCCTTTTCAAAGCCTCACATCCCTGTTATAGCACATTAAGAAGCCTCACATCCCTGTTATAGCACATTAAGAAGCCTCACATCCCTGTTATAGCACATTAAGAAGCCTCACATCCCTGTTATAGCACATTAAGAACCCTCGCGTGCAAGACAAAGATAAAAGAAGTACGTTGTGAGAAAATGTTTACAAATTGTGACTAAGCTTCGGTATCTAACTATTGGCAATGCTCTAATTTGTACAAATTAGTTGAGTTCTGATATTATATATTTTGAGTGTTTATGACGATTCGCCTTATAAAATATCTGACATGCCTCGCACCCCCAGAAGGTGGGTCTCACAAACCCTGGGGGTACATGCAGCCTGGTTAAGAAGGACTTGTTTAAAGGATTAACAAAAAAATATTACGTGTTTTAAGTAGGAATTTAAAAGACTTGTTTACCGCTCAAAGGATTATAAATGTTAGTATAAGTATTATTTGTTTGGTACCAATTCTCCAGGCCTAAAGTTATTTTAATGTTTGGACATGCGCCCTAATATAACCAGCTAAGTTGAACGGGACGTGCCTCGCCAAAACGAGGCAAAATTTTTTTTTTTTTTTTAAATGTGATTGGTCAGCAATGATTATGTCTGCTAACTCATTTCAACAATTCACACACTTTTTTTTTTCGTTTCTAAATTTATCCACGCAAAAAAAGGCAGTTTTATTATAAGAGATACAACAAACAAGCTGTTTTTAACAGCCGAGATGTGCAATAAACAAGGATCAGTATCCTGGTATGTCAATTGATTGTTCAACTTCTAGCACTTGTCAAACCTAAATTAAACTTTCCAGGATGTGCTGGACACGTGACGCGTCCAATGCCAACAGCACCTGGTCCTATATTAAAAACGGAGGGTTTTACAACATCAACAACAACAGAAGGTTCTGCAATAACAATAGAAGGTCCCAGAACAATCTGACTGTTTATTAACTGTGACGTCATGACCTCAAAGCCGGTCCTAGGGATTTTTCAAGGGTGGTAGGAGGTTGCGTGATGGCGTCCCTCCCCTCACCCCCGGGCCGTACTGTAAAGTCCTCATACGAGACTCAATGTCACGCTGTTGAGTTGGATCACACTGTAGTTTCCGCAAGAGTTCATTAGCATTTTACAATGACATTACTAGTAAGTAACCCGTCAAAATTGACGGAGTTTTTAATTATAGTGTGCACTTTCTATTACATAACCTAACGAAGGCACTACTTCTACTTTGGTCATTTCATACATTTACATTACAGGTCACCGTCATTAGATCTTTGTCGTAAAAATTATCTGGATGCATTAAATCTGAAGCCATGGTGCAACCTTCAAACATGACATGGCGAGAAGTAATAAAGATCCGTTGGAATGAAATTTGATAAATTTAGCCATAAATTTAGAGGAAGTAATGTCTCATACCGCCGATGCTATCGATCTGTGCATTCACTGATGCAAGACTCAGAACAAAATTATACGAACGAGTGCACTCCCTTGAAGTACCAATAATGTGGATGCTCAGAGAGGTGCTCAACAAATCTATTAAAAATGAAGGAGACTCACACATAATTGCTGGTGATTATCCTTTAGTAATGAAGTGCCTTTGTGGCAGAAAAATTTGAAGGTGTTGTCTGCTGATTTTTCGGAAGCAAAGCTTAATGAGTGTCAGAACTAGTATTCAACGTTCTTCCGGCCACAGTTATTAGCTTGGATATCATTTTTATTGAATGTATCGTGGTTTGGAAACAGTGGTATTTTGAAAATACGTAATGAACCGATGTCTGGCACTTTGTAGAGTTTCTATGCGACTCATTGCAGTGTCTTAAAACTTCGGCATTAGTAGTACTCAGTAAGGCAGCGTCTTCAGGCGATCATTTGGCTCGATGTGATACATGACATCTCTGCTATTTATCGACAGCTGCAGCTCGACGTAATGCAACGTTTTTAAGCGTTTCTATGGGTCGGTTTCCATTGACGCAAGTCTTGATCTTTCGTCATCTGCAGCACAGCCTGCATGA
Source organism: Oreohelix idahoensis (assembly GCA_024509875.1). Lineage (NCBI taxonomy): Eukaryota > Metazoa > Mollusca > Gastropoda > Stylommatophora > Oreohelicidae > Oreohelix > Oreohelix idahoensis. The sequence continues at coordinate 199,975 of JAMPIV010018704.1, read as the reverse complement.
GCATCCTGTGACGTCCCACTGACTTGCTGGGATGCATGACATATTGACGTCCCACTGACTTGCTGTGATGTATGACATATTGACGTCCCACTCTTAATTGTTTGACGATTTTCTGTGTCCCTCAAAAGAAAATAAAGGTCCAAGAAAGTGAAGGACAAGCTAAAAATGACAACAGAGGAAATTGCTGTGATGTCCCACTGACTTGCTGTGATGCATGACATATTGACGTCCCACTGACTTGCTGTGATGCATGACATATTGACGTCCCACTGACTTGCTGTGATGTATGACATATTGACGTCCCACTGACTTGCTGTGATGTCCCACTGACTTGCTGTGATGCATGACATATTGACGTCCCACTGACTTGCTGTGATGCATGACATATTGACGTCCCACTGACTTGCTGTGATGTATGACATATTGACGTCCCACTGACTTGCTGTGATGTATGACATATTGAAGTCCCACTGACTTGTTGTGATGTATGACATATTGAAGTCCCACTGACTTGTTGTGATGTATGACATATTGAAATCCCACTGACTTGTTGTGATGTATGACATATTGACGTCCCACTGACTTGCTGTGATGTATGACATATTGACGTCCCACTGACTTGCTGTGATGTATGACATATTGACGTCCCACTGACTTGCTGTGATGTATGACATATTTACGTCCCACTGACTTGCTGTGATGTATGACATATTGACGTCCCACTGACTGGCTGTCATGTATGACATATCCCATTTTAATCTTCAGTTTTAGCTCGAAGCTTTGTAACTTCTTTCATAAAGAATCTTCTTCAAGTACCATGTAAATCTGTCAAAATAATGACTGGGAAAGTAAAGCTAACGTCTTACCCGTTCAGCATCAGCAGCACATTTAGAAAACTGGGGCACTCATTTTGTTGATTCTGAATGAACTTATTTTACAAATTTTTATAATTTTTTGAAAAATAATTGCGTTCGGTTTTTTTCACGGGATATAATTTATCCTCTTCCAAGTCCAAGAGAAACAATTAACAAAAAAAAAAAAAAGTAAAATAATGTTGATTTTTTAACACTTTAGTGTGTATTTTTTATTTATTATTGAAAATACTAGCAACAACCCGCCAGAATTAGCAGGTTTTTAATTATAGTGTGTTGTTTCTGTTACACGTATTACATTTCTGCTTCTTCTATAGTCTCGCTTGCTCGCTGTGAATGTCGCGATCGTCTCTTCCTTTTAGCCATCTTATCATTTTGATCCATAATAATAAGTCTGAAGAGTTAAATCCGCTTTCCGAATGAAACTGGACAGAAGAATATCTTGATTGTCTGTTGATTTAATGTAAACTGTCACACTTTTTCTATTTTCGGGAGAGTACATAAAAGGGGAAACAACACAATTATTGTCTAACTTTCAACCACAGTTGCATACCCTTAGCTGCGGTCGAAAGTTAATGCACTGTGGTTAACCACTCTCACAGACTATTTCTTTGTCTATTTTATTCCTCTCAAAATCTCTCTGCTAGAACTGAAAACCCTTTTCTTCAGAATTTTTCCATTCTATAATGAGAAAACTTTCCCTCCTCAAGTCTTCTATTTCAATAGCACTTGATAAACCCTTGGATTCCCCACATTCAGGCCAATAAATTATTCGCATGGCCAGCGAAAGTCATTCCACTTGGAAGGTGAAAAACAGTGCTACGACCAGCCCGGAAGTAACTCTTTTGTGTCAAGTACAGATGTACATAAATCAAGGAAGCCTGCACTATTAGAACGCTCGGACCAGTTTAAAATGAAGGAATTTGATCATCCTGCGACCTACATGAACTACACGAACTTGTGTGTTTGTGCAGGTGGAATGAGGCCACCCCAGAGGTCCCCCCACCCCTGCGCCGGGGGGGGGGGAGGCCATAAGGAGATTGTGGAGGGAATTATAAGTCATTCTACTTGTAACTATCGCTCGAAGCAGAAGCCTATGGGCCTCAACTGAGGCTACCTTGTAGTTGCAAAATCCGTAGTGAATTCGTGAGCGAAGTAAGTAGATCTAATACTGCTGATTTTATAACATGAATAATCATATGTTTGTCAAATGCTTATTATTGCAGTATCTTTTGTTAAGCAAAATTTTAAATGTATTTCCATTTTCAGTAACAATAATTGTTATTTGCATATTTACAGATCACGCAAACTAATGTATGAGTTTGCTGAGGTCAAAGACCTAATTAACCACTGATCTATCTCTCACATCCTGGCATAGATAAGACAGGGTTAAATAATTGATGTATATTATTGTTGTTACTTTGGGATTTGCATATTGACCCAAGCAAAACAGAAGTGTATTAGTGGTCCTTCTATTTTCTATTTCTTATAAGGCTTCAGTGTTCTCTGTCAAGACTCTACAAACTTGATAAAAGTGTTCTCAATCACGTCTTCTCCCTTTGTCTCATATTGGACATTAATGTGTTTTTCATCATGGAATGTTCTTTACATGTATTTAATGCAATCCTATGCATATATCATGTTTTACGATTTAAGAACTTATTTCTTATCAGTTATATGAATGATATTTTCTACAGGAACTAGGACTTTAAGAATGTTTACAATTATTTAGCTATTTAATGAATTTACAGCTTGACTGACAAAATGTAAGTCAGTGGTTCTCAAACCCTTGAGACCATGACTTCCCTCCAAATGATTTACTGCTCGAGTAGCAAGAATGTAAATCATTGGTTCTCAGACCTTGGCAGCAGTGACACCCCAACATGTTAAAGCAACATATGAAACTAATACCCTGCGGTTTTCAAACCATTGTTGACAGTGACCCCAAACTTAAAAGACTGCTCTATGGGCACTAGGTGAACCAGTGGTTCTAACCATTTGATGACCCCAGCCCCAAACCTCACAGTTTGTGAAACTCATTGCCCACATGGGAAAATGCTGTAAATAAGCAGACAGCCAGATAGAGTTTGAGAACTTCAGATATGCTATAATGTCAGTTAAGAAGGAGTATTTTCATAGAAAATAGATCACACACTGTTACTGAATGGTAGTTCGCATTGTGTTAATTTAATTTCTGATGGACGCTTACCGGCCATCAGACTTAGGAGATGATTGCTCTTTAAACCACTAATGGGACTTCAATTGTTTCCAGTCCACCCAGGTTACGGTTACAAGGTACTAACCCAGGTTACGGTTACAAGGTACAAACCAGGTCCATGGTACCAAAGGTTACCCCTACCAACCATACCCTATTAACCAGGTTACCTTACCAAACCAAACCATATCCTATCACCCCGTAACCCATTCCATACCACATAACTTAAGCAGAAGAGGTATTCAGCAGGGTCGACTTACTCCGTCCTTATCTGTGATGTGCATTGGGTCCAGGGAAGCAACCTCTGCCACCCTCTGAACCCATAGAACTGTTTATGCTACCTAAGTACTGGGGCAGACCAAACCAAGAGAGTCCGAACACAAATCATCTCCGCAGCTACTACAGTCCTTGAGGAGATGAGTAATTAACACCTTCCGCAAAACTACCATAGAAAAGATCTCCTGGCCCATGTGATGACCATAATATTGTCTTTTTTTTTTTTTTAAACAATAGAGCTAAACTTTTTTTTTCATATTTATATGTACATTCAGATATGTGAGAATCTATACCCTTTTTTTCAATTTAACTTAACAGTGTCTGTTGTTATGTTTTTTGTTAACTTTATTTGGGCTGTATTTTGTTTTAAACATAAATCTACACCCTGGGGGCTGAGCCATAATTAAACTAACTTCTAGTGGGTCGGGATATTTTAATTAATGTGGCTGGACACCAAATCTCCTCTCTCAACCTTATGTTTTTTACATAGTCCTTTTCTAGGATTCCTGAGAGAGAATTTATCGTCCAGAAAATATCCTGTTTAGTTGCCAGAATTCTCTTTGCATTAAGGATTTCTAGTACACTATTTCCCGAGGAGAGGCAATTCCATTCGAACTCGTAGACTATCATAAACATATTAATAAAGATTATTATTATCTTTTATTCTTCCATTTCATTTAATTTGTCGTTCTCCTTAAAAAATAACCCCACATGCACTCTCTCGAAAATAGAAAAAAGTGCGCAAATGACGGTGTGCAAAGTGTGACCGACCGACCGACCGAAGTACCTTACGGCGGGAATTATGGTATTGGATAACTGCAACTGTGATGCAAACACAAGACGCGCGGTATTTTGACCGTCGTGCAGTTTAGTGCAAATTCCAGAAGGGCACGACTTTTATATAATTTCAAGACTGCAACTTTGGTGGGAAATGTTTGTGTTGGATTTTTTTTTCAAGGGATGCAATTTATCCTCTTCCCTGTCAAAAGGAAACCATTAAACGGCAAAATGATAGAAATCCTTTACACGTAGCCTGAGAGCAAGGTTTTGGTCAATCATACGTTCACTAACACTCGCAGGCTAACACGATCTCTTAGGCAGGGGTGCCCTCTCTCCACCTTACTCTATGTCCTAGCACTAGAACCTCTGCTAGAGAAAATTAGAAGACAGCTCACTTCAGGGCACTTTTATACCAGGAAAGGGTGAACAGAAGCTGCTTGCTTATGCAGACGATACCACCTTTTTCCCACCAAACGACAAGTCTATTACAAACATCCTAAACACATAAGGGGCCGCGGTAGCATAGTGGTTAGTGCACTAGCTTCCTAGCTCAGTGGTCTATGGTTCGATCCCCAGATGAGGTAGGATTTTTTTTAGGCCACAAACGGCTCCTGGGTCAACCCAGCCCCAAATGGGTACCAGAGCAACTCTGGGAAGGTTAAGGCGGCCGGCGTGATGCTGACCACATCACCCCTAGTGTGCCAACGGTCGAGAAAATATGGGCTTAACACCATATTCCCAATTTGCCTCAATGGGCGTGTAACGGGATCCCCTACCCTTTTAAACAATTTCACAGACTTTAGCAAAAGAGTGGAGCTAAGTAAATGTACAGAAATCAACAAGCATAGGCAAATGGAAAAACAGAACAGTCTTCCAATTCGGACTTATACCAACAAACAACATCAACATTTATGGAATAAAATTTCCCTCACACCCAAACCGTACACACAAAGGCACATGGCAGAAACTAACGTCACAAGTAACAGATATGCTACATAGACACATATTCAAAACCAAAACGATTTTCGGGCGAGGAACGGTTGTGATCACATTCTTATTCCTAAATTACTTTATATAGCCACAGTTTTCGACCCCCCAAAACAGACCGCTGCAGATATAAACAAACAGATCAGAAGATTCATTTTTAGTCGCATAATTTACAGCATAAAACATAAGTCACGAAGATCCAGGCACTTAGAACTAAACATGTAGGAAACATCATCAGACACCCAGAACATTACACGCTAGCACACTACTACATGGGACCCAGGCTCACCAGACACCACTGAACAACGCAACGCCACACCATTTCGGCCCATTACCATCATTTTATAAGTCATGCATACAAGCCATTCCTGTGTATTTTCAGGCAAACTTGTTGTGACCTCTCATCTAAAATTTTATTTTCTCTTGCATCTGATTATGGTTATGGGACAGAAGAGCCAAGTCATCTGCAAAATCCAGATCATCAAGCTGTTTAGTCAGATTCCACTGGATTCCATTTCTTTTGTGTGATGTCGATGTTTTCATAACCCAATCTATTGCTAGTAAGAAAAGAAATGGAAACAAGAGGCATCCCTGTCTCACTCCCGTTCTTATCCTAAACGGTTCTGTAAGTTGTCCTTCATGAAGAACTCTGCATGTCTTGTCTTCATAGGTCTTGTTTATTAAGTTAATGATCTTCATGGGAACTCCATAATGCCTCATCAGTTTCAAAGTGATTCTCTGTCTTCACTGTCAAATGCCTTTTCATAGTCCACAAATCCGATGTAAAGCGGTGAATTCCATTCCAGACTTTGTTCAACTATTATTCTCTATGTGGCTATCTGGTCTGTACAGGATCTGTTTTGTCGAAAACCTGCTTGTTAATCTCTCAGGGAAAAGGCAAAGATTATGAGAATAAATGCAAGAAATGATAACAAGATTTAACTTGAAGAAACACCACTAGAATCGTACACATATCGTGGTAGTAATAAAGAGAAAGTTGGAGGGACAGACAATGATATCAAAATAAGAATACAAAAAAGCAAGAGGCGCTTTCAGTACATTGGGAAACATATGGAGGTCAAGAGAAATCAAGTCCAGCACGAAAATAAGAATCTTCAACTCAAATGTCAAGTCAGTCCTATTGTATGGCTCTGAGACATGGACAGCAACAAAAACAACAACCAAAAAGCTACAGACTTTTATAAACGGGTGCTTGCATAGAATAGAAGGACTGAAATGGTATGACAAAGTCACAAATGTGGAATTGATGACATGAACCAAATAAGTGCCAGTGGAACAAGAGTTGAGAAGAAGACGCTGGCGATGGATAGGACACACATTGAGGAAACCTGTTGATAGCATTACAAGGCATTCCTTGTTCTGGAATCCACAGGGAAAGAGAGGCAGAGATAGACCAAAAACACATGGAGAAGAGAGCTGGATACAGAGGTGAAAATGATGAGGAAAACATGGAAAGAACTTGAGCGGATGGCACAGGACAGGAAGACTTGGTATGTGTTTGTTGAAGGCCTATGCTCCTTGGGGGAGCTAAAGGGTATTAATTCATACAAGCCATTCACGGACATTAAAACTCAGTCCATCAGAAAACAAATGTAATCTACAAACATTTAGTCAAACTGCAAGCACCCCCACTACATCTCAGAATTAAAAGAGGACAGAAATACTTCAAAACAAATTACACTAACACTTGTACAAACTTACACAACCCTTACATCACTGCCAAGGCCAGAGAAGTGACATTTAGACTTGTATACAACATGACACCCACATAGAACAGAAAGCTTACAGATCCAAGCAAGTATCAAAATGGCAGCTGTGCCAGACACGCAACCAAGAAACTGAAGATCATATCTATTATACGGTCAGTTCAGTCACTCTTAAGAGGAAGGCATCGCAAGATATGATTGCCTCACACACGAAACAAACGGTACAAAGCTATTATGTTAAACACAATCCCCAAAAAAACAACACCAGACACACAGATGAAACTTCTCATTTTATTGGCACAATACAGACTTTTAATTTGGACATTTAGGAATTTAGCAGTGTTCATGTACCGCCTTATAAATTCGCAGATGCTATTAAATGTCTTCCCCCAAAAGGCATTGTCAATTGCTCCCGAAATTTTTGGCAACAAAATAACACTGACACTACTTCATCCTGCACAGTGGGCTGATCACCTGCTTGCCAACCAATCTGATTACGGAAACAATGATAGATTGTTTGGTCTGTTTTTGTTCCACAAAGACGCCACTAGGCGTGGTGGAAACAGCGATAGATTGATCAATTTGTTGTTGCCCTAAGACGCCACTAGGCGTACTGGCCACATACTGCTTTGCCGGTTGATGGCTAAGGATAGAAGAAGAAGAAGAAGACTACTTCATCCTAAGAGAGTAGCCTAGACGCTACAAAACCACCTTCTATTTTTCTGCCCGCGTCTAGTATGCTAAGCCTCTCCTAGGGCAACTCAGTTGGTGTGAGCTCAATCATTACATCCTTAGTTGAAACTGAGAACAATGCACACCATAACAGACTCCATTCTCCGTCACCTGGGGATTTAAATAGCTTGGCTCTCTTCCCAGTTTAGCCCTTTGTATCTCCAAGATGTCTTTGTTTCTAACAACGTACGCTGGTGTTGTTCTTCTGAAAGCAACCACAAGCCTCAGTTTTCCCAGCTTTTGGGTGTTGCCACGGCAACATGTTCGCCGAAATATCAGATTGGTTACGTTGAGAGTGACAACATTGATAAAATTTAAAAACCCGTTTGGTCAGCTGACTGGAAGGGAAGTGAAAACGAATTCAGGCGCAAAAAGCAGTCTAGTTCTGGCCAGCGTCCGGTGCAGGTCGCCTTTATGTTCCCTGTCAGCATTTTTGCTGGGAAGTGTATGCCATGGTTGTTTAGTTATAGTGCTTGCCATTTCTGTTAAAGGTGTTAAACTTACTTATTGTCAACCATCTGATGTTATGGTCGTATCCTTAGATGATGAGCCAAGTATTGAATAATTGTCATGTGTAAATCCACAATATTAATGGTCTTGACAGGTGTGCGTACGTGGCTCTCTATCCTTTGCAATATACCAGGTTTTTTAAAGGCGAAAATGTTTTCATTAAAACTGTGGAAGGAAATATTATGATATACATATATTGTATATATTTATCGATTTGATATCTAGAACGCATATGCTTTATGATCTGCTCGGATGTTCCAATAAAGACACGGAAAAAAAATTACAAGTTTTTTTCTTCGATTCTTCATTGTTCAAGAAGGAAGCTGAGCATAAAGTGACTAAAACAATTTCATTGAAACTTTGAAGTCAACATTTTTTAATGATATAGTTTTAACGAATATATAAAATGTATGAAAGGGGGACAACCTCAACATTTGTTAATGATATCGTTTTAACGAATATATAAAATGTATGAAAGGGGGACAACCTCAACATTTCATGGTTCAAAAAAAGAAGCTGAGCAAAAAGGGTCTAAAATGTTCTCATTGAAGTTGTGGGGTTAAAAATTTTAACTCTATGGGTTTATGAATGTACACAATGTAATGTCTATGGATGTAAACAAATTGTTAACTTTGATATATAATATTTTTCTATTTAATTTAACTTATTGTGACGAAATGGACGACCTCTATCGATCTTTGGTTCTCTCCGGCAGTATCGGTACATTTGTGGTACTGATTTTTATTATGTGCTGTCAATTATCGCACTTTTTTTTTCTTTCCTCTTTATTTTTCTATTAAGTAGCAGATATTTGATTCTATCAAATCACCCTGTAGGTGCTAAATATCACATTTGCAGGGGCGGCTGATATGATACATCACATTTGCTTGACGCTACCCAGATTTGTGGTTTTAGGCGCGGCAGATTAAAACGTACATCGGCCAGCACTATCGGCTTAAATCACCGATAAGACACGGAGTTTGCGCACTCATTACGACAGATAACGAGATTACTGTCTGTGTGACACATGTGGGCAGACAAGTGTGATATAACATTTGGTCACTTGGTTAAACGTAATCATGGATTTATTACATTTTAGACAATATGAGTCTACAATTGTGTTGATGAGAGTGTATGCAATACATCATATTACCATAAATGGGAGACGTGACCTTTTGCCAAATTTTTTCATGTCGGAAATATTTTGAAAGTGCCACACCCGACCTGTTTGAAATGATTGATCTTTCTGATTAGATTCATAACAACATTGAGAGGAATATAGCCTGACCATTTTCGCAGTTTTAACTCACTGTGAATTGCACGCTCGCCAAGACAACTCAGATCTCACCAGTGTGACTAGATTCATAATTCCTATTTGTTAACTGGACCTTTTATTGGAGAACCAGATAAGACTTACAAAAGCACAAGAGATCTCTACATTTTAATAAGGAACCACGGGACTAGGAAACTGAAGAAACACGGAGTCAGAGGGGGCCATCTACTGTAAAATTAAAGACATCCCAGACGCGTGTAAGAGAACAATTCGTCTCTTTTATTCATCTGAGCAAACAAGTCAGTAGCCAGGATTGGCTTATTGGTGGTACCAGCAGAAAGTACTATCTCTGGAACCAAGTGAAGGTAGAAGTGGACTGACGTTTTGCGAGACGCCATCATAACAGGGTCTTATAGACAAATGCAGAACCAACTTAGCCGTTACTCCTTGACGTTCTGGGAACGTGCGGCGCCTGAACTTTGACCAGAGACGAGCGAGAGTAGAGTGAAAAAAACTGACCCAGCGGGAGAAGAAACTACCATTGGCAGCTAAGTGAAAATATCCGCTGCCAAAATTGACCTCCTTTATTCAGTTAAATCCCATCCAAGTGATGAAAATCCTTTTCATAAATATTCAAATTATTTTCCAATTGTTAAAACTTAAAGTGATTATTAAATTTTGTTATTTGTGATGTTACAAACTTAACTTGGATTTAATCATTTTAAATGTACTACATGTTTGTCTCAGTCAAAGTTACTAAACATACACTCTAAACAGATATATATATATATATATATATATATATATATATATATATATATATATATATATATATATATATATATATATATATATATATATATATATATATATATATATATATATATATATATATATATATATATATATACTGAAGCACATTAAAAACGCACCACCTGTATAATCCAGGAACAGAGTGTGAAATGAAAATATAAGTGTGTACAAGTTTACATATTTGGAATCTTTATTCATTTTCCTATGAATCCATGCTGGTCATTAATTTGTACATTTGATTGTTATGAAATTCATTGCATTCTGTGCAGGCAAGGGAGAAAACCAAAAATACAACAAAATGCACGTGCGTTATCCTGCTGGAGAAGCTGCAAGTCTGGATAAATTGTGAACGAAAGAGCAACCAGTGCATCCAGAACCTCATCTTGATATGTCACAGCATTAACATTTCCACGGAAGACGTGAAGAGGCAAGCGATGGTGAAAACTGAATCCTCCCCAAATGTGAATACTGCCACCTCGAAATCGGTTGACACAGCAATCTGCAAAGCGCTCTTCACACCGTCGCTAAATCCGCATACGTCCATCTGCAAAGGATATGTTGAATCTGTTCTCGTCTGTGAATAAGACAGCATTCCACTGCAGTCTAGTCCATCTGATATGTTGCTCTGCCCATTGCAGGCGCTGCTAACGATGTCTGTGAATCACGTTTGGCCCAACATAAGGTCGTCTTGCAGTAAGGCCTGTATCTCTGAGTCGTCGTATGACTGTCATTCGAGAGACTTGCCCATGTCTACCCACTATTGCTCTTGCTGTTTGACTTGCCGGGAGAGTACGATTCCTTAGGTGACTCAGCACAATATGACGATCTTGCGCAGGGGTAGTAACTCGTGGTTGGCCACTCCGAAGTCTATCCCGGGCACTGCCAGTGGTTCCGTAACGTTCATTGAGACGTACAATAATGCTGTGGTGGCAATTCATCCTTCTGGCAATGGCCCGCGAGCTCATTCCGGTCTCCAACATACCAATGGCTCGTTGGCGGTCGTTTTCAGATAGTCGTAGCATTTCAAGCACATGTACTGGGTGTTTTGTCTCAACGGCCTTTTTATACCGAGTATACTGCCACAACGCGTACACATTTTCAGGGTCATAGCTGTTGGGAATCGTGTTGCACGTGTAACTTTCATCGTTTTCATGTAGTCTGTACACACACCCGTGGGTTGAATCTTGCACTTTCCATTCCAGCAGCCATTCGCTCTCTACCTCATTGCAAACACGGGGAAAATCCATTCCCACACTTTTTTTTGCCAGCTTCTCGGCATCAGTATATATAATAGTGGTGCGTTTTTAATGTGCTTATATATATATATATATATATATATATATATATATATATATATATATATATATATATATATATATATATATATATATATATATATATATATATATACAGTAGAACTCCATTTATCCGAACCCCAATTATCCGAACATCCAATTATCCGAACACTTTTTCCAGAAAAAAAAAAATCAGGCGCCACCAGTCACGTTAGACTACAGTTCTGAATCTTTTGATGCGGCAAGCTTCAAATGTGTGCGAACAATTTGTAGACAATGACATGGGCTAATGGACGATCGCTTATGTACAGGAAGTCAGTTAGATCATAAAGTCAGTTAATATCTGGTTTACCAATCCAGTGTACGTGTGCGTTTTAGGCAGAACACTGGCTAAACAGACAGTTCAACTTAAAATAATTGTGTCTGCTACTACAGCAGAATACTTTTGGTGTACACGTATTTTTCTGTGCGATCTGGCATCTTCCAGTAGGCCTAAAGCATATAAAAGGAACCGCAATGTTTTGTCAATTGAAACGAAAACAGAAATTATCAAGAGACTAGGAAAAGGTGAAACTGTGTCTTCATTTGCGAGGATTTTCAATGTTGGGAAAGCTACCGTCTCTGACATCAAAAGTAACAAGGATAAAATTATGAGTTTTGCATCGAAATTGGATAGTGAAAATGGGTCGAAGAAACATAAAACCATGAGAAATGCGAATGATTTGAAATTGGAAGAGGCTTTGTATATATGGTTTGTGCAAAGAAGAAGCAAAGGGGAACCTATCTCTGGCTCTCTATTGTGTGAAAAGGCACTTGTCGTGAAACGAAGTGTAACCCACTACTTTGTTAATCACTATGTCGAGATACAGATTTGCTTCAACCAATCAACGATCAACGTTCACCAGTCTCTGAGACAGAATAAATTAACGGCCATCTTGTTCACGCAAGATGGCCGATGAAAACTGAATAAAATTAGGCTGTATGAGACCAGGTACAAAACCGGAGGAAACCAATCAACTTGCTCCGCCAGGAACCAACCGAAAGCTTTCCTCAAGTAGTTACTTGACTATATAATCGGGCGGATTTTATGCTAACCACGCAACCCCGAACTTGACGCCAGAGATACAGACTGAAGAGGGAGAAGCTGTCACCTTGATTTATGGTAACTTACCTGAGGGCATCGACCTGCAACCTACTTCACTAAGTCGCGTCAAAACCTGGCCAGTTTAAAATCTTAGGAGGGTTTAATTGTGTCCTAAAAACCTGAGGTCGTATGTTCGAGTCAATCCCGCTGCCTGGAACTCCGCAGGAGCATAGAGGTTGACCAGACTCTACATCTTTGGTCCCCCTCAGTCTTGGGTGGGCTAAAGGAACGATACTCTGCCGGTGGTGTGAACCAAACAAAGAAGAACAGACTTAAGAGAGATGAGTACACATTAGTACCATTTCTGTCGGCATTGTGAGCATAGAACTGTCAATGAAGAAAACGTGAATTAGCGTAGCAAGAGACAATAATAAGATCATAGTGGATAAATTATACGTAAATAACAGCATAGCTGATAAACGTTATATCCTTAATTAACAGCACAGCTGATATAATTTTTTGTTCCTATAATTGGAAAACGTGTTGTAATATTTATAAATAATAAATATTTGTAAATCATATGTAAACTTACCAATTCATTTCATTCCATTTTTTTTGCAACATTCACCTTTCAGCACAAGAGTAGATAGTGTATATATACTAAATAAAATATAAGGAAATTGTATTTTGAACGACTTGTCAATTTTATCATTGTTAAGTAAAAATCTGTTTCCTTGCTTTGTGTAATATCACAATTAGTTACACAGCAGAGGTGGCGCTTTATGTCGGTCTCCTCTATACTATTGTTTCGAGATCAGATCATTCACAGCCGTAACTAATTTGTGATACCAGTAGTCCTCTCAGACACTGGGACTTCACCATTTTCTGCAGAAATTCTATTTCTGTAATTGTCAGTACTATACTGATCCAAGAGCCAAACAAAACCTCTCGCCACACTGGGGGCTCGTCCGGGATATTTCTGTATATCTTGAGCCATACTTAGTCTATTCATCTATCTACACTCTATCTTGTGCCACCCATAGGTAACATAAGAAAATAAATTTTATTTTTTGAAAAAAAATTCTATTTTAGGATTTTTAAAACAATATTTTCTTAGGAGGAGTACCATTTAGTACTCAGTAAATAGTTGATGCTCACAAAGTTGCACGGAAATTTTTTGTTCATTTAAATTAATTAAGTTTAATTACAATAATTTGGTTATAGTAAATTTACATACCCTCTCTAAGAAACGCCATGGCTGATCTAGTGAAGTTCAGAACTGCGATCATGCAGATGGGTAAGGAATTAAATTTGACAGGTGATGCTCTCACTCAGTATGTCACAACAGAAGTGGACAAACACATGGATAGGGAAGAAAGAAAGTTGCAATTAGAGACTGAAGCAAAGAAATTAGAGGCTGATAGAGAAGCAAAGAAATTTGAGGCTGAAGAAAGGAGGTTGCAAGCTGAGAGAGAAGACAAAAGACTGGAAGCTGAGAGAGAAGACAAAAGACTGGAAGCTGAGAGAGAAGACAAAAGACTGGAAGCTGAAAGAGAAACTAAAAGGTTAGAAGCTGAGGAAAGGAAATTACAAGCAGAGAGAGACCATCAGTTGAGATTAAAAGAGCTTGAAATTCAGGCAAATACTGGCAATAATGGTGGTAGCTCACCTCACTCTGAGAGTAGCTCCAGCCAGAGCACCTCAAGTGGGGCCATGAATTTTCATCTGGACCCATTTGTTGAGAAAGAAGACGCCATTGAGTCGTACCTGGATAGATACGAAAGACTAGCCACTACCTATGGCTTAGTGAAAGAAAAATGGAGTCTTAAACTATCTCAGGGATTGAGAGGTGTGGCCTACGATGTGTATTTGAAGCTCTCAAGAGATGACCAGGAAGATTATGAAATCCTGAAGCAGGCACTGCTTGTGAGATATGAAAAGAACTCAGAATCATATAGAAAGAAATTCCGAACAGCTAAACTTCTTCCAGGAGAAAACTATCACCAATTCTCTGCTAGACTGGAAACCTATTTGGAAAAATGGAGTAGTTTAGGAAAGTGTCAGGATCTGAAAGAAATGATAATGATGGAGCAAGTGAAAGAGTCCATGCCTCAAGAAATGAGGAAGTTTATCATGGAACAAGGAGCAGAGAGATTGGAAGATATTGTAACTGTTGCTGAGAGAGATCAAGCAGCTCAGGCAGAATTATTAGGAAATAAGAAGAAGCAGGGTGAAAACTTCAAATCATCACAAAACTATACCAAATATGAACAAAAGGACCATACCACAAGGAACAAACAAAGATTTGACCAAAAGGACAAAAACCCTCTAAGATCGGATAAGACACCTTACCGGAAGGAAGGAAAGTGGTGTAAAACTTGTCTAATGAGTAACCACAATACTGCGGACTGCAGAAGGAAGAATCCTCCTCATCATGCTGCATGTCTTACAACAGGGAATCAGGGAAGGAATGAACTGGCAGTAAGTCAGAAGGACTTCCATCATCCCCCTGTCTGTGAGGAAGTGACCGTGAATGGCACTCAAGTACTGTGTTTATATGACACAGGATTGGACTTTGATTCAGTTGTGTGCTCTTCTCTAGTGAGTCCTGACCAGATAACCACAGAAACAGTGGAAATCAGAGGACCGATCAAGGGAGCAAGAACCATGACACTACCCATAGCTCGAATCAACATAAGATCTCGCTATGTGGAAGGAGAAATCAAAGCAGCAGTGATGGACGACCCTATTTACCCTTTGATTTTGGGGTGTAGGTATGTTTTCCTTGGAGAACCTATAAAACCTGTAGTTATGGCAACAGTCCAGACCAGGGAAAGCTCCAGGAAAATGGAGGAGAATCCTATCAATACTCATCCAGAAGAGATGAAAAAGGCTCAGGCAGCAGACAGCACATTGAAGCCTTGTTTTGGCAAATTGCCTAAAGCCCATAACCCTCCAGAGAAAGGAGACTTGTATATGAAGAATGGCCTACTATACAGAAAAGCTGGAACAGGACCTAAAGGGCATGGACAGCTTGTAGTGCCAAAATCTTACAGGGAGAAGGTTATGACGCTAGGACATGCTATACCCTTCAGTGGACATATTGTGGTGAAGTGGGATGTTATAAATATTTATAGGGGACTTAGTGTACTGACTGAGATCAGCTGTGAAGGTATCTATATCTATTAAGAGTAGTGTATTATAGATAACCTTACTTGCTACCACATATCTATATATCTCAGTCAGAATTATTCTGGAATAGTGTGATGACTACGTTATGTGTCTAGGGTATGTGTATGATGAAGTGTAAGTCACAACAACAGACAGATAAACAATTTAATTTAATCCACTATTCTTGACAACACTGTGACACTCACATACATATAACACTCTATGAGAATATCTTAAGGAGTCACTGATAACTTTTCAAATAACAATATGTATTCATTGTTGTCATAAAGGTATATGTGTCCTGATTCAAATACAAAGGAACCAGGAATCACAATCAATTTTAATTACAAGTATATGTACAGACTTTATCAATATGAATATTGTAGTGACATATATTATTAAAAATATCCTATGTGTGTCAGTTGTGTAGTAGTAATATGAGGTAATACTGGTTTTGTTTTGTTCAAGCTCTGTTGGTATTTGTCATCATGACTTCAATAGTTTGTCTTTTGGGACTAGTATTGGAGATGTTCTCAGTTCCTGATATTAAGACAATTAAATTCCCCTCTGAATGTTATTTTTACAAAGTCATTTCAAGATGAGGGGACATAATGTTGAGCTCAGCTGGCCAAATCAGCTTATCTTGCGTGATGGCGGCAGGAAAGGACTCCTCTGCTCGAATTCTCCCCTGGGCTCTGGAGACACCTCACTGATAGCTAGATGGACCAAGGAGTATGCTGTCCGACTCTGGATTCAGCACAGCTCTAACCAGGTGCTGCTCAATACCATCAAGACCACGGTCCCTGAAATCAAGAAGGATGTACCTTCTACTTCATAACTAACTTATACTCTCTTTTTACACTGATCACAATACATCACAAACATTGAGTTCAGAGCGTTAGGCCAACTGTCAGCTTCATCTGAAATACTTTATACCAGTATTTACCTCCTTAATGGTTACCACGCCTCTGCACTTCCAGCATTATTTCTGTCTAATCAATAATCTAGGTGTCAGTGTACTGTTTGGCCATTCCATGCAGTTTTACTTTCCTCCGACACCTTCTGTTCAGGCGGGAGCATTATAGGTTTTACATCATGTTTGCTACTGAACTACACATATATACAGGCATAAATTAACAATTCACATTCAATTTTCATTACAAGATACTGAATGGTTTAAGCTTACCACAATTCATAGAATAAACACAGATACGTTGATTAGCAATGAATTCTGGCACAAATTCCCATCTGCTTATGTTCCAGGCTTTTATTTAGCAAATATGAGCTGGCTTCAACGCACTGTTGCTTTATCAAGCTTATTTAAACAAGTGGTTTCGAACTAACGCTCCTAAGTGATTATATCAGCGAGTCTGGCCAATCGAGCCACGTTTCGACAAGTGTTTGAAAAAATGTTACCTTCCTACGTCTCCCTAACAACCAAGATAGTATTTATAGCCCGACCAATCGTGGTTAGTCTTTCATTTGTTGCGCTCCAATCAATTTGGAGTTTACATGGTAGGCTATTTCTGTAACGTAAGGTTTTGTTCAAACACGTTATAAAAAAATTTTATGAGCAGAAATGATTTTATGTTGTCAGGCATCCCCACTATTTTATTTTGGTTATAATTTATTAATTCCTGGACTATTTGCGTAACGTTTTACATATTCTTTGTCAGCAAGCCCTAAGGAACCCAAATATCCAAATTTAAAAGAGCTACGTGGCTGCGTTCAAAATATGCAATTCCTTCTACCTCCTGTTTCGAAGATGTGCTGTCTGGGTACTGTAATGTTTTCAAACGTAAACCCATCTATTGTTATCTTTCCTAATAAGCGTTTTTTATGATTTTAAAACCTAACTCTGGGAAGGGTAGTGTATTTTATCACTGTTCGTCCAAAAAAAGTTAGTGCATGTAGTCTTACACGCGTGATGGCAGCATTTGTGTATCGCGCGACGCGTGTTTAGTGTTCGGCTTTCTGCCTCTCCCTTCTCGCTATCCTTTAGTCCATCTGTCTTTTGTTTTTGGTAACATAGTGTAGAAAAAGACATGAATGGAATTTAAAATTTAGGTCAACTTGCATATTTCAAGGTTTTTCTTAGAAAGGCAGCACATTTTATTGTGTGTTTGGGAAACGCGTGTATGTTGCAGAAGGCCTTTAATATCAACGTGAAAGCGTTACAATTTGCAGACGAAGCAGAAAACAAGGGGGATTTCGAGTACCTTCTTTGTGACAGCACTGTTATTTTACCATTGCTCTTTTCTTTATTAATTTTATTTGTTAGGCTTCATATTTACCTAATAATTTATATATGTGGATTAGAATATTCCACGACACTTATGGGAATAGGGGCCACTGGACAAAGGATAGCCTGTCACTACTTCTGGCCAGGAATTACAGAGGACATAAAAAGATATGTAAGATCCTGTCCAGAATGCCAAAGAGTAGCTCCTAAGCATAGGACTGCACCAGCAACACTGGGAGAAATGCCTATTATGGGAACCCCTTTTGAACGTGTTGCAGTAGATATTGTTGGACCCCTCACTAGGACCAAGAAGAGAAATGCTTACATCTTAACCTTGGTTGATACTTGCTCTATGTGGGGAGAAGCAGTGGCCATGTCAGCTATAGATTCAAAGCACGTGGCAGAGGCCCTGTTGACAATATTTACCCGATTAGGTTTCCCGCATCAGATATTGACTGACAATGGGTCTCAGTTTAAGGGAAAGCTAACACAAGAAGTATTCAGGATATTTCAAGCCAGGCACTATCATTGTAGTCCCTACCATGCCCAAGGGAACGGTCAAGTAGAGCGGTTCAATGGTACGCTAATTTCAATCCTTAGAAAGCTGGCGAGTGAAAAACCTGATACTTGGGATACATACTTACCCGCTGCACTATTTGCATATAGGGAAGTACCCCACAACTCAACTGGATTGGCTCCAGCTACATTGTTGTTTGGAAGACCAATAAAAGGTCCACTGGAAGCATTGCTGCGGACATGGACTGATGAAAAGGCAGAGGAAACAGTGACTTCCGCATACCAGTACGTCAACGAGTTGACATCTCGATTGAAAGCAGGTTGGAAACTGGCCAATGATAACTTAAGACAGGCCAGGAGGAAGCATGCTGCGTACTACAACAAAAAAGCAAAGGATAGGGAACTGGAGGTGGGTGAAAAGGTGTTATTACTGTTGCCAAGCAGCAAAAATAAATTGCAGATTGGATGGCAGGGACCCTATGTCATACTGGAGAAACTTTCCAGGACCAATTATAAGATTGACAAGAAAGGAAAGGAGAAGGTATATCATGTCAATCTTCTTAAAAAATACTATGACAAGGAATCATCAGAAGTTGCACATATTATGACCCTAGCCATTGCAACAGAAATGCACGGTGAACCACTTCACTCTATGGAGTATCCACTCACAACTACAGAGGATTATGTTCAAGTAAATATTAGTGAACATTTAACTCCAGAGCAGAAGAAGAGGGTTCAGAAAGTGTTGGAAACCCATGCTGATGTGCTCACAGATAAGCCAGGTCGGACGAATCTGTTAGAGTACGACATGAAGGTTACCGACCCTACCCCAGTATGCATGAGAACATACCCTATACCCTATGCGAAAGCCCAAGCACTAAGGGAGGAAGTTGATTATCTGTTGAAGGAGAAAATTATCTCGAAGTCAGACTCTCCCTATAGCTCAAGTGTGGTGCTATTGAGAAAACCGAGTGGTGAACACAGGTTATGTATTGACTACCGGAAGCTTAATGCGATCACAGAATCTCAGGTGGACCCATTACCTGACACCAACCAGCTGTTCTCTACACTGAGTAAGGCTAGGTATTTATCGAAGGTAGATCTAAGCAAGGGATACTACCAAATACCAGTGAAACCAGAAGTTAGGAGAATGCTGGCATTCAGTACATCAGACGGACACTACGAGTTTAATGTACTCCCCTTTGGGCTGAAAAATGCTCCAAGTATCTTTTCAAGAATGATGAGGAAATTATTGGAACCTCTACAAAATCCCCATATCACTAACTTTATGGATGACATTCTTGTTGCAACAAACACATTTGAAGAGCATATAGTAGCGCTCTCCATGTTGTTCGACAGACTGAGAGAAACTGGATTGACTGCACGTCCAACCAAGTGCTATATCGGTTGTAAGGAGTTGGAATTCTTAGGTCACACTATTTCTACAGGTCATATGTCTCCTGGCCCAAAGAATATAGAGAAGCTAAAGAAGGCACCCAGACCTCAAACGAAGAAAGATGTGAGATCATTCGTGTCTTTCTGTGGGTTCTATCAGAAGTACATACCCCACTTTAACTCTCTGTGTGCACCATTAACCAACTTAACGAAGAAAGGACAGCCTGACAAAATCAAATGGAATGCTGATTGTGAAAAAGCTTACACAGAGCTAAAAGCAAAACTCACCAGCAAACCAATCCTTACACTACCCGATATCACACAGGAATTTGTATTAAGGACGGACGCTAGCAGTATAGGGATAGGTGCAACTCTCTTGCAGAAATCAAAAGCCCAGCCGGAGGAACTTTTACCAGTCGCCTACGCCAGTAGGAAGCTGAATGCAGCTGAGTTGAACTACTCGACCATAGAGAAGGAATGTTTAGCTCTAATTTGGTCCATCAACAAATTTTCACCTTATCTGTATGGGACACACTTCATTGTCCAAAGCGATCACCAACCTTTAACATTCTTGGCTGCATCTAAAAAGCTAAATTCGAGATTGTTAAGGTGGAGTCTGCTTCTGGCGCCTTATTCCTTTACCGTGAATTACATTCCGGGAAGAGACAATGTAGGAGCTGATTTTTTTAAGTCGACACCCTAGTACTCTGGAAGGACAGACGCAAAAGGATTACCCACAGCAGAGGTTTACACGTCAGCTATGACAAGTCACAGCTAGGAAAGGAGGGGGCTATGTCGTGAAACGAAGTGTAACCCACTACTTTGTTAATCACTATGTCGAGATACAGATTTGCTTCAACCAATCAACGATCAACGTTCACCAGTCTCTGAGACAGAATAAATTAACGGCCATCTTGTTCACGCAAGATGGCCGATGAAAACTGAATAAAATTAGGCTGTATGAGACCAGGTACAAAACCGGAGGAAACCAATCAACTTGCTCCGCCAGGAACCAACCGAAAGCTTTCCTCAAGTAGTTACTTGACTATATAATCGGGCGGATTTTATGCTAACCACGCAACCCCGAACTTGACGCCAGAGATACAGACTGAAGAGGGAGAAGCTGTCACCTTGATTTATGGTAACTTACCTGAGGGCATCGACCTGCAACCTACTTCACTAAGTCGCGTCAAAACCTGGCCAGTTTAAAATCTTAGGAGGGTTTAATTGTGTCCTAAAAACCTGAGGTCGTATGTTCGAGTCAATCCCGCTGCCTGGAACTCCGCAGGAGCATAGAGGTTGACCAGACTCTACATCTTTGGTCCCCCTCAGTCTTGGGTGGGCTAAAGGAACGATACTCTGCCGGTGGTGTGAACCAAACAAAGAAGAACAGACTTAAGAGAGATGAGTACACATTAGTACCATTTCTGTCGGCATTGTGAGCATAGAACTGTCAATGAAGAAAACGTGAATTAGCGTAGCAAGAGACAATAATAAGATCATAGTGGATAAATTATACGTAAATAACAGCATAGCTGATAAACGTTATATCCTTAATTAATAGCACAGCTGATATAATTTTTGTTCCTATAATTGGAAAACGTGTTGTAATATTTATAAATATAAATATTTGTAAATCATATGTAAACTTACCAATTCATTTCATTCCATTTTTTTTGCAACATTCACCTTTCAGCACAAGAGTAGATAGTGTATATATACTAAATAAAATATAAGGAAATTGTATTTTGAACGACTTGTCAATTTTATCATTGTTAAGTAAAAATCTGTTTCCTTGCTTTGTGTAATATCACAATTAGTTACACAGCAGAGGTGGCGCTTTATGTCGGTCTCCTCTATACTATTGTTTCGAGATCAGATCATTCACAGCCGTAACTAATTTGTGATACCAGTAGTCCTCTCAGACACTGGGACTTCACCATTTTCTGCAGAAATTCTATTTCTGTAATTGTCAGTACTATACTGATCCAAGAGCCAAACAAAACCTCTCGCCACAGCACTTCAGTTCAACAATCAATTTGACGGTCCTCCTGACTTTAAGGCTAGCCAGGGATGGTTAAGAAACTCTAAATCTCGTCATGGCATACGAGAATTGGAGATTCAAGGGGAATCTTTATCTACCGATGCAACTGCCGCTGTAAATTTTAAAGAAACATTCTTGGCTTTTTTGGAAGAAGAAGGTTATTTACTAGATGATGTGTATAATGCCGATGAGACTGGCTTATACTGGAAATCATTGCCTCAAAAATCACTTGCATCTCAGCGCGAAGCAGCTGCCCCTGGGTTTAAAAAGTGCAAAGAGAGAGTAACAATTTTGGTAGCCGCGAATGCCAGTGGAAGTCATCGTTACCGGTGCTAATGATCGGCAAAGCCAAAAAACCACGTTGTTTAAAGAATGTGACATGTCTCCCATTGTGCTACAAAGCACAGAAGAGTGCTTGGATGAATAGTGAAATATTTCTTGATTGGTATACAAATCAGTTCATCCCAAATGTGAAGAGGTTGAAAGAACAAGAAAAGAAAACTGGAAAAGTAATTTTTCTACTGGACAATGCACCATCTCACCCAGAGACGGATACATTGAATGCAGTTGATGCAAATTTTAAAGTAATTTTTCTGCCTCCCAATGTAACAGCACTGATTCAACCAATGGATCAGGGTGTTATAGCAAAGCTTAAAAAGATGTACAAGAAGGAAGTCATGCGTCGTTTATTGTTGGCTGAAGATGAAGAAAGTGTGTGTGACGTTTTCCAAAAAGCTTAATCTCAAAGACTGCTGCTATATGTTAGCTGATGCTTGGACCACCCTGTCACAAGATAATCTCAACAAGGCTTGGAATAGATTGCTTGGGAAAAAAGGAGGAAATGAAACTACTGCAGTGGACACAAATGATGATTGTATAAATGAAGTTGTGGAACTGTTTCAAGCAATGCCCGGATTTTCGGACTGTGACAAAGATGATGCACACATGTGGCTAGAAGATGATAATGATTCTGGTTTTCAGTTTTTGAATGACGAAGAAATTTTGTCTTTTGTGCAAGAAGAAAACCAAATACATGTAGTGACCGATGATGAAGACTCCTCAGAAGTACATGATGTACTTGTAGATTATGAAGAAAACCCAAAACGTCGACCAAGTCCTGAAGAGGCCTTTATAGCACTAGAAACAGCGATGGCTTGGTACGAGCAAGAAGATGACAGCTGTCCTACACAGCTTCTGCTGTTGAAGAGAATGCGGGACTTAGCAGCCAAAAGGAGACTATCCAGTTTGGTGCAAAAGAGGATTCCTCATTATTTTAAATAGTGGGCTACATCTGTGCAAGTACATGTATACGTAAGTTGCGCCTGGTTTTGAATCGTTTGTAATGTTATTTTGAAAACCAGGCGCAACTTACGTATACATGTACTTGCACAGATGTAGCCCACTATTTAAAATAATGAGGAATCCTCTTTTGCGCCAAACTGGATAGTCTGCTTTTGGCTGCTAAGTCCCGCATTCTCTTCAACAGCAGAAGCTGTGTAGGACAGCTGTCATCTTCTTGCTCGTACCAAGCCATCGCTGTTTCTAGTGCTATAAAGGCCTCTTCAGGACTTGGTCGACGTTTTGGGTTTTCTTCATAATCTACAAGTACATCATGTACTTCTGAGGAGTCTTCATCATCGGTCACTACATGTATTTGGTTTTCTTCTTGCACAAAAGACAAAATTTCTTCGTCATTCAAAAACTGAAAACCAGAATCATTATCATCTTCTAGCCACATGTGTGCATCATCTTTGTCACAGTCCGAAAATCCGGGCATTGCTTGAAACAGTTCCACAACTTCATTTATACAATCATCATTTGTGTCCACTGCAGTAGTTTCATTTCCTCCTTTTTTCCCAAGCAATCTATTCCAAGCCTTGTTGAGATTATCTTGTGACAGGGTGGTCCAAGCATCAGCTTACATATAGCAGCAGTCTTTGAGATTAAGCTTTTTTTTGAAAACGCCACCACACTTTCTTCATCTTCAGCCAACAATAAACGACGCAGGACTTCCTTCTTGTACATCTTTTTAAGCTTTGCTATAACACCCTGATCCATTGGTTGAATCAGTGCTGTTACATTGGGAAGCAGAAAAATTACTTTAAAATTTGCATCAACTGCATTCAATGTATCCGTCTCTGGATGAGATGGTGCATTGTCCAGTAGAATAATTACTTTTCCAGTTTTCTTTTCTTGTTCTTTCAACCTCTTCACATTTGGGATGAACTGATTTGTATACCAATCAAGAAATATTTCACTATTCATCCAAGCACTCTTCTGTGCTTTGTAGCACAATGGGAGACATGTCACATTCTTTAAACAACGTGTTTTTTTGGCTTTGCCGATCATTAGCACCGGTAAACGATGACTTCCACTGGCATTCGCGGCTACCAAAATTGTTACTCTCTCTTTGCACTTTTTAAACCCAGGGGCAGCTGCTTCGCGCTGAGATGCAAGTGATTTTTGAGGCAATGATTTCCAGTATAAGCCAGTCTCATCGGCATTATACACATCATCGAGTAAATAACCTTCTTCTTCCAAAAAAGCCAAGAATGTTTCTTTAAAATTTTCAGCGGCAGTTGCATCGCTAGATGAAGATTCCCCTTGAATCTCCAATTCTCGTATGCCATGACGAGATTTAAAGTTTCTTAACCATCCCTGGCTAGCCTTAAAGTCAGGAGGACCGTCAAGTTGACTGTTGAACTGAAGTGCCTTTTCACACAATAGAGAGCCAGAGATAGGTTCCCCTTTGCTTCTTCTTTGCACAAACCATATATACAAAGCCTCTTCCAATTTCAAATCTTTCGCATTTCTCATGGTTTTATGTTTCTTCGACCCATTTTCACTATCCAATTTCGATGCAAAACTCATAATTTTATCCTTGTTACTTTTGATGTCAGAGACGGTAGCTTTCTCAACATTGAAAATCCTCGCAAATGAAGACACAGTTTCACCTTTTCCTAGTCTCTTGATAATTTCTGTTTTCGTTTCAATTGACAAAACATTGCGGTTCCTTTTATATGCTTTAGGCCTACTGGAAGATGCCAGGTCGCACAGAGAAATACGTGTACACCAAAATTATTCTGCTGTAGTAGCAGACACAATTATTTTAAGTTGAACTGTCTGTTTAGCCAGTGTTCTGCCTAGAACTCACACGTACACTGGATTGGTAAACCAGATATTAACGGACTTTATGATCTAACTGACTTCATGTACGTAAGCGACCGTCCATTAGCCCATCTCATTGTCTACAAATTGTTCGCACACATTTGAAGCTTGCCGCATCAAAAGATTCAGAACTGTAGTCTAACGTGACTGGTGGAGACTGATTTTTTTTTTTCTGGAAAAAGTGTTCGGATAATTGGATGTTCGGATAATTGGGGTTCGGATAAATGGAGTTCTACTGTATATATATATATATATATATATATATATATATATATATATATATATATATATATATATATATATATATATATATATATATATATATATACATATATATATATATATATATATATATATATATATATATACAGTAGACATTCAAAAATCCGGCAACCTCCGGACCTGAGGAGTGCCGGATTTTTGAAAATGCCGGATTTTTTATGGTTATATATGCTGTATATATTTAACAGAAAATGACTACCTGTACACTTTATCTGCGATCGACAATGCATGATGTTTACGTTTTACACCACTTCTTTTATTTGCTGAATCCATAATGGGGCTATACAGCAGCAAATAAATGATAAAATGAGCAGGAATGCCTGTTAACACGTGCAGGCAAGACCCAACAGCTGCATCAAAACATAAACTGCTCCAGAAAACAGTGGCATGCCAATGCGGTAAATTTAAAAATGCGCTCCGAAATCCATGCCGGAACTCTGAAGGAACCGGATTATCGATGGCCGGATTTTGAATGTCAACTGTATGAATATGCTAATTTGTCTAATGTGGTGCTTTCTAACCAGGTATGAATATGCTAATTTGTCTAATATCACGCTTTCTAACCAAGTATGAATATGCTAATTTGTCTAATGTGATGCTTTCTAACTAGATATGAATATGCTAATTTGTCTAATGTGATGCTTTCTAACCAGGTATGAATATGCTAATTTGTCTAATGTGGTGCTTTCTAACCAGGTATGAATATGCTAATTTGTCTAATGTCGTGCTTTCTAACTGGGTATGAATATGCTAATTTGTCTAATGTGGTGCATTCTAACTGGGTATGAATATGCTAATTTGTCTAATGTGGTGATTTCTAACCAGGTATGAATATGGAAATTTGTCTAATGTGGTGATTTCTAACTGGGTATGAATATGCTAATTTGTCAAATGTGGTGCTTTCTAACCAGGTATGATGATGCTAATTTGTCTAAAGTGGTGTTTTCTAACCGGGTATGAATATGCTAATTTGTCTAATGTGGTGCTTTCTAACTGGGTATGAATATGCTGATTTGTCTAATGTGGTGTTTTCTAACTGGGTATGAATATGCTAATTTGTCTAATGTGTTGTTTTCTAACCGGGTATGAATATGCTAATTTGTCTAATGTGTTGTTTTCTAACCGGGTATGGATATGCTAATTTGTCTAATGTGGTGCTTTCTAACCGGGTATGAATATGCTAATTTGTCTAATGTGGTGCTTTCTAACTGGGTATGAATATGCTAATTTGTCTAATGTGGTGCTTTCTAACCAGGTATGAATATGCAAATTTGTCTAATGTGGTGCTTTCTAACTGGGTATGAATATGCTAATTTGTCTAATGTGGTGCTTTCTAACCAGGTATGAATATGCTAATTAGGCTAATGTGGTGTTTTATAACTGGGTATGAATATGCTAATTTTTCTAATGTGGTGCTTTCTAACCAGGTATGAATATGCTAATTTGTCTAATGTGGTGCTTTCTAACCGGGTATGAATATGCTAATTTGTCTAATGTGGTGCTTTCTAACTGGGTATGAATATGCTAATTTGTCTAATGTGGTGTTTTCTAACCGGGTATGAATATGCTAATTTGTCTAATGTGGTGTATTCTAACCAGGTATGAATATGCTAATTTTTCTAATGTGGTGCTTTCTAACTGGGTATGAATATGCTAATTTGTCTAATGTGGTGCTTTCTAATTGGGTATGAATATGCTAATTTGTCTAATGTGGTGCTTTCTAACCGGGTATGAATATGCTAATTTGTCTAATGTGGTGCTTTCTAACCGGGTATGAATATGCAAATTTGTCTAATGTCGTGCTTTCTAACCGGGTATGAATATGCAAATTGCTCTAATGTGGTGCTTTCTAACCAGGTATGAATATGCTAATTAGGCTAATGTGGTGCTTTCTAACTGGGTATGAATATGCTAATTTGTCTAATGTGGTGTTTTCTAACCGGGTATGAATATGCTAATTTGTCTAATGTGGTGCTTTGTAACTGGGTATGAATATGCTAATTTGTCTAATGTGGTGTTTTCTAACTGGGTATGAATATGCTAATTTGTCTAATGTGGTGCTTTCTAACTGGGTATGAATATGCTAATTTGTCTAATGTGGTGCTTTCTAACCAGGTATGAATATGCTAATTTGTCTAATGTGGTGCTTTCTAACCAGATATGAATATGCTAATTTTGCTAATGTGGTGTTTTCTAACCAGGTATGAATGCAACCCTACGGGGTGCTCGACTCGACTTTAGAGGACGCCAGCCATAAAAAATATTTTAGAAGTCGAATCAACAATTAACACACAAAACTCAAATGTGTCTGACAAAATCGACAAAGTGAACTCAATATGGAACCCGTCACATTTTAAAAAATAACATTTTCTCAATTATAATTGAGTGGGAGCCGCGGTAGCTCAGTGGTTAGTGCACTGGCTTCCTAGCTCGGTGGTCCATGGTTCGGTCCCCAGTTGAGGTGGGATTTTTTAGACCGCAAACGGCCCCGGGGTCGACCCAGCCTCATGAATTGGGTACAAGAGCAACTCTAGGAAGGTTAAGGCGGCTGGTGCGATGCTGACCACATCACCCCTAGTGTGCCGATGCTCAAGAAAATATGGGCCTAACCTCATATTCCCAATTAACCTCAAAGGGCGTGTAACGGCATCCCTTAACTTTATAATTGAACACAAACAGCAGAAGAGGACTCATTAACCTAGTAAACATATGATTAATATGAAATGTAAAATATTATATTTTAATATAGTCTAATATTTATTATATATTATCTGTGTCATTATTTAGTTATGTCTATATTGTACTTACATTGGGTAGCTAAAATATTTTGGCCATGTAAAAAAGACAGAACCAACGGGCTGATCACCCGTTTGCCAGTCACTTCGATTACGGAAACAACAGCAAATGGATTGATTTGCCGTTGCCCTAAAGACGCCAATAGGCGTGATGGGAAACAATGGCAAAGAAAACCTATCTGCTGTTGCCCTAAGACGCCACTAGGCGTAATGGCCACTGACTGCTTTGACGGTCGGTGGCTAAGGACGGAAGAAGAAGAAGAAGAAGAAAAAAGACAGAACACTTCACAGAAGACCATTATAGAAGGACAAGTTGAAGGGAAGGCAAACGTGCAAGAGAAAGACTGAGCTATAAGTGGGAAGATAACATCAAGAGATGGACAGGAAAGAGTCAATCCATCAAGACAAGAGATGGACAAGAAAGAGTCAATCAGATTACACCATCAAGACAAGAGACAGAAAACAATGGAGATCTATTGCAGCCGACCTTCATTGCGGAGATGGCAGCTGATGATGATGATGATGATAATATTGTATTTAAAATATTAACCTTCTTCAGAACGTTTCAACTATTGGTGCAAATAATTATCTCCGCTGTCTACAGCTGCATGACTAAACGCTGGAATTACTCATACAAGCACTCCTAATTCAAATACCTCTAACGACCAGTGTCCCATTTTTCTGCCACCATTACCTACACTAAATACAGTGCAGTCCGGATAAATGGAAGTTGCTGGGGCCATCTACAGTACTTCGGCTTATCCGAAATTCTGCTTATCAGGAGTTTCTACCAAAGAATACTTCTGACTGAGACCTGCACAATTCATTCGGCTTAACCGAAATTCTTCTTAAGCGAGTTCCGCTTATCTGGACAGCACTGGTATGTAAATAAATTAATGATATTTTTCTTTTCAATGCATGCAACACAGACACTTTATCTCTTGTACGCATTTCTGGCATATTTTGTGAGCTAGAAGATGAATCGGGTGCCAGGCTTCTTACGAAAATGTAAAAGTGTGCGGTGCTTCTTACAACGATGTCTCCGAAAGTTTAAGAAGCACTGGTCCAAGGCCCGAGACTAACGCACCAAATTCTGGCAGTTATGCCAGGCCGAGTCTATTCTACTACCTATCGTCCACATCTCTTGCATAAATGCTACCTTCACCACTCACTCTTATCTATTCCCTTCGCGTACTCCAACCTCAGCGCTGCCATCCGTGTAAAGCAGTGCATCCCAAACTGGGTGGTACACCCCCGTAGTTGGAGGTGAGAAAATTTCATGGCGGCTTGAAGCCTGACGGAAATCAAATTATCTGCTACAAGGTGTTTTAAGTTTAATGACCTGAGTGTATTTTGTTTTGTGGTTTATGTCTTTATTTCGCTTGAAAAGCATGTCATAAAATTCTAATAAAGCCTAGTGCATCTAACAACACAATTGTGATTGAGTGTCAGCAGCAGATACACTAACCAGCACGTAACCTACTCCCGCATTCTTCCATGTATCTGTGAAAAATCAAACACGCTAAACGTTACTGCTGACACATCGTCTCTAAGAATTTGTTTGAAATGTCCGCCAGTAACGCAACGCTGACCGAGGGAGGCAATCATTAAAATAGTTAAGATTAAAAAAAACCAAAAAAAAAAAAACCACATGTACCAAGGCAGGTCGGTGGTTTAGAATTTAGAAGTTTGACTTCCATGCAAATGTTCTGTCTCGGATACTCGGCAGATGTTTTGGTTATTATTTCCTATTATTTATGTAATTTAACTCAGTCATCTGTCTTCAGTTATGTAAGGGAAGTGTGGTTTTTGTTAATGATATTTTCCAAGTGTCTGTGTGTATTGATGGCTTACTTGCTCAGTGGAAGGAAACAGAAAGGGAGAAATTGAACACATGAGAAATGGTGCTGTTCTTAGGGCATCAGACTTAAATCGCACACCATAATTCTTTGTCGTCCTTTCTTAACTGGTTTTTACATGATATAAAAATCGAACACGTTTAAAATAACTTGAGTTGTCCATTTTCCTCTTTCGTATCGCGGATTTCCGGGAAAAAACTGTAGCATCATCGATCAAATTACCGTAACAATAATGTCAGCTTGCATTTAAACTTTTTAAAACAAAGTGTGGTTCTCAGATTTCTCTGTGCTACAAATAAACCTGTTCTGTATGTGGTTGCAATTAAAACTATACCAATATAAATGTCAATAAACTTTGCTGAATGTTTGTGATCAACATTTTAAAAATGTAGCCTTTTGTATCTGAATGCAATCTAAATGTAGAGCTGATTTTTTGTTACAGAGGATTGGGGGGAGGGGCGCTGAGGCTTTCAAGAAATAAATAGAAATAAAAAAAAACGTGTGAGGCCGTCTAAAACAGGATTTCTTAACCTGTGGTCCAGGTTTTTTAAAATGTTTTTAATGTATGTTTTTTTTTCTCTTAAGAAGATGCCAAGTCTTCATCGGTCGTCAAAGGGGTCAATATACTTCATCGGATAGTCAAAGGGGTCAGTAGTCTTCACCGGACAATCAAAGGGGTCAGTATATTTCACCGGACAATCAAAGGGATAGGTAGTCTTCATCGGATAGCCAAAGGGACCAATGGCACAAGAGGTAAAAAAAAAAAATCTGGACTTATTTCTCACAAGGGGACGAGAAACATAAATCTTTGAGGATCACTGGTGTACAGCAGAGAGGGAACAGTGGCGTTTGTAATCACATACCTTTCGGAAAATATGTAAACAGGATGTAGCTCTACTTGGGTAAACGTCTTACTCACACCTGACTACGCCAGGGAAGGGTGGGGAGAAGAGCCAGGTAAGAGACCGATTTTTGACTACATTTGTCAGGAAACGAAAACGCTTACTCCGACATCTTCAGGCCAATGTAAGGCTGGAATATTCTTGGGGTAATTAAGTTCTATCAAGTAAACTCCTGGTCAAGGTCGTGATATTTAAACTATATACACTGTAGGCTTCGGTGAATTGGTAGCTCTTAGTGAGTGCGTCAGTTTGTTTAGTTTAGACAGTACACAAGTGAGTGAATTTGTTTAGTTTATATAATACTCTGGTAAGTGTTTGTTTATTTTAATATTACACTGGTGAATGTGTTTGTTTGTTTTTTAGATAATATAGCGGTGAGTTTATTTGTTTAGTTCGTATAATATACTAGTGAGGATGTTTGTTTAGTTTAGATAATAATATCACAAAATGACTTTTGGGTCGTTCTCTTGTCGCTCTCTTGTTCACTACGGCCGTATCCTGGACATTTGTTGTATTGATTATTTACGCGTTTCAGTGACCGGTACCCTCTTTCTTTCTCTGCACTGTAGCAGATATTTTGTATTTTCCTTCTTACACCCCTCTCAGAGATAAGTCATCACGTCTGTTTGTTACCCGTCCCTTCCCTAAACATTTGCGGGAGCGGCAGAGATAATATTATTGACAACCATGTTGGTTAATATCGGCAGCGACCGACCTCAAATACCAGCTTAACACTAAATCGCCCAGCGAATGTGTTTAATTGCTGATAAGGCCAGACTGCGCTCGTCGCAAAGCTGGTAATACGGGATGACGCATTTTGGACAGACAGGACTGAAAATATTACTTTTGATAAAGCAATAAGTTGTTACATCTTACACACATTGCTGAGAGAGTTTCTTTTTCTTCTTTGATCCTTAGCCGCCGACCGTCAAAGCAGTCAGTGGCCATCACGCCTAGTGGCGTCTTGTAGGGCAACAACAAATTGATTCCACTTTGCTCGGTCGGTGGCCATCCTTCGTACAGTGCCCCAACTCTGGTTCATTCTTTGCATCTCAGCCTCCACAGTCCTCCGCCAGGTTGTTTTTGGTCTGCCTCTCTTTCGTTTTCCTTCAGGGGTCCAAAGCATAGCTGTTCTTGTGATGGCATCGGGGTCTCTTCTGAGGACATGGCAAACCCAGCTCCAGCGTCTTCCAGCTATGATGGTGTGCATGTCCTCTTGCTTGCTACGAGTAAGCAGATCTTGGTTAGTGATGGTATTCGGCCAAAAGATTCGGTGAATTTTTCTTAGGCATGTTGTGTGAAAAGAGGACAATTTCGACATTTCCTTCTCTGTAACACTCCATCATTCCGCACCATAGAGAAGCACAGAAAGCACACAACTCTGATATAATCTTAATTTTGTGCTTGTGCTGTATTGGGAGGACTTCCAGATGTTGTTTAGGCTAAAGAAGGCTGTTCTTGCCTTATTCATTCTGATGTTGATGTCTTTGCCTGCCCCGCCGTCTGGTGTTACTATGCTTCCTAGGTATGTGAAGGTATCTGTCTGTACCAGTTTCTGATTCCTTACTGATATGGGCTCAGGGTTGCTCACATTGAGCGTCATGACCTCAGGCTTCTTTAAATTGATGTTCAAGCCCACCTGCTGGCTAAACTTATTAAGTCTATCCGTTTTTTCCTGGATGTGTTGATGTGAATGTGATAGTAGTGCAATGTCATCTGCATATTCCAGATCTTCCAATGTAGAAAATGTTGTCCATCTTATTCCTCTTGGACTGCCCTCTGTTGTCTGGCGCATCACCCAGTCTATGACTGTTAAAAATAGAGTGGTTGATAAGGGGCATCCCTGTCGTACTCCTGTCTTCACCTCAAAGGTTTGGTTGCTCTGCCCAACACTACACGTAAAGTTGGCATAGAGGCTTTTTATGATTGAGAGAGTTTACTGATGTGTTTAAGAGTTGGTACACAAGGCATCGGAGGTTTGATTGCCATATACGGAAAACGTGACTGTTACGTACATTTATTACCTAAGGGGGTAGTCTTCGGTCCTGCCAAATGTACGCACCAGTTTTATATAGTTTGAGCGTTCGATTGATTCACGCACTGACGTGCACAATGCAGTGTGAGTTGCTTTGGACGCACGGGTAACCTAGTTTGGGATAGTGACGTCATGTGAGTTCGGGGCAGTACGGACTGTGTTTATGTCCGAGGTATATTTCTTGGAATATTTTATTGGCAAGTTTGGAAGAAGCCATTACTTTTGTATGATCTCTACTGGTTCATGATGCAGCCAAGAGTAGAAGTATCATGTAAGTGTCGCCCCATGTCATTGAATGTTTATTGAGTAAATTAATGTATAAGGCCGCTCATAGTTCTGATCTAGCGGGAAGTCATCACAGTATGTCCTTCCTAGAATGGACAGACGGAGTCGTTAGCCCTTTTGAATTACCGTAGAGGGGAGGATTCCTACGAAGAAACAAAGTTAATTGATTTGCATACTTCTTATGTTTATATGCCGTATTTTCGTAAATGCCAAAGTCGTGGCATGGATACAGAGAGGTTGGTCAATACAGAACTCTAACCTGGTCGTATTGTTGTGGATGACTTTGTTTGGATTGTTATATATCTATGCTACCTAAATATTGTATGAAGGAAGTCTGGAATTAGTGCGAGTATGACAAGAAATATTACTCAGTGAGAATTAATCCGTTGGTCATAGGATACGTCCTTGAGAGAAGGTCAACGGACGTTACTACAATACATATGCTATGGCAAAGGAAGTGATCGATCTTTAGTCACTTGAATGAGAGGACTTAATTGTAGAGGATCTTCATAAACTTGAAAAGTCAATGATCAACATTTTGATGTAATGACCTTTTTTGCAACTGTAAATATGACCGTCTTGTTCAACGTCGTATATGTCACGTTCAATAAAATATATGTACAATCATCACAGCCTTGTGTGCTGCCGGTCAATAACCAGTTCATCACTACTTGTTGGTGTTCGTGTTGAAGAACATTTATGACATTTTCGTTCTATCAAAACCATTCGCGTAAATAACACTCTTGAACGTTAGAAACGAACCCAACAGTGACCTTTACATCACGCGCAAAATTATTCCATGTCGGAATATTCTGAAATTACCCCACTCAACATTTTTGTTTGAAATGATTAGAGCCCTGAGCAGCTTCATAACAAACAGATGCGGGGGAGAACAGTGAATATAACCTGGCGCTTTTCAAGTCAACTTCACTGTGAGATTTACGCTTGCCAAGACAAAACCAGACCCTGCCAGAGTGAAGCCTAGAATTCAGAATTTCCATTTTCTGACCGGACTTTGTGGAACAATCTTGAAGGGCTTACATAGCCCAGGAAGCCATTGTAATAAGGAAGGCTGAGGAAACTGTAACACACAGAGTCATAGAGGGAATTATCTTATAAAAGTAACACTCCCAAGAACACGTGTAAGAGGCCTAATCAAGTGCATTCACCATTCAGCTGAGCAAAAAGTCTGTGAGCCGGGATTGGCGTAAGTTGTCATTTTACATTCTATATTTTTCATTACTAACATGTGAACTAATATGTATATGTTGTCTTGTGAATATTAATATGTGAAAATCGCTAGTGGATGTCCAAGTCATTTGAGGCTGGCGACCTCAGCGTATAGAATGATGATTTCATGAACCCCCACTGCACGGGCTGGTGATTGCTTTATTGCTAGTTTCTTAAAGAGAACTAAAAACAAAAGGTAATCCCAAGTTCCATATGGAGTAGGGAGGGAAAGATGAAAGAAATGATGTACAATATAAGTATAATACTTACAGCTTCAAACCGGTGTAAATGTTTATGTAAACATATTCACTTTAAAGTTTATGACAGTTTCAAACTTTTCAATCAGTGTAAACATAAATAAAAACAGATTCAGTTTATATTGTGAACACTTTTCAATCAGTGGAGATGTAAATGTAAACATATTCTATCTGTACTATTTTCCTTTTCATTTAAATGTAAAATAAAGATAAAGCTATTCAATTTAAATGTAAAGAAAGATTTTGCTCGAGGGATTAAGTTTAATTCTCATCGAGGGTAAATTCTAAGATAGATGGGATGGTAGAATAGGAGAAAGGAGACACATAAGTATGTGTCGGGAAACGCAATACTCAGGAGAACGTTTCGTTTCTATTCTTTTACCATAGTTGTTGGTGGTGGTAACAGTGAGGGTACTAATCTCTGGAACAAAGTGAGGGTAGCAGTGGACTGACGTAGAAACGCGGGACCAGCTTGGCAGTTACTCCTTGATTGTTCTGGGAACGTGCTGCACCTTTAATCTTGACCAGAGACGGGAGGACTTCAGAGACCTATCTGCCCAGAGCCCATCAGCGGGAGCAGAAACTACTGTCGGCTGCTAAGTGAAACCTATACGCTGCCAAAGTGAACTTTAACATTTTCTTTTAAACTATTCAATTATTTTAACCCTTGTTAAAACTAAATGATTATTAAATCTGTTATTTGTTAATATACAAATTTAACTTCGATTTAATCATTTTAAATGTACTGCATGTTTGTCTCAGTCATTTTACTAAACACACTCTAAACAGAGGTATACCAGAGTAATAAGAATTCCACTGAGTAAATCAGAGGTAGGGGTTTAACGAGCTGAAACTAATAATTGCTTAATCCTTCACAAAAGTTGTATGCAGATCATAGAATTAACGAGCTCAGCCAATGCAGCATTGTTTTTGCTTGTTTTGAATATCTTGTGAAAACTAATTTGGGATAGAAGCGTTATTACCCTTCTATCTTCATCTCTGCCAAGAGTAATCTTGTGTAAAGGTAGACACCTTTGACGACCCACTTAGATACTCTTGAGTTTTGGCCATTGTTGGACCACTACTGCAAAGCAGGGGAGGCAATACCGTCAGAAATACACTGGCGAGTGAGCCAGTTTGTTTGTCAGTGTGTTACTAGATAATATAATAGTGAGTGTATTTGTTTAATTTAGAGATGACAGTGGGTGAGTCAGTTTGTTTAGTTTAGAGAATATACTGGTGAGTGAGTGTTTGTTTAGTTTTGATAATATACCGGTGAGTGTTTGTGTAGTTTGGATAATATACTGGTGAGTGAGTGTTTGTATAGTTTAGATAATATACTGGTGAGTGAGTGGTTGTTTAATTTAGGTAATATACTGGTGAGTGTGTGTTTGTTTAGATAATATACTGGTGAGTGAGTGTTTGTATAGTTTAGATATTGTCATGGATTGCCTCCCCTGCTTTGCAGTAGTGGTCCAACAGTGACCAAAACTCAAGAGTATCTAATATTGGCTTCCAATGTATCTACCTGCGCGCAGGATTACTCTTGGCAGAGATGCAGATAGAAGTTATTGACACTCCTACCTTAATGGAGCGTTCACGAGATATTTCCAGAAGTCACGAACAATGTTGCACTGGGCTGAACCATTGTTAACGCATTATATCTGGTCCGTCGCCTTTTGTGAAGGATTTAAGCAATGGTTTAGCCCGTTCAAACCCCCAGTTGGTGTAATCCAACGAAATCTCTCTAATAAGGTATAGCTCTGTTTAGAGGTAAACATATGCTACAGAGGTCCTGGGTCCCGCCATCAAGAAACAAAATGACTGGTTTGATGAGAACTCAGATGATATAAAGAAGATGTTGGCTGAGAAACACCATCTCCATAAAACATATTTAATTGATCCAAAATCTACATCCAAGAAAGACGCTTTGAACTACATGTGTAGAATCGTCCAACATAAACTACGCCAGATGCGGGATTCATGGCTGAGTAATAAAGCAGATGAGCTCCAAGGCTTTGCTGACAGCCATGACTTGAAAATTTTTTACCATGCACTCAAAGCGGTCTATGGTCCAACATCATCAGGATCATTTCCCCTCCTTAATGCAAATGGGAAAACACTAATTATAGACAAGGAAAAAATTCTCCCACGCTGGATCGAATACTTTAATAATATTCTGAACCAGCCATCATCTATTAACGATGAAGCCATCAACCGACTGCCCCAAATTCCTATAAATGAAGCACTAGATGATATACCGACTCTGGAGGAGACTCAAAAAGCAATTCGTCAACTTTCTAGTGGAAAGGCCTCTGGCTCCGATTCAATTCCTGTTGAGGTCTATAAAGATGGCGGTACAGTTCTGATAGACAAACTTCACATGATCTTCCAGCAAATGTGGCAGAAACCATCCCACACAATCTCAAGGATGCGTCAATTATACATCTTTATAAACGCAAAGGTAATCGCCAAGACTGTAACAATCATCGAGGCATCTCCCTACTATCAATCGTTGGGAAGCTATTTGCCAGAATCCTTCTTAATCGCCTTACGGCTCATCTTGACAAAGGTCTTCTACCTGAAAGTCAGTGTGGCTTCCGGAAAGAACGTGGAACCACAGATATGGTGTTCGCTCCAAGACAGCTACAAGAAAAATGCCAAGAACAGCACTGTGACCTGTACACAGCTT
This sequence comes from Oreohelix idahoensis, assembly GCA_024509875.1. Lineage (NCBI taxonomy): Eukaryota > Metazoa > Mollusca > Gastropoda > Stylommatophora > Oreohelicidae > Oreohelix > Oreohelix idahoensis. Next base: position 162,538 of record JAMPIV010018704.1, on the reverse strand, counting down.
TCATCGACTTAACAAAGGCGTTCGACACGGTCAGTAGAGAGGGTCTATGGAAGATCATGGCAAAATACGGCTGCCCAAAGAAATTTATCTCAATAGTGCAGCAACTGCATGATGGAATGCAGGCTAGAGTTCAGGAAAACGGTGAGCTATCGGAGCCTTTCCCAGTCTCAAATGGAGTTAAACAAGGGTGTGTATTTGCACCGACTCTGTTCAGTATCATGTTTTCTGCTATGCTGACTGATGCTTTCAGAGATGGGGACACAGGAATCGACATCAGATATCGTATTATGGAAAATTGTTTAACCTTAGGAGGCTTCAAGCAAAAACCAAGGTCAAATCACACACCATCATGGATCTTCTGTTTGCTAACGATTGTGCCCTCAGTGCTGGCTCAGAGGCTGATCTGCAGCATAGCATGGATAGATTCTCCGAAGCCTGTTCCAACTTTGGGCTTACCGTCAACACGGGGAAATCAGAAATCATGTACCAACCAGCTCCTGGCACAATTTATACTGAGCCAATCATCAAGGTAAATGGTGAGAAACTGAATGTTGTGAACAGATTCACATACCTTGGTAGCACACTATCCCAGAACATCGTCATTGATGATGAGGTGAACACCAGGATCTCCAAAGCCAGCAGCACATTTGGCAGACTATACACCAACATTTGGCATCGAAGTGGCATTAGTCTACAGACAAAGCTGAAGGTGTACAGAGCTGCGGTGCTTCCAGTGCTGCTTTATGCATGTGAAACATGGACTGTATACAGGCGCCACGTAAAGAAGCTCAACCACTTCCATACAGTCTGTCTCAGGAAGGTAATGAACATCAAATGGCAAGACAAGATCCCGGATACCGCCGTTCTTGACAGAGCTGGTATCCCTAGCATCGATACTATTCTGATGCAGTCACAGATTCGCTGGGCAGGTCATGTAGTCCGCATGCCAGACCATCGACTGCCAAAGATACTCTTTTATGGTGAGATGCAGAAGGGTAGACGCTCCCATGGTGGCCAAAAAAAGCGCTTCAAAGACACGTTAAAGACGTCATTGAAAACCTTTGACATAAACCCTGACACATGGGAAGCTGCTGCGCAAGACCGAACTGCTTGGCGCACATCTCTTCGTAAAGGTGCAGCGGCATGCGAATCTTCCAGAAGAGCAGCAGCGGAACAGCGGAGACAAGCTGCGTCAAGATGTGTGCCTAAGACTGGCTTGTGTATCAACCATTATGTCTGCAGCAGAGAAGAAATATTCGGCGGGAGAAAGAGAGCTCCTTGCTCTCGTCTGGACTATATCAAAACTTTCTCGCTACTTGATCGGACGAAAATTTTACGTTGAGGTAGATCATCATCCTTTGACCTCAATGAAACCAAAAGCATTTAAGAACTCAAGAATTTACAGATGGTTTCTACTACTGCAACAGTTTTCTTTCGAAATCAAGCACATACGCGGTGAGGACAATTGGTTAGCTGACTTGTTGTCGCGATTTGCAACTCACCAGGACTAATATATTTCACATGGAACTTTGCATCCAGGTTTATGGTTCCACTTTGTTTGGACATCATAGTGTGTCTTCTGGACTTGCTATTTCTTCCGGATATATTGACTCAAATTTTGCTGCAATTTTGGTTATTTAATAATTGCTCTTCACATTTTTATGTATATGTCTAAATACCTGATACTTCTCAGTAGATTGCTTGTATGCATGTATGTATCTGTACGTAAGATTGCTGGAAGTTATACCCTACAGGATCTTGCGCGTTTCCTGAAGTAAACGCTCGGGAGCGTGAGGGGTAATGTTGAGGCCACTTCATGGTGTGATTTTATCGCGGTAAATTATTATTAGTGCCATGGTTTTATCACACCGTGTCGTACCTCAACTGAACGCAAGAAATACATGAAAGCGGTCGCCTATGAGATGTGTATCTAGGTATGACAGAGGAGAGTTGGATGTGACGTCAGAGCGTCAAGATGTGTGCCTAAGACTGGCTTGTGTATCAACCATTATGTTGAAGCATATTCAAGAAATATTCATGGAAAAATGGTAAGCTTTGTGCTTTAAATGAGAGGCATGACAATATGCCAGGATTATAGTTGAAGTCAGTACGGGACGGTGATTCCCAATACAAAGACGTGTGTTGAAATTATAATTGAACAGTGATAACGGGAGGACTCATTCCCCGAAGTTTATGGAATAAAGATTTGATATGCCGGGATGCTCAAATACCCCGATGTTGTTGGAAAAAGATATACTGAAGATTTGATATGCCGGGATGCTCTAATACCTCGATGTTAAATAGAATAAAGGGAGGATGTTATAAAAGTATCAACTAGGGAAAAGTTGAGTAACATTGTATAAAAGCGAACCAAGATAATGTTGGACTGAAAGTTAGAGGGAGTATTCATGCCATGTTCGTGATTGTGACATTTTGTGAATTCGTACTTACTGTGTATTAAACTGTTACCAAATCGTCTAAGCCGAGAGGTTCCTTCAATCATTCAAGGTTCAGTTAACCAGTTGATAGCCTTATTTAATAATTGAAGATAGACAGAAGGAGGTATCCAAGAAGATTGATTTCCAGAATATTTGACAATGCAAACCAAATTAAAAATAAAAGAACTTCCACCTCTTTATTCAAACAAATGGACCCTAGACAACAAAATGAAAGAATTCGGGCAATTTCTCTATCCCTTAACAACCTTCTTGTGATGCAAACATTCTCTGCCCACACTGTCCGAGATCTTTCCAGGCCCGCATCGGGCTCATCAGTCACCTTCGTACCCATAGACTATCCTAACATATTCCTAATAATTGGATGAACAGAGTGGTCTTCATCACCCGTGATGGACGAACAACAACATGTCTAGGTATATATATATATATATATATATATATATATATATATATATATATATATATATATATATATATATATATATATATATATATATATATATATATATATATATATATATATATATATATATATATATATATATATATATATATATATAGAATATTCTTTCTCAAACGTTTGCTTTCATACATATAAAACCGAAGCCACTATGATTGTTTAGTTTTAAAACAACATGTAACAATTTTAATAATGAATTAGTCTTTAGCAGTTAAAATAAATATGGAAAGATTGGTGAAATTTAGATAAAAGTTTTCGTCACGGAGATGTAGGTGAGGATTTATCAAAAGTCCGTTGCTTTCGCCTATTTTACAAGAAACGTAACTCTAGCTGAGTCCTGCAGCTGTGGTTCATCAATTCTGTGATGACGAAAGCCTTCTCCACACTCTCTTCCCTTGTAGGCGGTTAGGGTGGATGCTTTTCTCTCATACTAGCGGCGTTAGTACCACAAATCGTCTGATGGCTTATAACCACGAACTTTAGAAAAAAAGAAAAACAAATGCCCTCTGCTAAGTACATATGTTTGGAGCACTCCAACAGGCTCACGTTCCCGTTGTCCGCCCACCAATGTTAAACTCTCAGAAGAATTTAATTCTCGAGCACGCACAACGTAACTCCGAGAAGATGGTTAAAATTCACCACTATTACTCTGAGGATTAACGGGTAAAATGTGTCTGGACAGTGAGAATATCATTTGTGCCTGAATTAATACTAACGAGTTACATACATCTCAAACATTATATGCTGCACTTGAGGTACACATGATGTAATCATCACTCATTACTGCTGCAGTCGGATTCCTAGGGTCACCTCTGCTGTCGGGTTTCCGCACGACTAATAAGAAGAATTCACCAGCACCTGCTGTAGTGGTTCATGAATATACTGTTTTCATATGTTGAGGTTGCCAGCCTCATATATATATATATATATATATATATATATATATATATATATATATATATATATATATATATATATAACCACTTAGCAAGAAACCTGTAAAATTTACATTAGTAAATAAATTGTTTACACTTACCCCACAATTTTGGGAATACACAATCTCCTTGCACAGATTTAGACTGGACACATCTCTGTATTTGATGCTTCGAAATCACTTAGTTCTGGAAATTACAGTTAATTCATCTGACAGCGGGTGTTCTGCGAAATCACTGGCCTGGGAAAACTTTCGTTTAATTCCCCTATAACTTATGATCCAATTCTTAGGTTTCCAGTCTTGTTATTTAAAGTCCTGGTCCCTTAAGTTTCTAGTCTTGTATTAAAAATGCGGGTTTACTTGTAAATTCCTTAGTTGCCCAATACTCGATCTCTTACTTATAGTTGTGGAATTTCTAAGTCCAATATCTCCCTTTTCTTTCTGGCTTTTAGAAGTCACTAGTATGACGTTTGCGCTGCAGTGTGTGTTGTGACTCCGATTTCACAACATTATATCTCACAATCCTCAGTTCTAATTCCACATGTGTTTCCGCCTAATTCTCTAATGAGATACATTGTATATTCCGGCCTCTTAAATCAACCAGTTCAACCGAATCTCGTTCAGCACTACGTGGGTATGGGTGTTTCAAATAAAAAAATACACTCACGTGTTTCAAAATATTAAATTCAATATCCACGCGTGACTTCTTCATATCGTTGCGTCTGACTTCCGCCGGCATCTTGTGCTATCTTCACAAACAAATGTTGTGCACTGATACTGCCCCGATGCTATCGTCTGCAAATCTTGAGTTTCCAGGCAGATGTATCTGTAATCTCGATACAGAACGTACATCGGAAGAGATTACCTCATTATCTCCCGTCTAGTGCAAACAAGGACCGTCACGTTCAAAGGAATCAATACAGATGACTGTCTCTATCAAATGTGGCCAGACGAATGAAGCGAAAGCTTATCAGTCGCTGATCGGTCAAATTACATGGCGTTATTACAGTTCTGTCTGGGATCGGCTCAAAGCAAACATGTGAAAAATTAAAGATAGTCCTGTGGCCGATACTTCCGTAGGGGTGTGGAGTGTTAGAGACTTCACCCTGCTGATCCAGCATAGAGAGTAAATAATGGTGCATAAAATATGCGACATAGTAATAACAGGGGAGAGAAAAATAAGAAAATATCACTCGCACGAGAATGTAATGCAATCCTGCCAGAGTGGACTTGAGATCGCACAACCGTATCGTCACAGATAATATATTGGTGAGTGACTGATTGTTTAATTTAGATAATATACTGGTGAGTGTGTGTTTGTTTAGATAATATTCTGGTGAGTAAGTGATTGTTTAATTTAGAAAATATACTGGTAATTGAGTGTTTGTTTAGATAATATACTGGTGAGTGAATGTGCTTCTTTAATTTAGATAATATACTGGCGAATGAGTGTTTGTTTAGATAATATACTGGTGAGTGAGTGTTTGGTTAGATAATATACTGGTCAGTGAGTTTGTTTAGATAATATACTGGTGATTGAATTTTTCTTTAGATAATATACTGGTGAGTGTTTGTGTAGTTTAGATAATATAATGATGTGTGTTTTTTTTAGTTTAGATAAAATGCTGGTGAGTGTTTGTTTAGTTTAGATAATATACTGGTGAGTGTTTGTTTAGTTTAGATAATATACTGGTGAGTATGTGTTTAGTTTAGACAATATACTGGTGAGTGTGTGTTTAGTTTAGACAACGTACTGGTAAACGAGTGTTGTTTAGTTAAGATAATATACCTCTGTGTATTTGTTTAGTTTAGATAATATACCTGTGAGTGTTTGTTTAGATTAGACAATATACTGGTGAACGAGTGTTGCTTAGTTAAGATAATATACAGGTGAGTGTTTGTTTAGTTAAGATAATAAACTGGTGAGTGTTTGTTTAGTTTAAATAAAATACTTGTCAGTGTTTGTTTAGTTTAGATAATATACTGGTGAGTGTTTGTTTAAATTAGATAATACACTGCTGAGTGTGTGTTTAGTTTAGATAAAATACTTGTGAGTGTTTGTTTAATTTAGATAACAGAATGGTGAGTGTTTGTTTAGTTTAGATACTATACTGGTGAGCGTTTGTTTGTTTAGTTTAGATAATATACTGGTGAGTGTTTGTTTAGTTTAGATAATACACTGGTTAGTGTTTGTTTAATTAAGGTAATATACTGGTGAGTGTTTGTTCGTTTAGTTTAGATTATGTACTAAAGAGTGTTTTTTTAGTTAAGATAATATACTGGTGAATGTTTGTTTAGTTAAGATAATATACTGGTAAGTGTTTGTTTAGTGTACATAATGTACTGGTGAATGTTTGTTTAGTTTAGATAATATACTGGTGAGTGTTTGCTTGTTTAGTTTAGATAATATACCGATGAGTGTTTGTTTAGTTTAGACAGTATACTGGTGAGTGTTTGTTCGTTTAATTTAGATAATATACTGGTGACTGTTTGTTTAGTTTAGATAATATACTGGTGAATGTTTGTTTAGTTTAGATAATATACTGGTGAGTGTTTGTTTAAGTTTAGATAATTTACTGGTGAGTATTTGTTTAGTTTAGTTACTATACTGGTGAGCGTTTGTTTGTTTAATTTGGATAAGATACTGGTGAGTGTTTGTTTAGTTTAAATAATACACTGGTGAGTGTGTGTTTAGTTTAGATAAAATACTGGTGAGTGTTTGTTTAATTTAGATAAAATACTTGTGCTTGTTTGTTTAGTTTAGATAATATACTACGGAGTGTTTGTGTAGTTTAGATAATACGCTGGTGAGTGTTTGTTTAATTTAGGTAATATACTGGTGAGTGTTTGTTTGTTTAGTTTACATTATGTACTGATGAGTGTTTGTTTAGTTAAGATAATATACTGGTGAATGTTTGTTTAGTTAAGATAATATACGGGTGAGTGTTTGTTTGTTTAGTTCAGATAATATACTGGTGAGTATTTGTTTAATTTAGATAATATACTGGTGAGTGTTTGTTTAGTTTAGGTAATATACTGGTGAGACGCGTCAACAGTGAGGAATGCAGTCAGCGACCCATAGCTAGACTGCCTGCGTCAGGGTCAGCAAACAGAGCTGACCAAGACACTACTCCACCTCCAAGTGGTGGTCCTGGAAACAGGTGCATCACTGCAGTCTAACTGAGTGAGCAGGGATCGAAGAGGGAAGGCTAGCCCGGTCCCAAAAATGCCGTGCTGAAGTCGGATGTGTCGGCGGAAAGGTGCAAATATCGCAGCTTTGCTGTAAATGGACACAACGCAACCAACGTCCTTTTCAGGACGAACGAAGAAGAAGATACTGGTGAGTGTTTGTTTAGTGTAAATAATATACCGGTGAGTGTTTGCTTAGTTTAGATATTATACTGGTGAGTGTTATTTAGTGTAAATAATATACTGGTGAGTGTTTGTTGAGTTTAGATAATATACTGGTGAGTGTTTTTTTTTTGAGTTTAGATAATATACTGGTGAGTGTTTGCTTAGTTTAGATATTATACTGGTGAGTGTTTGTTTAGTGTAAATAATATACTGGTGAGTGTTTGTTGAGTTTAGATAATATACTGGTGAGTGTTTGTGTGTTTAGTTTAGATAATATATTGCTGAGTGTTTGTTTAGTTTAGATATTATACTGGTGAGTGTTTGTTTAGTGTAAATAATATACTGGTGAGTGTTTGTTGAGTTTAGATAATATACTGGTGAGTGTTTGTGTGTTTAGTTTAGATAATATACTGCTGAATGTTTGTTTAGTTTAGATATTATACTGGTGAGTGTTTGTTTAGTGTAAATAATATACTGGTGAGTGTTTGGTGAGTTTAGATAATATACTGGTGAGTGTTTGTGTGTTGAGTTTAGATAATATACAGCGAGTGAGTGTTTGTTTAGTTTAGATAATACACTGGTGAGAGTTTGTTTAGTTAAGATATTATACTGGTGAGTGTTTGTTTGTTTAGTTTAGATAATATACTGGTCAGTGTTTGTTTAGTTTAGATAATATACTGGTGAGTGTTTGTTTGTTTAGTTTAGATAATATACTGCTGAGTGTTTGTTTAGTTTAGATAATATACTGGTGAGTGTTTGTTTAGTTTAGATAATACACTGGTGAGTGTGTGTTTAATTTAGATAATATACTGATGAGTGTTTATTTAGTTTATACAATATACTGGCGAGTGTTTGTTTAGTTTAGATAATATACTGGTGAGTGTTTGTTTGTTTAGTTTAGATAATATACTGGTGAGTGTTTGTTTGTTTAGTTTACATAATATACTGGTGAGTGTTTGTTTGTTCAGTTTAGATAATATACTGGTGAGTGTTTGTTTGTTTAGTTTAGATAAAATACTTGTGCTTGTTTGTTTAGTTTAGATAATATACTTTTGTCTGCTTGTTTAATTTAGATAATACACTGGTGAGTGTTTGTTTAGTTAAGGTAATATACTGGTGAGTGTTTGTTTGTTTAGTTTATATAAAATACTTATGCTTGTTTGTTTAGTTTCGATAATATACTTTCGTGTGTTTGTTTAGTTAAGATAATATACTGGTCAGTGTTTTTTTAGTGTAAATAATATACTGGTGAATGTTTGTTTAGTTTAGATAATATACAGGTGAGTGTTTGTATAGTTTAGATAATATAGTGGTGAGTGTTTGTTTAGTTAAGATAATGTACCGGTGAGTGTTTGTTTAGTTGAGATAACAATACTTGTGACTGTTTGTTAAGTTAAGATAATATACTTGGGAGTGTTTGTTTAATTAAGATAATATACTGGTGAGTGTTTGTTTAGTTAAGATAATATACTGGTGAGCGTTTTTTTAAGATAAAATGCCAATGAGTGTTTGTTTATTTTAGATTATATATTGATAAGTGAGTGTTTGTTAAGATAATATACTAGGGACTCTTTTTCTTCAATATAGACTATATACTAGTGAACATTTTTGGCATCAACCTCTGGTTAATATAAAAGGTAAAGATAATCCACTAACATATACTGCCGTAGGGGAGATAGTGTTAGATACTTCCATACAATAAGTTCAACTTTATTTGGTGGGTTGGTCAGTTCTCTTCCTTGCTGATTTGCCATTTCTAACTCAGGAGCAGAATAATGTACCAATTTACAGTTGGATAGACTGGAACGTGACGCTACCAGGTTTTTAAATCGTAACTCGGCAACTTTGCTGCGAAAAGCAAGCGCTCTAGCCACTCAGCCACGCAACGATCTTTAAACGGTTTAAATCCTGCATGTAGAATCCACGGCGCCATTTTACATTATACAGCTTAGAAATAGTTTAAATCACGAAACACAAAGCCAGTCTAAACCTGAATGAATCTTCCAGTCTGTTAACTCTTTGATCTTAAACAGTTTACATCCTGGAACTTGCAACCAGTTAAATTATAAATCTTTCACCCAGAACCAGTCTAAACTTTAGAATCAATCTAAATCTAAGAACCAGTTCAAATCTTAGAATCAATCTAGATCTTAGAATAGGGTTTCCAACATTTATTACTGTTCCAATTTTAGTTAACCTTCTCGTACGACCCATTGAATGCGAAAGGAAATACACTATGTATAATCACATAAGGAAATTTTCAAAAGAGATTAATTTTCTATAACGAAAACTTTATTTGGTACATAACATTTTAGGACCTATCATAATGTTGGAGATCTACCCAGAACACGTACAATAAAATGGGTAAGACCCTTGATTCTGTTTATTTTCACCGACACTTTTATGTTTAGTACCCTGTTTGGAAAGCGATCCCCACATGTCACGTTCAACCTCCAGTATGTTTCTTGCATTTATTTCACTGAGAACAGGACTCTCTCTTCAGTCTCCAAAATCCTGACGATTTTTGTTTTCATGAACAATTTCTAATTTTGGAGCATTGTTTAATGCCCTCCCTTTCGATCTTCGGAGATATTAGATTATGTACTGAAGAGTGTTTTTTTAGTTAAGATAATATACTGGTGAATGTTTGTTTAGTTAAGATAATATACTGGTAAGTGTTTGTTTAGTGTACATAATGTACTGGTGAATGTTTGTTTAGTTTAGATAATATACTGGTGAGTGTTTGCTTGTTTAGTTTAGATAATATACCGGTGAGTGTTTGTTTAGTTTGGACAGTATACTGGTGAGTGTTTGTTCGTTTAATTTAGATAATATACTGGTGACTGTTTGTTTAGTTTAGATAATATACTGGTGAATGTTTGTTTAGTTTAGATAATATACTGGTGAGTGTTTGTTTAAGTTTAGATAATTTACTGGTGAGTATTTGTTTAGTTTAGTTACTATACTGGTGAGCGTTTGTTTGTTTAATTTGGATAAGATACTGGTGAGTGTTTGTTTAGTTTAAATAATACACTGGTGAGTGTGTGTTTAGTTTAGATAAAATACTGGTGAGTGTTTGTTTAATTTAGATAAAATACTTGTGCTTGTTTGTTTAGTTTAGATAATATACTACGGAGTGTTTGTGTAGTTTAGATAATACGCTGGTGAGTGTTTGTTTAATTTAGGTAATATACTGGTGAGTGTTTGTTTGTTTAGTTTACATTATGTACTGATGAGTGTTTGTTTAGTTAAGATAATATACTGGTGAATGTTTGTTTAGTTAAGATAATATACGGGTGAGTGTTTGTTTGTTTAGTTCAGATAATATACTGGTGAGTATTTGTTTAATTTAGATAATATACTGGTGAGTGTTTGTTTAGTTTAGGTAATATACTGGTGAGACGCGTCAACAGTGAGGAATGCAGTCAGCGACCCATAGCTAGACTGCCTGCGTCAGGGTCAGCAAACAGAGCTGACCAAGACACTACTCCACCTCCAAGTGGTGGTCCTGGAAACAGGTGCATCACTGCAGTCTAACTGAGTGAGCAGGGATCGAAGAGGGAAGGCTAGCCCGGTCCCAAAAATGCCGTGCTGAAGTCGGATGTGTCGGCGGAAAGGTGCAAATATCGCAGCTTTGCTGTAAATGGACACAACGCAACCAACGTCCTTTTCAGGACGAACGAAGAAGAAGATACTGGTGAGTGTTTGTTTAGTGTAAATAATATACCGGTGAGTGTTTGCTTAGTTTAGATATTATACTGGTGAGTGTTATTTAGTGTATATAATATACTGGTGAGTGTTTGTTGAGTTTAGATAATATACTGGTGAGTGTTTGTTGAGTTTAGATAATATACTGGTGAGTGTTGCTTAGTTTAGATATTATACTGGTGAGTGTTTGTTTAGTGTAAATAATATACTGGTTAGTGTTTGTTGAGTTTAGATAATATACTGGTGAGTGTTTGTCTGTTTAGTTTAGATAATATATTGCTGAGTGTTTGTTTAGTTTAAATATTATACTGGTGAGTGTTTGTTTAGTGTAAATAATATACTGGTGAGGGTTTGTTGAGTTTAGATAATATACTGGTGAGTGTTTGTGTGTTTAGTTTAGATAATATACTGGTGAGTGTTTGTGTGTTTAGTTTAGATAATATACTGCTGAGTGTTTGTTTAGTTTAGATATTATACTGGTGAGTGTTTGTTTAGTGTAAATAATATACTGGTCAGTGTTTGTTTAGTTTAGATAATATACTGGTGAGTGTTTGTTTGTTTAGTTTAGATAATATACTGCTGAGTGTTTGTTTAGTTTAGATAATATACTGGTGAGTGTTTGTTTAGTTTAGATAATACACTGGTGAGTGTGTGTTTAATTTAGATAATATACTGATGAGTGTTTATTTAGTTTAGACAATATACTGGCGAGTGTTTGTTTAGCTTAGATAATATACTGGTGAGTGTTTGTTTGTTTAGTTTAGATGATAGGAAACTCTTTACAGAGCGATACAACAGGAAGCAATCTGATCATCAGAAGAAGTCCCCCCGTCCGACGAGTGTTTAGGCCCATATACTCCTTTACACTCTAAGGGGGGCGGGCCCACTTGGGTCATGACTCCCAAGCGTCTCAGCCTCCTGTTGTCTTGTATCGAAAATGAACCCATTTCCCTTATGGTAGCAACTTTGATCCACAACTCCGCCAGTCGTGGAGGCAATTGTGAAAGTAACAAAACAAAGACAAATTATTCCGTTCGTTCCGTCGCACACACTGAGACACCATCGCGCGGCTGACGCGTCTGGCCACTGAAATTCTGACACTGAACACCCCTATAATATACACCGCCTGTTGCCGCTCAGTCACAGCCCGTTCACTAGTACAACAAAAAACTCAGCGTATTGTGGACTTAGAAAAATTCCTGGTGTTTTCTGTACCGCAGCGTTTATTGCCATGATTTCCATTGCCCATTGCGGTTGTTCCACAGCCAGCATGATGCCTTTTCAGCAGTTTCACTAAGCCTCTTCAGTGCCCTTGTTCTCGACTGTCCCCTCAGCCCCAACAGTTTCAATAGATCATACACTGATGCAGCCACAAGCCCTCTTGCGCCCACTTCAACAGCCATGACCTTTGCAGTGAACCCATCGTGTCTCAGATCCGCGGCCAGATCACTATACTTGGCCGCTTTGAATGAATGTTGCTCGTCTAATCTGGATTCAAATGGCACGGTCAGTTCAATCAGTATGACCTGGAGCGTTGCTGAAGAATGAAGCACTATATCCGGCCGTCTCCGCGATTTTCTGATACTCTCTGGATATGCCCCTCGTCCAGGTAGGTCTACCGCCATCTCCCAGTCGTTTGCACAGTCAAGAAGAGATAATATACTGGTGAGTGTTTGTTTGTTTAGTTTACATAATATACTGGTGAGTGTTTGTTTGTTCAGTTTAGATAATATACTGGTGAGTGTTTGTTTGTTTAGTTTAGATAAAATACTTGTGCTTGTTTGTTTAGTTTAGATAATATACTTTTGTCTGCTTTCTTAATTTAGATAATACACTGGTGAGTGTTTGTTTAGTTAAGGTAATATACTGGTGAGTGTTTGTTTAGTTAAGATAATATACTGGTGAGTGTTTGTTTGTTTAGTTTATATAAAATACTTATGCTTGTTTGTTTAGTTTAGATAATATACTTTCGTGTGTTTGTTTAGTTAAGATAATATACTGGTCAGTGTTTTGTAGTGTAAATAATATACTGGTGAATGTTTGTTTAGTTTAGATGATATACAGGTGAGTGTTTGTATAGTTTAGATAATATAGTGGTGAGTGTTTGTTTAGTTAAGATAATGTACCGGTGAGTGTTTGTTTAGTTAAGATAACAATACTTGTGACTGTTTGTTAAGTTAAGATAATATACTTGTGAGTGTTTGTTTAATTAAGATAATATACTTGTGAGTGTTTGTTTAGTTAAGATAATTTACTGGTGAGTGTTTGTTTAGTTAAGATAATATACTGGTGAGCGTTTTTTTAAAGATAAAATGCGAATGAGTGTTTGTTTATTTTAGATTATATATTGATAAGTGAGTGTTTGTTAAGATAATATACTAGGGACTCTTTTTCTTCAATATAGACTATATACTAGTGAATATTTTTGGCATCAACCTCTGGTTAATATAAAAGGTAAAGATAATCCACTAACATATACTGCCGTAGGGGAGATAGTGTTAGATACTTCCATACAATAAGTTCAACTTTATTTGGTGGGTTGGTCAGTTCTCTTCCTTGCTGATTTGCCATCTCTAACTCAGGAGCAGAATAATGTACCAATTTACAGTTGGATAGACTGGAACGTGACGCTACCAGGTTTTTAAATCGTAACTCGGCAACTTTGCTGCGAAACGCAAGCGCTCTAGCCACTCAGCCACGCAACGATCTTTAAACGGTTTAAATCCTGCATGTAGAATCCACGGCGCCATTTTACATTATACAGCTTAGAAATAGTTTAAATCACGAAACACAAAGCCAGTCTAAACCTGAATGAATCTTCCAGTCTGTTAACTCTTTGATCTTAAACAGTTTACATCCTGGAACTTGCAACCAGTTAAATTATAAATCTTTCACCCAGAACCAGTCTAAACTTTAGAATCAATCTAAATCTAAGAACCAGTTCAAATCTTAGAATCAATCTAGATCTTAGAATAGGGTTTCCAACATTTATTACTGTTCCAATTTTAGTTAACCTTCTCGTACGACCCATTGAATGCGAAAGGAAATACACTATGTATAATCACATAAGGAAATTTTCAAAAGAGATTCATTTTCTATAACGAAAACTTTATTTGGTACATAACATTTTAGGACCTATCATAATGTTGGAGATCTACCCAGAACACGTACAATAAAATGGGTAAAACCCTTGATTCTGTTTATTTTCACCAACACTTTTATGTTTAGTACCCTGTTTGGAAAGCGATCCCCACATGTCACGTTCAACCTCCAGTATGTTTCTTGCATTTATTTCACTGAGAACAGGACTCTCTCTTCAGTCTCCAAAATCCTGACGATTTTTGTTTTCATGAACAATTTCTAATTTTGGAGCATTTTTTAATGCCCTCCCTTTCGATCTTCGGAGACAGTACATGTGGACTTAGTACAAGTTTATATCCTGGAACGTATAATCCCCCAGTGACAGTTATCACGGTTTTAAAAAGTTGTCACGTCAGGCGATCTGATCTGTGCACGTAAAAAATGGTTACATATTTGCAGAGAGAAAGAATTGTCACGTACCAGGGATCGCAACCCAGGTCTTGGTCGGTCGACTTCTCTGTAAACAATAGAAGAGAAAAGATAGATGGGGGGGGGGAACCGGAGATTCAATTAAAATTGCCTGCACGACAACAGAACTTCTTTCAATTATATTTATGGGGGGAGGGGGGGGGGAAACAAAGGCACGCTTCTGTGCTTACTTTTCTGCACTTTTCCCCCGCACTGCGTTCTTACGTCACGTGATGTACATAAACTTGAAATTATCAACATCCGAGCCATACGATTTCAGAATTGAAAAAAAAGGGTGGAGTTATGTAGATCTTGACTTCACCATACATCAAAAATCATGATAGATCCAGTATGTATGTCTAGGATGTGGGTCTGCTTAAGTACCCCAAGTTCACCTTCACCAACCACTTCCAGCAAAAACTCGGGTGTCTACTCAAGCGCTATATGATATCAGCCGTGCCCGTCTATAGGCTTTGAGAATCTTCTGCAGAGAAACGCCGTGGACGAAAGTTTGTGTACTTAGCTACCCAACAAGTTCTCATTTGTTCCACGTTTATGTACGGGTGGTGTCAGACTAAAACACCGCCATAACAATACAAATGTAAGTAACACGTTTACGGAAATGTGAACAAACGTTTCGCTATACCTTATGATCGAGATGTATGCGAGGGTTACGTTCCACAGTCCCACGTGTAATTTGAGATTAGTGTAAATTGAGATAATTGTATTTCCATACAAATTCAGTACGTTAATATTTTAGGGATGCTTCTGCAAAATGTAGATTAAAACATTAAGAAGTTTATTTTTAATTTTTAAACAAAGCGCAGGAAAACGAACATACGAAACATAATTAAAACATTAAATTATTAAGTTTACTAGTAAATTTTTCGCGTTATTTCGAATTCGCATAACTTGAGATCATGTAACTTACAACCACACTGTTTATCAATAAATATCCGACGATGAGTCTAAGAAAGTGTCCTCAGAGTTGTTTTGTTGTTGTTGATGCAAATTAATAATAAAAAAATATAAAATATAATTAGTCAGGTTGTGCCTTTTCGACCTCAAAAGACAAACAGTGTGAGTACAGCTTCTAACATTTTTGTGTGTGCGTGCATCAAAGAAAAGCAACAATCCAAATAATGCAGGTCAAAGGTTTACATAAGGTAGACATACATGGAAGACTGCTAGAACGATGTGCAAAAAAAAAAAATTCCTTTGATGAATCATAGTGTGCCAATAGAATGACATCACAGTTATGCCGTCACAAAACTACCACAGTTTGAGCACGTCACAAAACTACTACAGTTTGAGCACGTGTCGTACGGTAGGTTAATTGGTTTATTGGGCCCAGTCTAAGTAAAGAGCAAAGGTTGACTGGTACACGAAAATGTATAGAAAATAGATTTCACAGGTGGCAGGTTGTCGTAATTTTTGATGTGATAGGTCTTAGAAATTTATGGTCCTGTCCGAGCAGAGGTGATAGTGATAACTCTGTGAGAATAAGGGGTTGGAAATAGATTGCGGTTTCACGAGGGTGATAGGGTAAGAGGAAGGACAGTTTCTGAATCGAGTAGTTGCTCTAATCCAGCCTATCTTACGACATTAATTTAAGTGCAGACGCACTTACTCTATGCTAAACAATTTTTGCAATATACCCTACACTCATGTACACACACCAATTTGGTGCTACAAATGCAAAAACGTGAATACAAACTACGTATAACATATATTGGGACAGTGGGTTTGACCAACACAGTAATTAAGGTTTATTATGTTTATTATCATTAAACAAAAGACACAACATCAATCATGTTACATTTATAAAGCATAGTTACAGACAAGGTGGGAAAAACAAATAGTATCTCAATAGGCCCTCCCCTCTAATGTAAAGGGAAAAAACAACCCAAAGAAAATTACTATCAGAGGTAATTAACCCACAGAGAGATTCAATTTTAACAATGGGATAAGCAGTAATCAGTAAGGGGTATAGGAACAGGTTCTTAATTATTAATCTATCCCGTGACTAAGCAGGTTAGGGGGAGAGACAAAACTCAGAAAAAAAAAAAGAAATTAAGAATACTGATGTTAGCAAGAAATAATAAAATTAAGGTTATCTAACTTCGTTCACTCAATGCACGCATACAGTGGCCCACTTTCATCTGCACTTACCAATCGCTGAATCATGCATTCCATGGAATGAAAAAACTCTAGCAAGTACTAAAACAATTACAGTCTTTGGTTTTTGTCTATTTCAACCCCAGACTGACGGGGTTTGCTGTCGGATATTTTTCCGTAGTCGCTGAAATCGAGGCGTTATTTTTTTTCCAGGATATTCCTCTTTTCACTGCAGTTAGTGTTTGGAATAAGGGTTCTATGGGGTGGCACTGTCCTCAGGAGTTAATATATAGATATATTGGTCCGGTGGGTCTCGCCTCAGGTGGCTAAGACACTATGGCGTGATGAACAAAATAACGTTAGGAAATTGATATTCCTCGGCTGTTCTATGAGTGATGGCAGAGTATGACCATTGAGTTTTTCTTTAGGTTATTAATCCAGTAGGAAATACGTTAATTGTCATGTGTAAAAATATATGACATAAATTCTGCCACAGCAGATCAGTAATATTTATGGAATGGCTTCTGGCAATTGTTCTTCTCCAGTTATACTTTAAAATGGCTTATTGTTAAAGTTCTTGGTTTTACTCCTCTCATGGATGGAGAGGGGACCACATAGGGGTCACAACACGAAGATTTAGTCACAATAATTGCTGGATGGTGTAAGAACCAAAGTCAGTAAGACCATAAGAAACGCTAGGACGCAGGTATGACCAGCCTATATGTAAAAATAGATAAACATGAAATCATAATATAAATCATATCCTGACACGCGTTAATTTTTAGGTAAGATTATTTTAACCACTCAGGTATTTAATTATATATATATTTTAAAAAAAACGCGAGTGTCTAGTTTATCTTAACGGTTTTACCCGAGATATGTACACTAGTAGTTTAGAAAATTACACACGTATGAATAGAATTAAATTGTGTTACCTCAATTATACAATCACCTAGCGGCTATTAATTAATTTAACGTATCTCTTACTTGGAAATCGCGAGTGATTAATTTTTACGTTTATAGCCGGCAAAATTAGCTATATGTTTATTTAATACGTTTAAATTAACACAAAAATCCCAGTGAAATATAATGAACTTTGACACATTAAAACACTTAGTGGCTAATAACTATTATTACCGCAAATCAAGAACTGAAATAAATCTCCACGTATTTCTATTGGAAATCCAGATAAATAAGACTCTTATCGCCCCTTTTGCCTGTAATCGGCCCGACAGCAGGTAAAACCCATTTTAAAAGGACAGACAGTTTATGAATCTAAATATCTGAGTTCTTAGTGCTTGAAACAAAGAAGCCGTGGCTAAACTAGGAATCGGACAGATGGCAATAGAGAGACCTGGCTTCCACGTGTTTAACTGTGCACGCTTAATTAGCCAGCGAGGGAAATCCACGTTCGATCATTGCGTGAACCCAAATAATGAGGGCCTCCGATGAGAATAAAGTGATCGGTCAGGGTTGCTAAATGTTCATCTGTCACATAGGTTGAGGGAAAGATATGTCTCTGGAGTGAGCAGGTTTCTCTCTTCCAGCCTATCCGTACAACTATGCTTTATTATAAGGCAGTATTTGCCTCCCTGTCTAATGAAAGAATAGGTTACTACACACACAACAATATGTGACAACAATGACACACACACGTGAAAAACTAAGGATAAATGGGTATGGGTCAGATCAACACACAAAGTTAAGTTTCTTTGTAGTTTATTATCACTAAACTTGACAACACCAATTATCTAAAAGATATCATGAAATCATTTACATACATAGAAAATAAAGAAGAGAGGTGCGCCTTCCCCATTTGGAGAGAAAAACCCAAAATTATTAACCCAAAGGGTGAAGGTTAGCACTAGGTTACAGAATAAAACAATATTGGTACACTATAAGACCAAGTAAAGTAAACAAAATTTAGACAATCAGATTTATGGATAATTCCCAGGAAAACAAGAAAATCATCACACTCTCTCGCACAGTGGCCACTTCTCACACTCTTACCTAATTGGCTCCTTTAGTAGGTCTGTGGTATCCCTTGGTAACAGAATTATTCCATGAACATAATTCCTATTTCACTATGATTACACGGTCACCCCCAGCTGTCGACAATCCAAATTGGCCCCAGTTCATTCCCCCCCCCCCCCCAAAAAAAAAACTAGTGAGGTGAACGCCGAATATGATGCTTCTATCTGGATAAAGGTATTCTTACCAATATTTGGAAATGTGAGAATCCTTGAGGTTTACCTTTTAGAGAGGGGAATATTTCCTGTATTGGGATACATCTGGTTGCTAAAAAAAATGTTAAAAAATTATGATGATGGTTCTTCTATCGGCCAACTCTGTGTCAGAGCGCCGATTCTGCACAGTGTATAAAGATATGTATATATAATTCACTTGAATACGACTGTCAGGAGTCGGGGAACAATAATAATGTTACATGTACACACCACTGTGGGCTGGTAAAAATGGTAATCTGCATTTTGTAAATCCAGTATTTATATTTATTGTCATCCAATATCATCGGCGAGTACACGCTTATACATGAAATGGATAACGAAGCAGAAAAGTAAAAGACCGCTGGTCGTGTCGGTGTCTGTTCGTTTGTCGTATGGCATTTAAAAATAATAGACGCTATAATAACAAATTACAAATGAAATATAAACATGTATTCTATACTCCCGCTATCAGTCGCCTAACCCCTACAAGGTCCGGTCTGCTTAACAGTCCAGTTTATCTCTCTCTCTCTCTCTCTCTCTCTCTCCTGGGGGAATTTAAGTGTCGCGTCCGTCTAAACTGTAAACATAATTACTGTCTCGTCTCATTGAGTTAGCGGTTGGGTGGTGGACTAACATTTTAATTGAATATCTGGTATGAAAATCGCTATGCGTTATTTTATTTAATAGGTCTTACTAGCGAGAAAAAATCTAAGAGACGTGTAAGTGTTTAAATGCTATCACCACTTTTAAATCCTTAGCACTATTTTCCTCTTACCAGAAAATTCAAAATGAAAATCTCCATGAATCACTTATAAACACTTCCAACAAGAAAAATGATTCTCGGACTGCGCGCTAAACTATTCAAATTCTGACTGACTTCTGATGGCGGTGTTAAGAAAACAGCAGTATATATATCATTAGATTTCTCTGATCTCTAATGGTGTTAATTTCGCGCTCCTGTATGTGTGACGAAGATTCAGAAGCTAGAGCCCAAGATGAAAGGCTTACGATTCAGACTACCAGAGTCTCTCGTCTGAAGTTGTTGACCGACATCAAAGACTTTAGTTCTGCTAGCGGGTTTCTCTTCAGAATGCCCGCGTCTCGAGATCAAAGAGCACAGTGGAGTTCTAGACTTTCCCTGAGTAAAACTACACAGGGTCTGTTCCGTCGCTCTCTCACGTGCTGTCTGTCTGTCAGGTATTATGATTGACAGATGAGCTCGCGTGAGTAGAACGAAGTAAACAAAGCCTGATTTGCTTCCTGTTATGACTGACAGGTCACTAAAATTGTAGACACTGTGTTAGCCCGTGTTTAAAGAAAAAAAGGCGGGGACAAAATGGTACGTTGCAGAAATAGACAGTTGGTAAAATGCATGTTTAGCTAGCAAATCAGAGAGCAGCTATAAGGTTACAAAAAGCTGTCAGATTACTGTAGGCGCTATTCCATTACACATCATAGCACGTCACAAAACTACCACAGCTTGAGCACGTCACACAACTACCACAGTTTGAGCACGTCACAAAACTATCACAATTTGAGCACGTCACAAACTAAGTACGTTACAAAACTACCATAGTTTGAGCACGTCACAAATCTACCACAGTTTGAGCACGCCACAAAACTACCACAGTTTGAGCACGTCACAAAACTACCACAGTTTGAGCACGTCACAAAACTACCAGATTGAGCACGTCACAAAACTACCACAGTTTGAGCACGTCACAAAACTACCACAGTTTGAGCACGTCACAAAACTACCAGTTTGAGCACGTCACAAAACTACCAGTTTGAGCACGTCACAAAACTACCACAGTTTGAGCACGTCATAAAACTACCACAGTTTGAGCGCGTCACAAAACTACCACAGTTTGAGCAAGTCATAAAAGTGCCGCATAATATTATTACTGATATTTAAAAAATGTATTCCATGTCATAAATTTTAAGAAGCTGTTTGTCTTAATTATTTATAATGACTTAATTTACGGCTGCACACACTTGGGACACCTGTTGATAGCAATACAAGGCAGGTCTTTGTCATGTGATTCCAAGAAGAAAAGAAAAGGAAGAGGGAGCCCCCAAAAAAATGGAGAAGAGAGTTGGGGACAGCCATAAAATGATAAAAAGACACATCTAGAAAAGAATGTTAGGGACAGACACAGAATGATCAAAAGACACATCTAGAAGAGAAAGTTAGGGACAGACACAGAATGATCAAAAGATACATCTAGAAGAGAAAGTTAGGGACAGACACAGGTTTGGCATGAAGTTGCTGAAGGCTATGAGCCTTAGGGGATAAAAAGTAATGAATGAAAATTCGGGTCTGCGTCAGCTGGATTAAAATTATGATATAAAGCTTACATTTGTTTCCTTTTAAAATTCTAGACCGCATGTTTTATAGACTGAAGTTCTTGACAGATTTTTCCAGTTTACATGTCCGGCACTTTGACCCGTGTAGAGACAAAGAAATAATGCATGTCGTAGAATGTGACTAATATAAGGTTGTACTACGGGACTGGCAACCACTTGATGTGAAACATACTACCACAGAAACCACTACTGTAAGATCATGTGACTGCTTGGTGTAGGCTTCCTGCACGTGACCAGCTGCAGGGGCGGGTCCCTGTTCTATAGGAAGCGCAAACAAAAATGATGATATCCGACATGTTTGACACGTTATTTTTTCCGTAAGGTTTGTATCATTTGATATATCTGCTATTATCTTCATGATATCCGACATGTTTGCCATGTTATTTTTCCGTAAGGATTGTATCATTTGATATATCTGCTATTATCTTCATGATATCCGAAATGTTTGCCATGTTATTTTTCCGTAAGGATTGTATCATTTGATATATCTGCTATTATCTTCATGATATCCGAAATGTTTGCCATGTTATTTTTCCGTAAGGATTGTATCATTTGATATATCTGCTATTATCTTCATGATATCCGACATGTTTGACACGTTATTTTTTCCGTAAGGATTGTATCATTTGATATATCTGCTATTATCTTCATGATATCCGAAATGTTTGCCATGTTATTTTTCCGTAAGGATTGTATCATTTGATATATCTGCTATTATCTTCATGATATCCGACATGTTTGACACGTTATTTTTTCCGTAAGGATTGTATCATTTGATATATCTGCTATTATCTTCATGATATCCGACATGTTTGACACGTTATTTTTTCCGTAAGGATTGTATCATTTGATATATCTGCTATTATCTTCATGATATCCGACATGTTTGACACGTTATTTTTTCCGTAAGGATTGTATCATTTGATATATCTGCTATTATCTTCATGATATCCGACATGTTTGACATGTTATTTTTCCGTAAGGTTTGTATCATTTGGTATATCTGCTATTATCTTCATGATATCCGACATGTTTGACATGTTATTTTTCCGTAAGGTTTGTATCATTTGGTATATCTGCTATTATCTTCATGATATCCGACATGTTTGACACGTTATTTTTTCCGTAAGGATTGTATCATTTGATATATCTGCTATTATCTTCATGATATCCGACATGTTTGACATGTTATTTTTCCGTAAGGATTGTATCATTTGATATATCTGCTATTATCTTCATGATATCCGACATGTTTGACATGTTATTTTTCCGTAAGGATTGTATCATTTGATATATCTGCTATTATCTTCATGATATCCGACATGTTTGACATGTTATTTTTCCGTAAGGTTTGTATCATTTGGTATATCTGCTATTATCTTCATGATATCCGACATGTTTGACACGTTATTTTTTCCGTAAGGATTGTATCATTTGATATATCTGCTATTATCTTCATTATATCCGACATGTTTGACACGTTATTTTTTCCGTAAGTATTGTATCATTTGATATATCTGCTATTATTTTCATGATATCCGACATGTTTGACATGTTATTTTTCCGTAAGGATTGTATCATTTGATATATCTGCTATTATCTTCATGATATCCGACATGTTTGACATGTTATTTTTCCGTAAGGTTTGTATCATTTGGTATATCTGCTATTATCTTCATCATTACTTATGTTCCTGAATAACTCAGTGATAATTTATGACGACGCGTCAAATACTCAGCCAATGATGTGTCAGGATTCCAAGCATGAAATCATGTTAGAACCAGTTACACTTGCATCCATGTAATCAGCTAAAATGTGGTCACGTTATCGCCCATGAAATCCTCTACTAGTCACAAATAATTAATAATTCTGCCCCCCCCCCACCAATAATGAATGATTCCGTACATGAAATCATCTATATGTGAGTCGTGTTTTCGTCCATTATATCATATATATATATACGAATAATTAATAGCCCAACCAATGACGTCATCAACAAATCAGTCATGTGATCACATAAGGTAATTTTTTTTTTTAGATCTCCAATTGACGGAAGTAAAAAAAAAAAAAAAAGATAATTTTAAAGCTAGGGCAATGTATGCCTAACCCTCACCTGTCTGTTTTTGAAAAGCTTGGTATCTCATGAATTAAAGGCCCTGTTTCCGCATTCCCAGTGAAAAGTCACGAGCTGGCCTACTAAATTTAATCGTAAACTGTATGAGATAGGAACGCCATCTTTTCAGTCAAGTTAACATTCTGTAAAATATTTAGTTAGAGTTGTCGCTGCTAGGTAAATCTGATTGCTGGAAGTCGGTAGTCAGGCATAGATAAAATTTACATACCGGTTACACTTATTCCAAATTCCGAATATTCTGAAACCTGAAAACAGATACAATTTTATCAAAGTAGATTGTTAGATAGCTAAATAGACCAGTGTGTCTGTAGATCTCCCTACCTTCTGTGTTTCCTGCTGCTGCTATAAACTGGTCAACGTAATTTTCAAACTTACAGAAAATTCATTCCAGATTCAGGGCATGAAATTGTCTAATTTACTTTCTGTCTGAATTTTTTCCCACTTCTAGTCTCAACCCCCCCCCCCCCCCCAGCCGCCCCCATGAAACTCCCTAATATTCCCTAGGAGGAAGCCTTTCACCCTCCCGCCTTTTTGTATTTCAGAAACAACTGTTGGCGTAGTAAACAGCAATAGGTGATGCGTCTGACCAGGACAATTGTCAAAGAGTACTGCTCAAGTTACAACCACATGGTCTTCGTCAGGGACAAACCAACAAAAATAAAAGAGACAGAAAGCGAGAGCTGAGATAAATACATACACATACACATATACATACACATATACATACACATTAATGAAAATGATATGGCCCGTAAATAGAAGTCGCTGGTGATGCTTCCGTGAACACTCGGACGAACAAATTTGTCTTCTCTGATTTTTTCTTGGCAATAGAAGATTCATATTTGTTTCTTCCTTTTCTTGCGCAAGGAGACGCCTGATTCTCTTCTTCAACTTTCTGCTGCTAAAGAAAGATTCTCTATCTACTCTGGCTTTCTCTTGCCACAAGAAAACGCTTATCTATCTTCTCTGACTTTATTTGTGTCTGCCGCGCTCAAGAAAAGACAATCAATAATTTTAATTGGTTTCAGTTCGTTAATGAACCTGACATCTGTGACCAAAAATTGACTTTGCATGTAGTAACCTGTCGTTTGGTGATTTTATTTCACAACAGATCCAGTATAAACTCTGTAGACTTTCACGAAGACAATCATCATGGCCGTGAACATCATGCTTGTGTCAACTGCTGTGATCCTCTCTATGATTGCCATGATCCACACAACTGCGGGGTCAACCTGGGGTCAAGGTGAAGTGATGTATGAATGGATTGTTGTGGACTTTGATTGGCCATCAGAAGACATCAGACGCCAATACTTAAGGGATGGCCGTTATGATCCCACACATAATTTAATCTCAGGAATCAAAACCTACAGGTACGTTCTCCATTACTAGTTATTAGTTGAACACATTTTTTTGTTTTTTTTTTAGGAATTATTACCTTGTATCGCAAATTATAATAATACTAATCATCATATCAAGTGCCATCTCCTCATAAAAGGTTGGCTGTAATCTAGTTTCTAACATTTAGTGTCTCTTGTCTTTATGGTATTGTTTGGGATTTTTCCTAATTCCCCAAACATATTGCGTACAATAATTATTATTATTTTCATTATTATTATCATTATTAGAGATTACAATATTAAACAAGTGAATATCGAAGCGCTAATACACTGATGAAAAAAACATTCAAAAAAGAGTCAACTCAGATGTCAAGACAGTCCTATTCTATAAATAAATATGAGACAAACATAAAGGTATGTTATCAGGCACTCGTAAAAAATAAAGAAGTAGAAAACTAGACAACAGAAAAACAACAGACGTGAGTGGCTTACCCAGGACTCGAACCCAGGACCCTCCGTGCGACAACCCCGCCTAGCTATGCAAGCGAATCACACTATCCTCCCTGTCATCTAGGCATCACCAAAAAATGATGCTTCGATGACGGGTCATTAGTGCGACCCGCAACACATAACACCGGAAGTTTACCATGGGCAGTCCAGCCTATTAATGACGCAATCACTTCTGTTGTTCCCCTATTATACAGTATAGGTCAGTCCACATGAGACAAAGACCTTAATACTGTGTCTAGTAAATGATAGTAGACTAATAACAGCAAGCACAGGACAGAGGGTAGGTTTTGGTATAGGAACAACTAAAACAACAACTAAAAACATACATACTGTTAGAAATGGGTGCTGGTGCAAAACAGAAGGACTGAAATGGTATGAGAAGATTACCAGTGTGGAACTGATAGAAACAACCAGACTAGTACAAGTAGAAACAACCAGACTAGTACAAGCAGAACTGATAGAAACAACAAGATAGAACTGATAGAAACATCCAGACTAGTACAAGTAGAACTGATAGAAACAACCAGACTAGTACAAGTAAAACTGATAGAAACAACCAGACTAGTACACGTAGGACTGATAGAAACATCCAGACTAGTACATGTAGAACTGATAGAAACAACCAGACTAGTACAAGTAGAACTGATAGAAACATCCAGAATAGTACACGTAGAACTGATAGAAACATCCAGAATAGTACACGTAGAACTGGTAGAAACAACCAGACTAGTACAAGTAGAACTGATAGAAACATCCGGAATAGTACACGAAGAACTGATAGAATCATCCAGAATAGTACACGTAGAACTGATAGAAACAACCAGTCTTGTACAAGTAGAACTGACAGAAACAACCAGATTAGTACAAGTAGAACTGATAGAAACATCCAGACTAGTACAAGTAGAACTGATAGAAACAACCAGACTAGTACAAGTAGAACTGATAGAAACAACCAGACTAGTACAAGTAGAACTGATAGAAACAACAAGATAGAACTGATAAAAACATCCAGACCAGTACAAGTAGAACAGATAGAAAAACCAGACTTGGACAAGTAGAACTGATAGAAACAACCAGACTAGTACAAGTAGAACTGATAGAAACATCCAGACTAGAACAAGTAGAACATAGAAAAACCAGACTAGTACAAGTAGAACTGATAGACACACCCAGACTAGTACAAGTAGAACTGATAGAAACAGCCAGACTAGTACAAGTAGAACTGATAGAAACATCCAGACTAGTACAAGTAGAACTGATAGAAACATCCAGACTAGTACAAGTAGAACTGATAGAAACAACAAGACTAGTACAAGTAGAACTGATAGAAACATCCAGAACAGTACACGTAGAACTGATAGAAACAACCAGACTAGTACAAGTAGAACTGATAGAAACAACCAGACTAGTACAAGTAGAACTGATAGAAACATCCAGAACAGTACACGTAGAACTGATAGAAACAACCAGTCTAGTACAAGTAGAACTGATAGAAACAACCAGACTAGTACAAGTAGAACTGATAGAAACATCCAGACTAGAACAAGTAGAACTTATAGAAACAATCAGACTAGTACAAGTAGAACTGATAGTCACAACCAGTCTAGTACAAGTAGAACTGATAGAAACATCCAGAATAGTACAAGTAGAACTGATAGAAACATCCAGACTAGTACAAGTAGAATTGATAGAAACATCCAGACTAGTACAAGTAGAATTGATAGAAACATCCAGACTAGTACAAGTACAACTGATAGAAACAACCAGACTAGTACAAGTAGAACTGATAGAAACAACCAGACTAATACAAGTAGAACTGAAAGAAACATCCAGACTAGTACAAGTAGAACTGATAGAAACAACCAGACTAGTACAAGGGGATCTTATAGAAACAACCAGACGCTAGTGTTGGATACGATCCATATTGAGTAAACCTACTGATAACGTTACAAGCCAGTGCATGATCTGGAATCTGCAGGACAATAGAAATAAAGAGAGACTTAAAAGACACGGAAAAAGAGAACTGGTGACATACGTAAAAGGTAAATATTAAAACATAGAAACATCTTGAGCATATGGCACAGGACAAGAAAGCCTGACGTAAATTAGTTGATGGCATATTTTCCGCATGGAGCTACAGGGTCAAGGTCCTGGGTAGATAAATAAATGATAAATCATTCTTGTATGGAAGACTAAAAGGCCATTATAATTGTTTCATCGTCTCAGGCTATCATTAAATTATAATTAATAGTTTCGTAAACATGGCTAAGATTTTGGTCAGGTAATTTTTTGCCATGACAACAATGAGGTAATGTTAAAGGAAGCGAAGTTACACAGGATGTCTCAAGAAGAAAAAAAAAGACTACACTCTTTGTAGTATAATATTTATTAAACCTAAACAAAAAAGTATCACATTTATTAAACCTAAACAAAAAAGTATCACATTTATTAAACCTAAACAAAACGGACAAATGAAGGAGATAATGGATTAGTTGGTTATGAAGGTTAAGTAATTAATTCAAATGGGCTAAATCTTTACAGATAGCTATTTCCTTACACATTTAGAAAAAATTCCTGAAAGGTGAAGAAAATAATGAATTAAGAGCCAATTAAGGAGTGTATAGTCTTTTTTTAAACACTCTCTGTTCAGATATGACGTGTGTTGCGCCTGTAAATTAAATCTAATGTCTGGATATCCTTGTTTCCTCATCTCCAGAGATCAAATCTACGTCAGCGTCCCCAGATTAAAGTACACTACGGGCGTTCCGTCAACTCTGAACGTTCTTGTAAAGAAGGGAAACACGACGGTGCTGCGTCCAGTACACTACATGTAATTTTTTTTTTTTTAATGTAGGGATCTCCAATGTCAGCGTCATTTTCCAGCAGGTACTATAATTAACATGAAGATCAGCAAATTATCTGGCCACTGAACATACGAGCGTACATGTCAACAGAATTAAGCTGAACTATTAATACTCCAACAGCCGCATGTTGTGCTATTATATAGTATATTATTCTCCCAAGGGAGCACGCCCGTTTAGTTGTATATCAGATTTCTTCACTTTACATTCTACCTCAGAAATATTTTTATTGAACAGAAGACTAACAACAACATAAAAGCTACAGACGTTAATAAATGGATGCTTGCCTAGAACAGAAAGGTTGAACTGAAGATCACTAATATGGAACCTATAACAAGAACCAGACAAGTGCCAGTGGAACAAGAGATGACAAGAACCAGACAAGTGCCAGTGGAACAAGACATGACAAGAACCAGACAAGTGCCTGTGGAACAAGAGATGACAAGAACCAGACACATGCCAGTGGAACAAGAGATGACAAGAACCAGACACGTGCCAGTGGAACAAGAGATGACAAGAACCAGACACGTGCCAGTGGAACAAGAGATGACAAGAACCAGACACGTGCCAGTGGAACAAGAGATGACAAGAACCAGACACGTGCCAGTGGAACAAGAGATGACAAGAACCAGACACATGCCAGTGGAACAAGAGATGACAAGAACCAGACACGTGCCAGTGGAACAAGAGATGACAAGAACCAGACACATGCCAGTGGAACAAGAGATGACAAGAACCAGACACATGCCAGTGGAACAAGAGATGACAAGAACCAGACACATGCCAGTGGAACAAGACATGACAAGAACCAGACACATGCCAGTGGAACAAGACATGACAAGAACCAGACACATGCCAGTGGAACAAGAGATGACAAGAACCAGACAAGTGCCAGTGGAACAAGAGATGACAAGAACCAGACAAGTGCCAGTGGAACAAGAGATGACAAGAACCAGACACATGCCAGTGGAACAAGACATGACAAGAACCAGACACATGCCAGTGGAACAAGAGATGACAAGAACCAGACACATGCCAGTGGAACAAGACATGACAAGAACCAGACACATGCCAGTGGAACAAGAGATAACAAGAACCAGACAAGTGCCAGTGGAACAAGAGATGACAAGAACCAGACAAGTGCCAGTGGAACAAGAGATGACAAGAACCAGACACATGCCAGTGGAACAAGAGATGACAAGAACCAGACAAGTGCCAGTGGAACAAGAGATGACAAGAACCAGACACATGCCAGTGGAACAAGAGATGACAAGAACCAGACAAGTGCCTGTGGAACAAGAGATGACAAGAACCAGACACATGCCAGTGGAACAAGAGATGACAAGAACCAGACACATGCCAGTGGAACAAGAGATGACAAGAACCAGACACGTGCCAGTGGAACAAGAGATGACAAGAACCAGACACGTGCCAGTGGAACAAGAGATGACAAGAACCAGACACGTGCCAGTGGAACAAGAGATGACAAGAACCAGACAAGTGCCAGTGCAACAAGAGATGACAAGAACCAGACACATGCCAGTGGAACAAGAGATGACAAGAACCAGACACGTGCCAGTGGAACAAGAGATGACAAGAACCAGACACGTGCCAGTGGAACAAGAGATGAGAAGAACCAGACACGTGCCAGTGGAACAAGAGATGACAAGAACCAGACACGTGCCAGTGGAACAAGAGATGACAAGAACCAGACACATGCCAGTGGAACAAGAGATGACAAGAACCAGACACGTGCCAGTGGAACAAGAGATGACAAGAACCAGACACATGCCAGTGGAACAAGAGATGACAAGAACCAGACACGTGCCAGTGGAACAAGAGATGACAAGAACCAGACACGTGCCAGTGGAACAAGAGATGACAAGAACCAGACAAGTGCCAGTGGAACAAGAGATGACAAGAACCAGACACATGCCAGTGGAACAAGAGATGACAAGAACCAGACACATGCCAGTGGAACAAGAGATGACAAGAACCAGACACGTGCCAGTGGAACAAGAGATGAGAAGAACCAGACACGTGCCAGTGGAACAAGAGATGACAAGAACCAGACACGTGCCAGTGGAACAAGAGATGACAAGAACCAGACACATGCCAGTGGAACAAGAGATGACAAGAACCAGACACGTGCCAGTGGAACAAGAGATGACAAGAACCAGACACATGCCAGTGGAACAAGAGATGACAAGAACCAGACACATGCCAGTGGAACAAGAGATGACAAGAACCAGACACATGCCAGTGGAACAAGAGATGACAAGAACCAGACACATGCCAGTGGAACAAGAGATGACAAGAACCAGACACATGCCAGTGGAACAAGAGATGACAAGAACCAGACACATGCCAGTGGAACAAGAGATGACAAGAACCAGACACATGCCAGTGGAACAAGAGATGACAAGAACCAGACACGTGCCAGTGGAACAAGAGATGACAAGAACCAGACACATGCCAGTGGAACAAGAGATGACAAGAACCAGACACATGCCAGTGGAACAAGAGATGACAAGAACAGACACGTGCCAGTGGAACAAGAGATGACAAGAACCAGACACATGCCAGTGGAACAAGAGATGACAAGAACCAGACACATGCCAGTGGAACAAGAGATGACAAGAACCAGACACATGCCAGTGGAACAAGAGATGACAAGAACCAGACACGTGCCAGTGGAACAAGAGATGACAAGAACCAGACACATGCCAGTGGAACAAGAGATGACAAGAACCAGACACATGCCAGTGGAACAAGAGATGACAAGAACCAGACACATGCCAGTGGAACAAGAGATGACAAGAACCAGACACGTGCCAGTAGAGCAAGAGGTAAGAAGACACTGGAGATGGATAGGACACACGCTAAAGACACTTGTTGTTAGCATTATCAGTGTGGCGTGATTGTCTCCCCTGCTCTGCAATAGTAGTCCAACAATGGCCCAACTTAGAGAATAGTGATGAGGGACTTCAAAGATATCAACATTCGCTCAAGATTGCTCTTGGCACAGATACAAATAGAAGAGTGATGCTTCTATTTAAGGGAACATCACAGGATTTTAAAGAAAAGCAAGTATAACAACTGAGATCATCTTAGCTGTCATGAACGTATTATTCTCCCGCCCTCTTCTGTAAGTAATATATTTTTGCTGATATTTCTGAGCCGCCAGCTGAAGGTGATTCAGGAAAATCTTAATCTAATAGCCCTATCTGGTTATGTATTTAGAACAATATGAGTCATACGGGTGCAGACATACACTTCATTCAATAGTGAATAATCCAACTATAGCTTTACAGTTACAGATAAACAATGTAAAATAAATAAAGTTGTTTATAAAAAAGAAGCGATGATATTTATCATCATGGGATGATTTAAACTGATGTGGAAATTAGGGAAAATTGTGAAATGTTCGTTGGTTGCGCTGTTATAGTAATTAGCTTCCGGTGTAGGGTCGGTTGACGTCTGCTTCAGCCTCTGTTGGTTCCCACAGGTGCCTTGGACTGTACTTCTCTACAACAGTCAAGTCTGGTGGCTGTAACACGCCTCATGCATTAAGGCTGAGGTAATTACAAAGGTTGCCAAGCGTCTTCAAGACCCGTCTGATGTAGTTGTCTAGCATCGACTGCTGGTAACTTGCATCACAGACTACGAAGGAAACAAATTTTTCTTTTGAGTATTGGGTTCCCCTGATATGAGCATCAGGAGACCTCTGCTTCCATCCACCACTTCACTTTCCTCAGAAATGTTACCCTCCCTGAACGTTTACTTTAACCTTAGTGAGTCGGATGATATATATCAACGAAAGAGAGGCCGACCAAAAACAACTTGGCGGAGGACTGTGGAGGCTGAGATGCAAAGAATGAACCAGAGTTGGGGCACTGTACGAGGGATGGCCGCCGACTGAGCAAAGTGGAATCAATTTGTTGTTGCCCTACAAGACGCCACCAGGCGTAATGGCCACTGACTGCTTTGACGGTCGGCGGCTAAGGATCAAAGAAAGAAGATATATATATATATATATATATATATATATATATATATATATAAAATATATATATATATATATATATATATATATATATATATATATATATATATATATATATATATATATATATATATATATATATACAGTCATGCGCCGCCGCATAACGTCCGTCGTCCCATAAGGTTAAAATAGAGTTCAGAAATCCTGATCGGAGAACAGGACGAAGCGGACGTAACCGGACGAAGAGAAAGCAACAGCTTCCCGCACGCAACACGTGTATCTCATGTCTCTTGTATACAGTACAAAGCGATTGCGATGCCAGGCGTATAATGGTACAGTACATATATAACCTATAATACAGTAAATATGCCTTGATAGTCATAATAAACGCCTATGTTTGTACTGTACTGTACTTACTATCGTTGTTTTAATGTAAACTTTCGAAAATACATTACCGTGAAGTGCATCATGGGTAGTGATAACAGCAGCAAGAGACAAAGGAAAAGTATCGATTTGGAAGTGAAACAAAAGGTAATTAAACATCACGAAGGTGAAAAACCAGTGAATGCTATAGCTCGTGATTTGGGCATGTCGCACTCGACAGTCACGACGATCCTTAAGAACAAAGAAAAAATTATCTAAGCTGTTAAAGGATTTTTCTACTTAACCCATACATATACTGTACAGTATTACCTTGCCAGATACAGTACATTAGCTGAAATACAGTACTGTATGTGTACAGTATCTTGGCTATTTAGTCAATACAGGTATACTTCAGTATCCCATATAACTTTTCTAAGTATAAAGTATGGTTGTCACAGAGGTTTTATGATCATTGAAATGTCCTATATCTTCTTCTTTTTCTTTCACCCGTAGCCTCTATTTATTATCACTCTTTTATCCTTTTTGTGTTTTTCGCATTCGTTCGTTTGCGACTATATACATTACTATTTTCCCATTCTAACGTTTACCTGTTTCTTTTCTCAAAACTGAGAACGCAGTTATGACGTAACGTGTCAGTCTCTACAGAGACGAGAGAGCGTTAAAATGCATTCTATGACATCAGATCACAGTGGACGAAACTGTGACTTTCGCTTACATCAGACATACGAGCAGACTATGTCTGCACTTTCAGCTGACAGGCGCGTTTTCTTCGGCTGAGCGCTCAGGAAAGGCGCGATAACTGACATCTCTACGGCGCAGTACGTAGAACAGGTGTCTGGGAATTCCACCTGACACGACACTCATTGGGGCCCATGGTCAGCGCGAGGTGCGAAAACTGCCTGGGCATCGGAGACAAGCCGTCTGAGAGTCGCAACTGACACGCGCCCTCTCGGTCAGTAGGTGGCAGTTACGGCATGCGTTTAAGTGTTAAACGTAAGTGTTAAAGACGGAAAGGGAAGAGTACTTCGTTTTGCGAAGTTAAACGTTTACCTCTTTGTCTGGTAATAGATATAACCAGAGTTTGAAACTAGATTTTCATTCTTGCTCCTGAATTCGCAGTAGACAGGACGTTTCGTGCTAAGAGAATAAGCTGTATAGCGAAGTCTTAGTTTGTTCTTGGCAAAAATTTTGCCGAACTTCTAGACTACCAATAAATATAAGCATATAATTCTAAGTTTGTGCGATCGCCTGTAAATTCTGTGTGGAGGTAATATATTATATTAATATCTAGTATTTTGTGAAGTGTTTAAAGTGTTAAATCACTTATTTTATTTCACTAGTTAGATTTGGTGCAGAGCGCTTAATTTATATAATCTGTATTGTTTTATAGTGACGAGTTACAGTGGAAAACAGAAATTATATTTCTAGCTTAAACTCAGTCGGCTATTAAGGAATTTAATTTTACTGCTAAAATAATCAGACGAGAATAAATTTTTCTAACTAACTTATAATGCTAGATGCTTCATGAGTGGTGACGGGACACGTAGGTATTCCTAATTCATGATGATTGATTTTATGTATATAACTACCTCACGGGAATTTAAATGATAAGTCAAGCGGTACGCTTGCAGTTTAAAAATGTAAGTTATTATCCGAGTACGTAGCATGTATAAGTATTTTATTTGTGGTTTTTCTTCCCTATTCAGTAAATACTGGGGTAACCCAAAAATTTTGCCGGCGTTTAGTACAGAGACATACCTGTGAGAAACATAAACATTTTTATCTTTTAACCACGTGGGTTTACAAGTTAACACCTGTCTGACAGTGCGTGTGTCTTCATAAATAGACAGAGTACAACTCTCACAAACGGGTTTTATTAAAGACTAAATGTTTTATACTGGGCCTTTGAGCCAGATCAGATTTTCTGCACAAACTCTATGTACAAATTTAGCCGTTGTGGCAAGTAACATATCAACGTCAGTAACATTCCGACGGAGTTTCGACTAGTGGTGTGGTGACCAAATATAGTCCTTTCCTAAAAGTAGACACCGATCTGACATTCCTCAATTCTAGAAACCTAAGCTATTCACACTGTGCTCGTTGTTAATGTTTCGTGCCTGGACAATTTTTATGTGACCTAAACAGACATCCGAAAAATAAGAACACCCAAGGAGTCGTTCCCGGAAGCAGAGAATTCATCCTGTCTTTTTGGAACTGGGGATTTCTTGGTCAAAGACTGCCCTTGACGAGTCTGTAGGTGAATGTCCTAAAAATTGTATTACCAGAAGTGGCTATCTAAGCTGTGAGTATGAACGTGTGCTAGGCTGAATGAATAAAGTGAATGCAGGACGGAGTGATTTTTTTATTATTGTAATTGGGCACCTATTTTGCTATCTTAACTTTCTGTATGCAAGTATTGCTAATCATATTTCCCTTAAAATAGAGCAGAGATATCAAGTCTGTCCATGCCTTAAGAAGGGGAAATATTAGGTCTAATCCTATGTATCCCTGTTTCCTTGGGGCTATCACTTTCTTCCAACAGGACTGTGGGCATACCTAGAGGGATAAGATCTAACTGTAGGTCTAGCTTTTCTTGTAGCAATTCCTTGATTTTTATGACTATTTGTATATGTTTTTTTTTTTTTTTTGATGTAATTTCTATGTGTTGTGAAGAAATTTTAGATGATAATTAAAGTTTCTCTTGAAATTAATCAGCGTGTTGGTCAGCTCGTTCTATAATATTTATATAATCATTGTCATAGTTTTTCCCACGTCTGTACGTCTAACTGTCGTCTTATGCGTGTATGTATGTGAGTGGATATATATACATTTCATATATATGTGTGTAGACTGTCTGACTCAATCTAAATCTGTCGTAGAAGATAGGTGAAAGAGAGAAGATTTTTTGATTTCAGAGACAGCCTCTATCACATTTCTACCATCTCACTCGTGGAAATCTATTGCTATTACTACTTCTCACTGTGACTATCACTTATTCTAATCTATTCAGAAGGGACCAACCCAAGTCTTAATCCCCCTATAAAAAATCTACGACAATGGTGTTCGCATAACGTCCAAATCGCATAACGTCCTATTTCACAGAACGTATCATGGACGTTAAGCGGCGCATGACTATATATATATATATATATATATATATATATATATATATATATATATATATATATATATCTATATATATTGATATATATATATATATATATATATATATATATATATATATATATATATATATATATACCCACTAAACTATACTCACAATGAACAATTGGGTATAAAATGGACAAATGGAAAATTCCTGGGGACCTGGATTTCGCAGATGATGTAGCATTCTTAAGTTCAACACCAAGACAATCCCAAGAAGCAATAAATAATTTGTGTCATCTCTCGGTTAAAATAGGTCTCCAAATAAATGCCTCTAAAACTAAAGCTATGAACTTTTCTAACGAGACCTTTGATATCATCTTGAACGGAGAAAAAACTACAGAAAGTTGAAAGTTTCAATTATTTAGGCAGTAAAATGACTCAGGATGGTGACACAACAAGAGAAATCCATACTAGAATTGCTTTGGCAGCTACCGCCTTCAATAGATTAACATTTGGAAATTACGATCATTGAATATACATACCAAGCTTCGTCTGTTTAATTCAAATGTTATCTCAGTGTTAACATACGGCTGTGAGAGTTGGAAAATAACAAAATCATTGGAGAACAAGCTGAATACATTCGAGAACAAATGTCTTAGAAAACTCATGAACATCAGTTGGAAAGAATTCAAGACTAATCGACAAATAAGAGAAGACTCTAGGCAGAAATATGTCTCCGACTATATAAGGAAAAGACGATGGTCATATATCGGTCATGTCCTACGAATGCAAAACAACAGAATACCACTACAGGCGCTCACTTGGGTTCCTGAGGGTAAGAGGAAAAAAGGAAGACCAAAAGAAACACTCAGAAGAACAATAATAAGAGAAGGAAGAACGTTGGGCCTAAATAATGTGCAAGAGCTAAGAGGAGTGGCGTCACAACGAACAACCTGGAGAGCACTGGTTTCTGCCTTATGCGCCGTGTTTGGTGCTTAAAGAATTTATTATATATATATATATATATATATATATATATATATATATATATATATATATATATATATATATATATATATATATATATATATATATATATATATATATATATATTAAATTTACTAAAGTGCTTGCCTAATAAATATGTACGCCATGATATTATCATCCATAAAATGTATATATTACAATTTACCCCGAGTTTTTTTGAGTTTTTTTTTTTGGTGGTGGGGGAGGGGGGGGGGGAGAGAGAAAGCGAGCACAGACTTTAGGTCTTGTCGCTTCTGTAGTTACTTATTATGTTTACAAAATCACTACTACACAGGTCTATGACTGATAATATCTTACAAGATGTTACTTTCTCGTAGTTGATTATTACAACAAATTCCATCTGCCGGAAGTATTATCACTGTACCGTGTTTTAATCTTTATTAAGACTGTCATTTTCCGACATCCCAGTGAAATCAGCCGTGTATTTGAGCACGTCATATTTGCAAACTGACGCCTTTCTTCCAATTAACGTCTGTCATCTATATTGGAAACTTAGACAACATAGTGAGAGGCAAATATTATGTCCTCGTATCAAACGTTTGTTCAATCAAACCGTCTCGCTACTTAATGACGCCTTTTCCGTCGGGCATAAACTGTTACATAACGTTAACGCTTCACCCTGCACAAACAGAAGTCAATGTCGCTTCAAACAGGTCAAGAGGTCAGGTAATAATATGAAAGTGACAAATAGGACAAGATAAGATATCTGTGAATCGATGAGAGCGTAAACAATAATAAAAAGTTGCACTTAGCAGGGATGGTTGGAGTATGTAAGTCCGGAGAAAATTGAAGACAGGAAGAGAGGACGAAAGTATTTCGTGAAAACCAGGCGGTCCTTGTTCTGGAATCCCCAAGGTAAGTGAGGTAGAGGAAGATAAAAGAACACATGGAGAAGAGAACTGGAGACGGACATGAACGGGATGAGGAAGACATGGACACAGTCAATGACACGACACAGGAAGACATGGACACACCGTGAGTCGATGACACGACACAGGAAGACATGGACACAGTCGATGACACGACACAGGAAGACATGGACACAGTCGATGACACGTCACAGGAAGACATGGACAGTCAATGACAGGACACAAGAAGACTTGGCAGATATTTGTTGAAGATATATTCTCCTTGGGCGCTGAAACGTGATGACGATAAGACAATACTTCAAAATATTCTTCAGTAAACCTACGTGTTTTACATATGGTATATTCTGCCAGATTTTTGTCTCGTAAATAAGGGAATATGTTTAGTGCTGTTTTTGTAAAATTAGCTGTGGAAAAATAACAATAATGTTGATGCTTAGGTTAAAAACTAAATACTACCCAGGTTAGAAACAGTTAAACAAGTTCAATACTACCCAGGTTAGAAACAGTTAAACAAGTTCCACAACGTAAATACCTAGGAAGCATTTTTTACAGACAATGGAAAACTTGACAGAAAAATTGAAACAAGATATAAAAGAGCAAGTGCAGTGACTTACCACCTGTCACTATTAATCAAACATGAGAATATCACCATGGAAACTAATTGATAGCTGATAAATAGTATATTCTTACCAACTCTTTGCTATCAGTGTCAAACATAGACACTGGCTAAAGCATAAGAGAAGAACATTGCATCCGGTGGAGCCGCGCTAGCGTAGTGGTTACAACACCGCTCTGGCGACCGGGTGATTCAGGATCAAACCCGGGCGACGGCATTTGAGGATTTTTCGTCGACCGGGATTTGGACTGGATTAACTCGAGACCTGGCGAGAACATTTGAAGGAGTGTCGTCGACCAGGGACTGGCGGCTCCTGAGCCGACCCAGCTCTAATGGGTACCTCCGAAAACGGCGAGTATATGCCTGAATGGCGAGGGACACTTGTCTCTGTACAAGAAAATAGGATACTCACGTAAAAATCAATGTCAGGTTAGACATTAAAAAATAATAACCTGAGATTTCGCCTCGAGTATTAGCGGGCGTACGAAAAAAAAAAAATTACATCCGGTGCGATGAGATGCTTAAGAAACCCATTAATATTACCATGACAATGAATGAGAAATTATGACCTCACAATAATTATAGGAACTATATCCTATATCAAGTATATAGGGATCCCGTTACACGCCTATTGAGGCATATTGAGAATATGATGTTAGGTCCATACTTTTGTGACCGGGCTTGGTCACGGCATCAATATGAAGTTAGTGTAACCGGGTCCATTGGCCAGTCAATGGTGTTGTGCGCAGGTAAATATTGTGACGTGAGCTAACTCTTTGTACGTTCTGGTTTAAGTGGTTACAGGCCTTTCGCCTGAGATGGAAATTCCTGACCTTAGTTTCTTCTTCTTCCCAAAGTGTGTTCTTACCCTTTTAGGTTTAGTGAAAAGCAATACCTTGTCAAAGTAATCCACTGTAACGTTCCAAAGAAAACTCAGTAATGTAGAAAAATAAAATATAGTTTATTAACGTCATTAGAACAGCAATGTTATTGACACAATGGTGAAGTACTTGTTTCTTGCTTACATAAAGTAGTGAGTATCCAAAATGAAAGTGTATATCCACAGGAAGAATATATCCAATAGAATAAAATACAAACTTGTCTACTTAAAAACTAACTTGTCTACTTAAAAATACTTGTCTAGCTTGATAACTTGTCAAGTTAAAAACTTGTCTTGATAATCTCAAAGACGAAGTTCACCTAACACTATCTGTAAAATCCTCTCGCCTAATGAATCCTAAAAATCTGTAAAAGCCTATCTATCTCCCACGTCTCTCTTTTTTATACTATTTCTTCTTTTTTTCCCGCCAATTTTCACACGATGCTTTCTTTTTTTCACACGGTACAATTATCTACATTTGCACACGCGTTCTCAGCTTTTCGACTTTTTCCACACGTCTCTCTCTCTCTCTCTAACAACGGGGAAAAAACCAGATTAGCAACTCTCACTTTCAAAAAATGTTCCATTCAAAAACATGCATTTACTATTGTTTTGTTCTGGGACAGCTTTATAATGCTTCTCTCAAAGCCGTGAACTTTTCATGATACTGTGTTTTGTGCACAAATGTCTTAACTGTTTTTAACGTTGTTATTCTCATTGAATGTGGTTTTTAACACGTATTATTGGTAGTTTATGTCAAGCGGTCACACTTTAATGACCATACGGCACACTTGGGGTCAGCAACACGCCGATCAAGTATATAGAGACACAGCAAATTAAGTGGTTTGGCCATCTCTTGAGAATGGAAGCCGATCAAATCCCACTACGTGCCTACAACAGTTGAAGATCTAGTTTCAGGACACAGGGAAGACCAAGAGACAGAGTGATAGTTAACATAACATAACATAATATAACATAACATGACATCCTAAAACAACAATTGCTAACAGCAGACAAAGCGACGCTCTTGGCTCAAGAACTCAAACATCAGCTCTCAGCTACGTTTCACAGCAACATGTGGGCCGGACAAAACATACAGAAACACATTGCTACTACTATCTAGAGTTGCTACTATAATTGTCTACTACTTTTACTAGTTTCTTACATCTGATAGTATTACTTATTACTACTGTCTATAACAAGACTGTTCACGTTGCTACAATCATTGCTGAGACGTTTCTTGAAAGTAGAATGTTATTTATTTCCTTCTCTCTTACATTCACAGTGTGCTATGAGTATGGAGGTGGACCCTATCACCGGATACATGTACGTCATTGATCCGGGTAGATCAGGAATTTTCGGCGATATCACCAACCAGAAAGCACCGACTATTTGCCCGGCTAAACTGATCGTCTACGATCTCAAAGGTAAAGGGAGACAATAGATGAGACAAAGTACTTGTCTGAGAGTGTTTATATTATTTTATCTCTCTTATTGAATAGAATTTCCGGAATCGAATTTTCCTACCAGGTGACGACTCTTTGTCACATTAGTACCAACAAGTAACTAAGCCAAGTAGCTGGTGTAGTTCCGGCAGATGTCTGAGGAGACAACGGGAAAATAGCACTACTGCACTCTCATGCATATCTTAATAGGCGACTAACGTAAGGTTATCATTGACATGGCAAAATGATTACGTTAAAACTGGCTACAGAGACTACCGCTACAAGAGCAGACGTAAATGCTTTAGGCTTGCTTGTTGCCAGGTGACCAACTTCAGTGGTGGCTCCGTCCTTGACAAGGAGAAACAAGTGAAGCGAGCCAGTTAAGCAAAGTAGCATGCATTGTTTGGAGGATAGACTACGCAATAAATTTACAATTTATTCTGTTTTTAATTTTTGACAGTTCTTTTTGTTACAAGTGCTAAGAGCACGCTCGCAGTTCTTAGGAGAAGCCATCTTTTTTAGGGAATGACCATACGAGCTGATAAGCACTAGATTACTAGAAGCCATCTTTTTTAGGAATGACCATACAAGCTGATAAGCACTAGATTACTAGAAGCCATCTTTTTTTAGGGAATGACCATACAAGCTGATAAGCACTAGATTACTAGAAGCCATCTTTTTTAGGAATGACCATACAAGCTGATAAGCACTAGATTACTAGAAGCCATCTTTTTTAGGAATGACCATACAAGCTGATAAGCACTAGATTACTAGAAGCCATCTTTTTTTAGGGAATGACCATACGAGCTGATAAGCACTAGATTACTAGAAGCCATCTTTTTTTAGGAATGACCATACAAGCTGATAAGCACTAGATTACTAGAAGCCATCTTTTTTAGGGAATGACCATACAAGCTGATAAGCACTAGATTACTAGAAGCCATCTTTTTTAGGGAATGACCATACGAGCTGATAAGCACTAGATTACTAGAAGCCATCTTTTTTAGGGAATGACCATACGAGCTGATAAGCACTAGATTACTAGAAGCCATCTTTTTTAGGGAATGACCATACAAGCTGATAAGCACTAGATTACTAGAAGCCATTTTCAGAACTTGGCGAATGCCAACGAAAGAGTTCATGAATAGAGTTCTTCTATTTTATGAGTACAGACTTTCATAAATGGGTGTTTGTGTAGAATAAAAGATCTAAAATTATATGACAAATATGGAACTGATGGACAGACCCAGACAAATGTGGAACTGATGGACAGGAAAAATATGGAACTGATGGACAGACCCAGACAGACATGGAACTGATGGACAGACCCAGACAAACGTGGAACTGATGGACAGACCCAAACAAATTTGGAACTGATAGACAGACCCAGACAAACGTGGAACTGGTGGACAGACCCAAACAAATGTGGAACTGATGGACAGACCCAGACAAACGTGGAACTGATGGACAGACCCAGACAAACGTGGAACTAATGGACAGACCCAGACAAATGTGGAACTGATGGACAGACCCAGACAAACGTGGAACTGATGGACAGACCCAGACAAACGTGGAACTGATGGACAGACCCAGACAAACGTGGAACTGATGGACAGACCCAGACAAACGTGTAGCTGATGGACAGAACCAGACAAATGTGTAACTGATGGACAGACCTACATAAATGTGTAGCTAATGGACAGAACCAGACAAATATGTAACTGATGGACAGACCCAGACAAACGTGGAACTGATGGACAGACCCAGACAAATGTGGAAATGATGGACAGACCCAGACAAATATAGAACTGATGGACAGACCCAAACAAATGTGAAACTGATGGACAGACCCAGACAAACGTGGAACTGATGGACAGACTTAGGTAAATGTGTAGCTGATGGACAGAACCAGACAAATATGTAACTGATGGACAGACCTAGATAAATGTGTAGCTGATGGACAGAACCAGACAAATATGGAACTGATGGACAGACCCAGACAAATATGTAACTGATGGACAGAACTAGGCAAATATGGAACTGATGGACAGAACCAGACAAATATGGAACTGATGGACAGACCCAGACAAACGTGGAACTGATGGACAGACCCAGACAAACGTGGAACTGATGGACAGACCCAGATAAATGTGTAGCTGATGGACAGACTCAGACAAATATGGAACTGATGGACAGACCCAGACAAATATGGAACTGATGGACAGAACCAGACAAACGTAGAACTGACCGACAGAACCAGACAAATATGGAACTGATGGACAGAACCAGGCATATGTGGAACTGATGGACAGAACCAGACAAATGTAGAACTGATGGACATAACAAGACAAATGTAGAACTGATCGACAGAACCAGACAAATATGGAACTGATGGACAGACCTAGACAAACGTGTAGCTGATGGACAGAACCAGACAAATGTGTAACTGATGGACAGACCTAGATAAATGTGTAGCTGATGGACAGAACCAGACAAACGTAGAACTGATCGACAGAACCAGACAAATATGGAACTGATGGACAGAACCAGACATATGTGGAACTGATGGACAGAACCAGACAAATGTAGAACTGATGGACAGAACCAGACATATGTGGAACTGATCGACAGAACCAGAAAAAAATGGAACTGATGGACAGAACC
The DNA here is from genome assembly GCA_024509875.1 of Oreohelix idahoensis. Taxonomy (NCBI): domain Eukaryota; kingdom Metazoa; phylum Mollusca; class Gastropoda; order Stylommatophora; family Oreohelicidae; genus Oreohelix; species Oreohelix idahoensis. The sequence continues at coordinate 119,503 of JAMPIV010018704.1, read as the reverse complement.
AGACAAATGTAGAACTGATCGACAGAACCAGACAAATATGGAACTGATGGACAGAACAAGATAAATGTAGAACTGATGGACAGAACCAGACAAATGTAGAACTGATGGACAGAACCAGACAAATGTGGAACTGATGGACAGAACCAGACTAATGTAGAACTGATGGGCAGAACCAGACAAATGTAGAACTGATGGACCAAACCATACAAATGTAGAACTGATGGACAGAACCAGACTAATGTAGAACTGATGGGCAGAACCAGACAAATTTAGAACTGATGGACAGAACCAGACAAATTTAGAACTGATGGACAGAACCAGACAAATGTAGAACTGATGGACAGAACCAGACAAATGTGGAACTGACAGACAGAACCAGACAAATGTGGAACTGACGGACAGAACCAGACAAATGTAGAACTGATCGACAGAACCAGACAAATATGGAACAGATGGACAGAACCAAATAAATGTAGAACTGATGGACAGAACCAGACAAATGTAGAACTGATGGACAGAACCAGACAAATGCGGAACTGATGGACAGAACCAGACTAATGTAGAACTGATGGGCAGAACCAGACAAATGTAGAACTGATGGACCAAACCATACACATGTAGAACTGATGGACAGAACCAGACTAATGTAGAACTGATGGGCAGAACCAGACAAATTTAGAACTGATGGACAGAACCAGACAAATTTAGAACTGATGGACAGAACCAGACAAATGTAGAACTGATGGATAGAACCAGATAAATATGGAACTGACAGACAGAACCAGACAAATGTGGAACTGACGGACAGAACCAGACAAATGTAGAACTGATGGACAAAACCATACAAATGTAGAACTGATGGGCAGAACCAGACAAATTTAGAACTGATGGGCAGAACCAGACAAATTTAGAACTGATGGACAGAACCAGACAAATTTAGAACTGATGGACAGAACCAGACAAATTTAGAACTGATGGACAGAACCAGACAAATTTAGAACTGATGGACAGAACCAGACAAATCTGAACGGGAGAAGATGTGAGGAGAAGGTGCTGGCTTTAGATAGGACACTCACTGAGAAGAACCAGGTGATAGTCTAACAAGGCAGGACTGACATTGATAACACCTGGTGATAGTATTACAAGGCAGGACTGACATTGATAACACCTGGTGATAGTATTACAAGGCAGGACTGACATTGATAACACCAGGTGATAGTCTAACAAGGCAGGACTGACATTGATAACACCTGGTGATAGTATTACAAGGCAGGACTGACATTGATAACACCTGGTGATAGTATTACAAGGCAACCCATGGAATCCCCAAGGTAAGATATAGAGGTGGACCCAAAAAAATACAATGAGAAAGGATATAGGGACGGAGAAGAGATGGATAAAGAAGACATTGAACGTAAGGGGCACATGAAGAGGAAGTTTGAAATGTACATTTTTAAACGCCTATGCTCAGAAAGCATAACGTAAGGATGATGATGATGATGAAAGTTTTGTGTAAGGTTATTTAATAATAAAAGTCTGGACAACGGTATACGAGATTACTCAACAAAATAACTTTTATCTTTAAAACGAATCATTTTAACCACACATTTATCTCCTTAGATGGAAGTCTTGTACGCAGCCACAGTTTTCCCGAAGATCTCGTCTCCAGCAAGACCAACTTCCTTAATGACATCGTCCTTGACCGTGGAAGTCCAACCTCCACCACAGCCAAGTGGGTTTACATCACAGACGCCACTGACAACAAACTCATCATCTTTAACCTGGACACAAACGAAACGCACACCGTATATCATAAGTCTATGGACTATGACCCCGGTGACGGGTCAAACATTACTGTCAACAACATATCCTACATACTGAAGACACCAATCGACGGTCTAGCAATGTCTGCAGACTTCCAGTTTGTGTACTACTGTGCTCTAGGCAGCAAAGATCTTTACCAGGTCCCATCTAGAGTTCTCCGGAACAAAGAAGAAGACTTTGGCAATAACGTGAGATTTCTCGGAGCAAAGATCTCCCAGACTGGCGGAATGACCTACGCCACAGATAATCTTTACTACGGAGCCTTGACCAGAAATAGCGTCTACCGCTGGGAAGTGGCCAACGACCAGCAATCTCAAGGTGTGGATGCAGCACGTGTGCAAATGAAAACGGAAACGGAAATTGTAAAAGATGATGAGAAACTCCAATGGCCAGATTCCTTCACCGTGGACGAATATGGCTACCTGTGGTTCACGGCCTGTAGGGCTCAGTTGTTTCTATTAGGGGGTATGGACTTTAATGGAGCACGCGGAGCTAATTTTAGAATATGGAGAGTTTACATCTCAGAGAATAGTTACCTGGCTCCCCGTAGTTCTAGTTGCCTGGCTCCATGTAGTTCATCGTCTTGTGTACAAATATGGAACGTGCTCCTTCTCAAAATTATAATTTTCATTCTCCTGGCTTGGGGGTAAAAATACAACATGGCTGCAACTTTTAATTTTGTTATCATATCCTTTCCTGTGAAAACTTGGCACTGCGAGGGTCAGAGTGTCGGTGGTAAGGGGAGGGAGATCAAACCCCGTTTCTGTACTGTATGATCATCATCATGTTTCTGTACTGTATCATCATCATCATGTTTCTGTTTCGCTTCTAATGGAGCTACAACTGTAGCCGGTCCGCTTGAAGGAAGCTTGCACCAAAATAATAAAGGTTCTTGCAGAAATGAATTCTGGAGCAATTTGCTTTTCATTTTGAGGCTGCCAGCCGCACGCACAACTTAATGTGTGTCGCCTCTTACGACATGCTTGCCTGACCAGTAGTCCTGTTCTTTGTCTCCCCGGAGAATCACACAGGGAAGGGGGGAGGGGGTGCAGGTACACTGTGTTATTATTATTATGACGCTTATTATTTGTAGTTACTTGAGTTGATTGTTATTAAAAAAGAGAAGAAGAAAAAGACTGCCAGACAAACAAACAGGCAGTCAAGCAGACAGACAAACATGTAGTCAGACAGACAAGCAAAGAAACAGGCAGACATACAAACAGGCAGGCAGACAAGCAAGCAGACAGACAAACAAGAAGACAGATAGATCAACAAACAGGTAGGTAGACAGACAGACAAGCAGACAACCAAATAGACAGTCAGACAAACAAACAGGCAGACAGGCAAACAGGCAGTCAAACAGACAGGCAGGCAGTCAGATTGCCCGACAGTTATTAATAATGCTGTAATTATTGCAAATACGATCATTATTAATGGAACATATTATCTGTCAATATTACATTTATGATTGTTGTTACTAATGCTTGTATTGACATTATTATTTGAGATATCACTAATATTGGCATGTGATGTTCTTGCTGATGTTACTTCTAAAATAAAACTCAATAATTGTAGAACATCTGTTTCTTGTTTGATGTTTAGGGTTTGTCATGTGTCCACTGTGCTTTAACAATTTGTTATCAAGAGCACCCCACAGTGGGGACACTGGCTATGGATAAGGGAGAGGTACTGAGAATAATTAATGATTGCCTGTTAGAGAATAACACTGCAATAGATGAATCATCAAGGTTAAGACTGTGGGAATCCGGCATCAAATATAAAGCTAGCAGAGATGGACGTATGAGAGGATGTATCCGTCGTGTTTACAACTGGCGAGCTACAGGAACATTTAGCATTCATACCCTTCGACATTTACTGATGGAGACTGGGCACTTATGGGTTTGCCCGGAGTGCAATGATGTCAGTTCTGTATAACAATAACAATTTGTGACTGAAAATTAAACACCGCGTGTGTTGTCACAGTAATATTTCTGGCAGCAACTTCTTTTTATATGGTGAAACTGCCGAACCTTCCACATTCTCATGTCAGTTGCCTGTTACGACATGCTTCTTGTGAGAAATTCTATTCTTCACACTGTCTCCTGCGAGAATCAAGGGACGGAATTATGGTGTGGCTCAACATTCAAGCAACAGAGTTTATGGCAAGGGAGAGCAGTTGAACAATCAGTCACTAGTTCCGTGGAAAAAACCCGATGATTGCCCTTGTTGAACTTAAATCTCGGCGAGGTAACACGCAATGTGTTCCCAGGCCAGATCTGCCCAGTGCAGGGGCGTAGTTAAAGCATTTCGCACGAGGGACGGATTCTTATTTGCCCCCCCCCCTCATAAAATACAGATAAAAAAATTGTATTATGCTTGCAAGCAGATTTTGAAACAGTGCAGTACTGTCATAATGAGCGTCTGGTTGACTGTCATAATGAGCGTCTGGTTGACTGTCATAATGAGCGTCTGGTTGACTGTCATAATGAGCGTCTGGTTGACTGTCATAATGAGCGTCTGGTTGACTGTCATAATGAGCGTCTGGTTGACTGTCATAATGAGCGTCTGGTTGACTGTCATAATGAGCGTCCGGTTGACTGTCATAATGAGCGTCCGTTTGACTGTCATAATGAGCCTCCGGTTGACTGTCATAATGAGCGTCTGGTTGACTGTCATAATGAGCGTCCGGTTGACTGTCATAATGAGCGTCCGTTTGACTGTCATAATGAGCGTCCGGTTGAATGGCATAATGAGCGTCTGGTTGACTGCCATAATGAGCGTCCGGCTGACTGTCATAATGAGCGTCCGGTTGACTGTCATAATGAAAGTCCGGTTGACTGTCACAATGAGCGTCCGGTTGACTGTCATAATGAGCGTCCGGTTGACTGTCATAATGAGCGTCCGTTTGACTGTCATAATGAGCGTCCGTTTGACTGTCATAATGAGCGTCCTGTTGACTGTCATAATGAGCGTCCTGTTGACTGTCATAATGAGCGTCCGGTTGACTGTCATAATGAGCGTCCGGTTGACAGAGTGTTTAGAGCGCTGGTCTCTCGCGGCATTGGTGCTGGTTTCGATTCACGGTGTCGACATGCTTCAATCTACCCAGCTGTAAATGAGTACCCGACTTTGCTCTTGGGTTAAGGAAGGAAAAGGCAACGAGGAAGAGAGCTAGTCACCCCACCTCTCGATGCCGGTCCTAGTATGGTGAAGTCTCTAACGTTTCACTCTTCTAGGGCAGTATCTTTTTTTACTGTCATAATAGTGTCCGATGGCACCCCCCCCCTCGTGAATGTCACCCGGGGCGTCCGCCTCTTCGCACCCCCTTAGTATGCCACTGGCTCCGGGACTCGGAAATCAGCGCCTATAGAGACAAAGTAAGAATAGATTTACTGTACGCAAGCAGACGTGTCATAAGTGACGTCATGTCATAAGTGACGTCATGCCATAAATGACGTCATGTCATAAGTGACGACATGTGATAAGTGACGTCATGGGGCGAGGCTGAGAAAGGGGCTAGTTGATTCACCATATAACACGAATTATTACATAAACCGCTACTGCAAGAGTACAGAAGTGTTTTGGTGGAGGCTTCCTCCTACATGGAGACTGCTGCAGTGATGGTAGAATGATTTTGAGGGAGCGAAACATTGGGAGGTAGGAAGCAATGAACAAAGGGATGTAAGCGCGGAGATACCTGTGACATGTTACGGGTGTGAAGAACTACGGCTGCGTCACTAATTGATCACGTGACAAGAATTAACTGATCAAACATACAAGTTTATTACAGTCACGTGACCATGTGACCGGAACGAAATGATCAGCCATACAGGCTAAATGCAGTCACGAGTCAGTCACCCCTGTCAGATAACCAGTCATGTTGTTAACAATTAGCCCATCAAAACTGTTTGTTAATCGACCACTCAGTATCACCGAATCCCAGTCATCAATTTATATAAAATCCCAGCTGTTTCTGTCACTAACGCTAAGGGATGCAACTGTGGTTGAAAGTTAGACATTAATTGTTTTGTTTCCCTTATATGTACTCTCCCGAAAATAGTAACACTCGACAAAGAAAAGTGCGCAAATGACGGTGTGCACAAAAAATATTTATAGAACTGTGGTGATGCACAGTGGTTTTTAAAAAATACTTTTGAATAAGTAAAATTGCCGTTAGGTATTGGTGCTTTTGAATTTAATTCCCGTCTTATGACGGGCTTTTACACTAGTACCGTTATATTAGCTGATTATAGTCGCGATTTCATCAGTCATGAGTTAATCATTCCTAGAGGTTTATTACACACACAATAATTATTATTCCTTGTTAGCTTTTCACAATTATAAGTTGATCATAATCATGATTTTATCACAATCAAGAGATAACAATAAAGCCATCAATAGACCGAGATAAGGCGACGTAGGGGTATTCTGCTTTTTTTTTTTTTTCTTTTTTTTTTTTTAATTTGGCACTCGTGACAGGATGTAGAATAACGTCTTAAAGTGGTGTCGGTTCCACGTAAAGAAGCGTCCTGACATCATGCGTCTGATTAACCCTTAGACGGAGAAACTCTATGATACGAACTAACGAATGAACGAACGAATAACGAACGAAATCTGCATGTCTTCAGGGTGAAGAAATAGGCAATACTGTCTTTTTACATTTCTGCCCTACAATAATACAACTTTGAAATATGTTAACGGGAGAAGCCCGAGACAGACCGCACATTTTATGACAGACAGAACGCACATTTTATGACAGAAAGACCGCACATTTTATGACAGACAGACGGCACATTTTATGACAGACAGACCGCACATTTTATGACAGACAGACCGCACATTTTATGACAGACAGACCACACATTTTATGACAGACAGACCGCACATTTTATGACAGACAAACCACACATTTTATGACAGACAGACCGCACATTTTATGACAGACAGACGGCACATTTTATGATAGACAGACCACACATTTTATGACAGACAGACCGCACATTTTATGACAGACAGACCACACATTTTATGACAGACAGATCGCACATTTTATGACAGACAGACGGCACATTTTATGACAGACAGACCGCACATTTTATGACAGACAGACCACACATTTTATGACAGACAGACCGCTCATTTTATGACAGACAGACCACACATTTTATGACAGACAGACCACACATTTTATGACTGACAGACCACACATTTTATGACAGACAGACCGCACATTTTATGACAGACAGACCGCACATTTTATGACAGACAGACCACACATTTTATGACAGACAGACCGCTCATTTTATGACAGACAGACCACACATTTTATGACAGACAGACCACACATTTTATGACAGACAGACCACACATTTTATGACTGACAGACCACACATTTTATGACAGACAGACCGCACATTTTATGACAGACAGACCGCACATTTTATGACAGACAGACCACACATTTTATGACAGACAGACCGCACATTTTATGACAGACAGACCGCACATTTTATGACAGACAGACCGCACATTTTATGACAGACAGACCGCACATTTTATGACAGAGAGACCACACATTTTATGACAGACAGACCGCACATTTTATGACAGACAGACCACACATTTTATGACAGACAGACCGCACATTTTATGACAGACAGACCGCACATTTTATGACAGACAGACCGCACATTTTATGACAGACAGACCGCACATTTTATGACAGACAGACCGCACATTTTATGACAGACAGACCGCACATTTTATGACAGACAGATCGCACATTTTATGACAGACAGACCACACATTTTATGACAGACAGACCGCACATTTTATGACAGACAGACCGCACATTTTATGACAGACAGACCGCACATTTTATGACAGACAGACCGCACATTTTATGACAGACAGACCACACATTTTATGACAGACAGACCGCACATTTTATGACAGACAGACCGCACATTTTATGACAGACAGACCGCACATTTTATGACAGACAGACCGCACATTTTATGACAGACAGACCGCACATTTTATGACAGACAGACCGCACATTTTATGACAGACAGACCACACATTTTATGACAGACAGACCACACATTTTATGACAGACAGACCGCACATTTTATGACAGACAGACCACACATTTTATGACAGACAGACCACACATTTTATGACAGACAGACCACACATTTTATGACAGACAGACCACACATTTTATGACAGACAGACCACACATTTTATGACAGACAGACCACACACATTTTATGACAGACAGACCACACATTTTATGACAGACAGACCACACATTTTATGACAGACAGACCACACATTTTATGACAGACAGACCACACATTTTATGACAGACAGACCACACATTTTATGACAGACAGACCACACATTTTATGACAGACAGACCACACATTTTATGACAGACAGACCACACATTTTATGACAGACAGACCACACATTTTATGACAGACAGACCACACATTTTATGACAGACAGACCACACATTTTATGACAGACATAATCTGGCTACAAGAGAGCGGAAAACAAAGAAGACGACGATAAGGTCTTTCTGCTTTAAAAAAAAGAGATCTCTTCACCTGTTCTCTGTCAACCTTCACCTGTTCTCTGTCAACCTTCACCTGTTCTCTGTCAACCTTCACCTGTTCTCTGTCAACCTTCACATGTTCTCTGTCAACCTTCACCTGTTCTCTGTCAAACTTCACCTGTTCTGTCAACCTTCACCTGTTCTCTGTCAACCTTCACCTGTTCTCTGTCAACCTTCACCTGTTCTCTGTCAACCTTCACCTGTTCTGTCAACCTTCACCTGTTCTCTGTCAACCTTCACCTGTTCTCTGTCAACCTTCACATGTTCTCTGTCAACCTTCACCTGTTCTCTGTCAACCTTCACCTGTTCTCTGTCAACCTTCACCTGTTCTCTGTCAACCTTCACCTGTTCTCTGTCAACCTTCACCTGTTCTCTGTCAACCTTCACCTGTTCTCTGTCAACAGACTTACCTGGCTGGACACACACACGAAGTTGTCGGCCCACGATAATCAGGATCAATAAATTCTGATGATCTCTTCCCCACCCACCCCCTCTCACGGACACAAAAATATCAACCTAATCACGCCGAGAAGGAAGGTAGACTTCTATATAATATTAGTAGGAGGTCCAGCTCTAGGCCTGTAATGTCACATCACTATTTAACCAACACAAGAAGGTAGGTACGACCAACAAAAGAAACTATTTCTATGTCGCTGTATTGTCACATGATTATATAACCAACACAAGAAAGTTGGGACGACCAACAAAAGAAGGAAGGTATGACCAACACAAGAAGGTAGGTACGACCAACAAAAGAAGATAGGTACGACCAACACAAGAAGATAGGGACGACCAACACAAGAAGATAGGGACGACCAACACAAGAAGATAGGGACGACCAACACAAGAAGATAGGTACGACCAACAAAAGAAGATAGGTACGACCAACAAAAGAAGATAGGTACGACCAACACAAGAAGATAGGTACGATCAACACAAAAAGATAGAGACGACCAACACAAGAAGATAGGGACGACCAACACAAGAAGATAGGTACGACCAACACAAGAAGATAGGGACGACCAACACAAGAAGATAGGGACGACCAACACAAGAAGATAGGGACGACCAACACAAGAAGATAGGTACGATCAACACAAAAAGATAGGTACGACCAACACAAGAAGATAGGTACGACCAACACAAGAAGGTAGGGACGACCAACACAAGAAGATAGGGACGACCAACACAAGAAGATAGGGACGACCAACACAAGAAGATAGGTACGACCAACACAAGAAGATAGGGACGACCAACACAAGAAGATAGGGACGACCAACACAAGAAGATAGGTACGACCAACACAAGAAGATAGGGACGACCAACACAAGAAGATAGGGACGACCAACACAAGAAGATAGGGACGACCAACACAAGAAGATGGGGACGACCAACACAAGAAGATAGGTACGACCAACACAAGAAGATAGGTACGACCAACACAAGAAGATAGGGACGACCAACACAAGAAGATAGGGACAACCAACACAAGAAGGTGGTTGGTTGTTCGTCCATCACGGGTGATGAAGACCACTCTGTTCATCCAATTATTTAAGAATATAAATTATCTAGTAAATATAAAGCCTAATAAATACATATAATAAATAAAGGAAGAAGAATGGTAAAGAACAGTGCTGTCACAATGACAGTACTCGAAATCCCCTTTGTTTTATGCTTCGTCTGCAAATTGTAACGTTTCCACGTTAAATATAGGCCTTTTGCAACATACACGCGTTTCCCAAACACACAATAAAATGTGCTGCCTTTCTAAGAAAAACCTTGAAATATGCAAGTTGACCTAAATTTTAAATTCCATTCATGTCTTTTTCTACACTGCGTTACCAAAACGAACGAACAGATGGACTAAAGGATAAAGAGAGAAGGGAGGGCTGAAAATCAGGAACGCATGCAACATGCTTCGCGCGATACACAAATGCTGCCATCACGCGTGTAAGACTACATGCACTAATTTTTTTTCAGACGGACAGTGATAAAATACACTACCCTTCCCAGACAGCACATCTTCGAAACAGGAGGTAGAAATTGCATATTTTGAACGCAGCCACGTAGCTCTTTTAAATTTGGATATTTGGGTTCCTTAGGGTTTGCTGACAAAGAATATGTAAAACGTTACGCAAATAGTCTAGGAATTAACAAGTTATAACCAAAATAAAATATTGGGGATGCCTGACAGCATGAAATCATTTCTGCTCATAAAATTTTTTTTATAACATGTTTGAAAAAAACCTTGCGTTACAGAAATAGCCTACCATGTAAACTCCAAATTGATTGGAGCGCAACAAATGAAAGACGAACCACGATTGGTCGGACTATAAATACTATCTTGGTTGTTAGGGAGACGTAGAAAGGTAACATTTTTTCAAACACTTGTCGAAACGTGGCCTCATTGGCTAGACTTGCTGATATACTCACTTAGGAGCGTTAGTTCGAGACCACTAGTGCAAATAATCTTGATAAAGCGACAGTGCGTTGAAGCCAGCTCACATTTTTGCTAAAATAAAAGCCTGGAACATAAGCAGATGGGAATTTGTGCCAGTAATTGTGCCAGAATTCATTGCTAATCAACGTATCTGTGTTTATTTCCATGAAATTGTGGTAAGCTTGAACCATTCAGTATCTTTTAATGAAAATTGAATGTAAATTGTTAATTTATGCCTGTATATATATATGTGTAGTTCAGTGGCAAACAGGAGATAAAGCCTATAATGCTCCAGCCTGAACAGAGGGTGTCGGAGGGAAGTAAAACGGCATGGAATGGCCAAATAGTACACTGACACCTGGATGATTGATTAGACAGAAATAATGCTGGAAGTGCAGAGGCGTGGTAACCATTAAGGAGGTAAATACTGGTATAAAGTATTTCAGATGAAGCTGACAGTTGGCCTAACGCTCTGAACTCAATGTTTGTGTTGTATTGTGTTCAGTGTAGAACTAGAGTATCAATTAGTTATGAAGTAGAAGGTATATCCTTCTTGTTTTCAGGGACCGTGGTCTTGATGGTATTGAGCTGCACCTGGTCAGAGCTTTGCTGAATCCAGAGTCGGACAGCATACTCCTTGGTCCATTTAGCTATCAGTGAGGTGTCTCCAGAGCCCAGAGGAGAATTCGAGCAGAGGAGTCCTTTCCTGCCGCCATCACTCAAGATAAGCTGATTTGGCCAGCTGAGCTCAACATTATGTCCCCACATCTTGAAATGACTTTGTAAAAATCACCTTAAGAGGGGAATTTAATTGTCTTAATATCAGGAACTGAGAACATCTCCAATACTAGTCCCTAAAGACAAACTATTGAAGTCATGATGACAAATACCAACAGAGCTTGAACAAAACAAAACCAGTATTACCTCATTTTACTACTACACAACTGACACACATAGGATATTATTAAAAATATATGTCACTACAATATTCATATTAATCCATTCTGTACATAACTTGTAATGAAAATTGATTGTGATTCCTGGTTCCTTTGTAATTGAATCAGGACACATATTCATTCATATCAGCAATGAATACATATTGTTATTTGAAAAGTTATCAGTGACTCCTTAAGATATCCTTTAGAGTGTTATATGTATGTGAGTGTCCCAGTGTTGTCAAGTATAGTGGAATAAATTAAATTGTTTATCTGTCTGTTGTTGTTTTGACTTACACTTCATCCTACACATACCCTACCCTAGACACATAACGTAGTCATCACACTATTGCAGAATAATTCTGACTGAGATATATAGATATGTGGTAGCAAGTAAGGTTATCTATAATACACTACTCTTAATAGATATAGATACCTTCACAGCTGATCTCAGTCAGTACACTAAGTCCCCTATAAATATTTATAACATCCCACTTCACCACATATATTGGGGTCTCGCTCTTGGGATTTGAATCTTTCCCTATTAAAAATATTGGGGGTAATTCACTTCAGGGAATATAAGAATTAAAAGGTATCCTTGGGTGGAATTAAATAAGGTTGAGCTCACGGTGCCTGTGTTGTCCATTAGATATACTTAGAGATTAAATTGTTGGTTAGACATTGTAGAAATTTACCTGATAGACAATGGCGGACCTGGCCAAGTTTCGATCTGCTGCTGTACAGACTGCAAAAGAGTTAGGATTAGATGGGCAAGTTATGGTTGCCTATGTTACTACGGAATGTGACAAATTTATTGAACGCGAAGAAAGAAGGTTTGAAGCCGAAAGAAAGTTAGAGGCTGACAGGGAAATTAAGAAGTTACAATTTGAAGCTGAGGCTGAGACTAAGAGGTTGCAAGCTGAGGCTGAGACTAAGAGGTTGCAGATTGAGGCTGACAAAGAGGCTAAAGCATTGGAAGCCGAAGAAAGAAGACAGGCGACAAGCTGCAGAAAGGGAAGAGAAGAAATTAGCTGCAGAAAGGGAAGCAGAAAAGGAGGAGAAGAGATTACAAAGGGAACATGAGTTACGACTAAGGGAGTTTGAGTTTCAAGGCCATGCTCCTGAAAATGGTGCCAGTCCCTTTGCCTCTGATGCTACGGTTACTCAGGGAGCCTCAACCTCAGCTATGAATTTTCATTTAGATCATTTTGTTGAGAAAGACGATGATATAGAGAGCTACCTAAATAGGTACGAACTATTAGCTACCACGTATGGGTTAGAGAGAGAAAGGTGGAGCTTAAAGTTATCTCAGGGACTTCGTGGGGCAGCTTATGAAGTTTTTGCAAAAATGAGCAGAGGTGATCAGGAAAATTATGACATGCTAAAGCAGGCTCTTTTGTTAAGGTATGAAAAGAATGCAGAATTTTATAGGAAAAAATTTAGGAATGCTAAACTACTATCAGGTGAAACCTATCACCAGTTCTCTGCACGAATAGAGACATACTTGGAGAAATGGACTTCTCTGGGGAAAACCCAAGATCTTAAGGAAATGGTCCTTATAGAGCAATTAAGAGAGTCCATGGCTCCAGACCTGAGAAAGTTTCTCATGGAACAAGGTGCAGAGAGGCTGGGTGAGTTGCTAAATGTTGCTGAAAGGTATCAAGCAGCTCAAGCAGAGGTAACAGGTAATAAAAAGAAACAGGTGGACAACTTTAGGGCACCACAGAACTTTAATAAATTTGATCCTAGGGATCAAAACAAAGGTAAGCACCAATTTGATAGGCCACGGTATGAAAATAAAAATAAAACCCCACAATTCGATGAAAGGAAATATGATGAAAGAAAATCTTTCAACCAAGGAAAAAGGTGGTGTAAAAATTGTAAGATGAACAATCATGACACTGACCATTGTAGAAGGAAACCTCCTCATTTTGCTGCTATGACATCGGGGAAAAAGGAAAAGAAGGGCAAACCTGAAGAATTACAGGAACCATACCATCCCCCAGTGTGTGAAGATGTCATCTGTAATGGTGTCACTATAAGATGTTTATATGATACCGGTTTAGATTACGATTCCGTTGTGAGTTCTCACCTGGTGCAGGCCGATCAATACACCACAGAAACAGTGGAGATTCAAACTGCAACCAAGGATGTAGCTACCATGACACTTCCCGTCGCCCGAATAAAAGTGAAAACGCGATATGTGGAAGGAATCATAAAAGCAGCAGTGATAAATGAGCCAATCTACCCTCTGATATTGGGGTGTAGATATGTCTTCTTGGGGAATCCCAAGAGACCTGTGATATTGGCAACAGTGCAGACCAGATCACAGTCAAACAAGGAGGAGGATAATCCAATAAATACTCATCCAGATGAGATGAGGAAGGCACAGGCTGAGGACAAAACACTCAAGCCATGTTTCAAGAAGTTGCCCAAATCTCATACACCTCCAGGCAAGGGAGAGTTTTTATATGAAGAACAAACTGATATATAGGAAGGCTGGATCTGAATCCAATGGTCACGGACAGCTGGTCCTTCCCACTTCATATAGGACTAAAGTGTTGGAACTAGGGCATGCGATTCCCTTCAGTGGTCATATGGGAATCAGCGCAACAGGACAGCGAATAGCTTGTCACTATTTCTGGCCAGGAATAACTGAAGATATCAAACGATATGTAAAATCCTGTCCAGAGTGCCAACGAGTAGCACCTAAACATTGGACTGCACCAGCAACTCTGGGGGAAATGCCCATAGTGGGAACACCCTTTGAGAGAGTTGCCGTGGATCTTGTGGGACCTCTCACCCGAACCAAGAGAAGGAACAGCTACATTCTGACTCTGGTGGACACTTGTTCTATGTGGGGAGAGGCAGTAGCCCTGTCATCGATTGATTCTAAACATGTGGCAGAGGCATTGCTCACAATTTTCACAAGGTTAGGATTTCCCAATCAAATCTTGACTGATAATGGCTCTCAGTTCAAGGGGAAACTAACTGAAGAAGTTTTCAGGATCTTCCAGGCCAAACACTTCCATTGTAGTGTGTATCATCCCCAAGGGAACGGCCAAGTGGAAAGATTTAACGGCACATTGATGTCGATCCTGAGAAAGTTGGCACACGAAAAACCAGATACATGGGACCAGTACCTGCACGCCGCCCTTTTTGCTTATCGGGAGGTACCCCATAGTTCAACCGGTATGGCCCCGGCAACATTATTGTTTGGAAGGCCAATAAAAGGTCCACTTGAAGCTTTGTTAAGAACGTGGACTGATGAAAAGGCAGAGGAAAACATTACATCTTCATACCAATATGTGAATGAGCTGACTACTCGTTTGAAAACTGGCTGGAAACTTGCCAATGAAAATTTGAAACAAGCCAGGAAGAAACATGCTGCCTATTATAACAGGAAGGCGAAGGACAGAGATTTGGCTGTGGGAGAGAAGGTACTGCTTCTTTTGCCCGGGAGTCAGAATAAGTTACAAATTGGATGGCAGGGTCCATATACAGTTTTAGAGAAGGTATCTAGAACAAATTATAAGATAGATAAGAAGGGGAAAGAAAAAATCTATCATGTGAATCTCCTGAAGAAATATTTGGAAAGAGAACATCAGGAAGAGACACACTTGTTGACCTTGTCCATCGCCATGGAGATGAAAAAGGAACCACTTTCATCATTTGAATATCCATTACACCCCTGTGAGACAGCAGCACAGGTGAAAATCAGTACACATTTAACGAAAACTCAGAAAGAGAGAGTGCAACAGGTTCTAAATAATCATGCAGAGGTGTTAACAGACCGACCAGGGCATACAAACCTATTGGAATATGATATGAAACTAATAGACTCCACACCTGTCTGTATGAAACCATATTCGATTCCGTTTGCTAAGGAGAAAGCTTTGAAGGAAGAGATAGACTATCTATTGAAGGAAGGAATTATTTCGCACAGTGAGTCTTCGTATAGTTCCGGTGTTGTACTCTTAAGGAAGCCCTCTGGAGAACATAGACTCTGTATAGATTACAGGAGACTGAATGCTATTACAGAAGGACAGGTGGATCCATTGCCGGATACAAATCAGCTGTTTGCCAGACTAAATAAAGCTAAATATTTCTCAAAAGTGGATCTGAGTAAAGGATACTATCAGATTCCAGTAAAGCCTGAGGTTAGACCATACCTAGCTTTTAGTACCTCAGAAGGACACTATGAGTTTAATAGATTGCCATTTGGATTGAAGAATGCGCCTAGTGTCTTCTCTAGAATGATGAGAAAATTATTGGATCCTCTGAATAATCCCTGTATAACAAATTTTATGGATGATATCCTTATAGCAACAGAAACATTTGAGGAACACATTGACTCTCTGAACATGCTGTTTGATCGACTTAGGGAGGCAAATTTAACAGCCCGACCAACCAAATGTTGCGTTGGATGTAAAGAATTGGAATTTTTGGGACACACAGTTTATCAGGGAAACATGACCCCTGACCCAAAGAATTTAGAGAAACTACAGAAAGCCCCGAGACCACAAACCAAGAAGGACGTGAGATCCTTTGTCTCATTATGTGGTTTCTACCAGAAGTATATCAAAAACTTTAATTCCATATGTGCACCGTTAACTGAATTGACACGTAAAGGACATCCAGATCGCATTACATGGACACCACAATGTGAAATGACTTACCAAGAATTGAAGGAAAAGCTCACAAGTAAACCCATTTTGAAATTACCTGACTTAAGTCAAGAATTCATAGTAAGGACGGATGCAAGTAATATTGGGTTAGGTGCAACTCTACTACAGAAATCAGATGCATTGGATGGGAATTAAGCCCAGTGGCATATGCTAGCAGAAAGTTGAATAAAGCTGAAATCAACTACTCAACTAGCGAAAAAGAATGTCTTGCAGTAATATGGGCGATAAAGAAATTCAATATTTATCTATATGGGAAGGCATTTAAGTTGCAAACAGATCACAAACCGTTATCGTTTCTAGCACAGGCTAGGCATGAGAACTCCAGGTTACTCCGATGGTCTTTACTTTTGGCTCCATATAATTTTAGCATTGAGTATATATCTGGAAAAACCAATTTGGGAGCGGATTTTTTAAGCCGCCATCCGTGTGATGAGAATCACCGTAAACCCCAGAAATAATAATAAATTTCTCTATGTGTATATAGAATAAAGGACTGACATATAATGTCTGTTTTAAGAGGGGAGGTGTCGTGGAATATTCTAATCCACATATATAAATTATCTAGTAAATATAAAGCCTAATAAATACATATAATAAATAAAGGAAGAAGAATGGTAAAGAACAGTGCTGTCACAATGACAGTACTCGAAATCCCCTTTGTTTTATGCTTCGTCTGCAAATTGTAACGTTTCCACGTTAAATATAGGCCTTCTGCAACATACACGCGTTTCCCAAACACACAATAAAATGTGCTGCCTTTCTAAGAAAAACCTTGAAATATGCAAGTTGACCTAAATTTTAAATTCCATTCATGTCTTTTTCTACACTGCGTTACCAAAACGAACGAACAGATGGACTAAAGGATAAAGAGAGAGGGAGGGCTGAAAATCAGGAACGCATGCAACACGCTTCGCGCGATACACAAATGCTGCCATCACGCGTGTAAGACTACATGCACTAATTTTTTTTCAGACGGACAGTGATAAAATACACTACCCTTCCCAGACAGCACATCTTCGAAACAGGAGGTAGAAATTGCATATTTTGAACGCAGCCACGTAGCTCTTTTAAATTTGGATATTTGGGTTCCTTAGGGTTTGCTGACAAAGAATATGTAAAACGTTACGCAAATAGTCTAGGAATTAACAAGTTATAACCAAAATAAAATATTGGGGATGCCTGACAGCATGAAATCATTTCTGCTCATAAAATTTTTTTATAACATGTTTGAAAAAAAAACCTTGCGTTACAGAAATAGCCTACCATGTAAACTCCAAATTGATTGGAGCGCAACAAATGAAAGACGAACCACGATTGGTCGGACTATAAATACTATCTTGGTTGTTAGGGAGACGTAGAAAGGTAACATTTTTTCAAACACTTGTCGAAACGTGGCCTCATTGGCTAGACTTGCTGATATACTCACTTAGGAGCGTTAGTTCGAGACCACTAGTGCAAATAATCTTGATAAAGCGACAGTGCGTTGAAGCCAGCTCACATTTTTGCTAAAATAAAAGCCTGGAACATAAGCAGATGGGAATTTGTGCCAGTAATTGTGCCAGAATTCATTGCTAATCAACGTATCTGTGTTTATTTCCATGAAATTGTGGTAAGCTTGAACCATTCAGTATCTTTTAATGAAAATTGAATGTAAATTGTTAATTTATGCCTGTATATATATGTGTAGTTCAGTGGCAAACAGGAGATAAAGCCTATAATGCTCCAGCCTGAACAGAGGGTGTCGGAGGGAAGTAAAACGGCATGGAATGGCCAAATAGTACACTGACACCTGGATGATTGATTAGACAGAAATAATGCTGGAAGTGCAGAGGCGTGGTAACCATTAAGGAGGTAAATACTGGTATAAAGTATTTCAGATGAAGCTGACAGTTGGCCTAACGCTCTGAACTCAATGTTTGTGTTGTATTGTGTTCAGTGTAGAACTAGAGTATCAATTAGTTATGAAGTAGAAGGTATATCCTTCTTGTTTTCAGGGACCGTGGTCTTGATGGTATTGAGCTGCACCTGGTCAGAGCTTTGCTGAATCCAGAGTCGGACAGCATACTCCTTGGTCCATTTAGCTATCAGTGAGGTGTCTCCAGAGCCCAGAGGAGAATTCGAGCAGAGGAGTCCTTTCCTGCCGCCATCACTCAAGATAAGCTGATTTGGCCAGCTGAGCTCAACATTATGTCCCCTCATCTTGAAATGACTTTGTAAAAATAACATTCAGAGGGGAATTTAATTGTCTTAATATCAGGAACTGAGAACATCTCCAATACTAGTCCCAAAAGAGAAACTATTGAAGTCATGATGACAAATACCAACAGAGCTTGAACAAAACAAAACCAGTATTACCTCATTTTACTACTACACAACTGACACACATAGGATATTTTTAATAATATATGTCACTACAATATTCATATTAATCCATTCTGTACATAACTTGTAATGAAAATTGATTGTGATTCCTGGTTCCTTTGTAATTGAATCAGGACACATATTCATTCATATCAGCAATGAATACATATTGTTATTTGAAAAGTTATCAGTGACTCCTTAAGATATCCTTTAGAGTGTTATATGTATGTGAGTGTCCCAGTGTTGTCAAGTATAGTGGAATAAATTAAATTGTTTATCTGTCTGTTGTTGTTTTGACTTACACTTCATCCTACACATACCCTAGACACATAACGTAGTCATCACACTATTGCAGAATAATTCTGACTGAGATATATAGATATGTGGTAGCAAGTAAGGTTATCTATAATACACTACTCTTAATAGATATAGATACCTTCACAGCTGATCTCAGTCAGTACACTAAGTCCCCTATAAATATTTATAACATCCCACTTCACCACATATATTGGGGTCTCGCTCTTGGGATTTTGAATCTTTCCCTATTAAAAATATTGGGGGTAATTCACTTCAGGGAATATAAGAATTAAAAGGTATCCTTGGGTGGAATTAAATAAGGTTGAGCTCACGGTGCCTGTGTTGTCCATTAGATATACTTAGAGATTAAATTGTTGGTTAGACATTGTAGAAATTTACCTGATAGACAATGGCGGACCTGGCCAAGTTTCGATCTGCTGCTGTACAGACTGCAAAAGAGTTAGGATTAGATGGGCAAGTTATGGTTGCCTATGTTACTACGGAATGTGACAAATTTATTGAACGCGAAGAAAGAAGGTTTGAAGCCGAAAGAAAGTTAGAGGCTGACAGGGAAATTAAGAAGTTACAATTTGAAGCTGAGGCTGAGACTAAGAGGTTGCAAGCTGAGGCTGAGACTAAGAGGTTGCAAGCTGAGGCTGAGACTAAGAGGTTGCAGATTGAGGCTGACAAAGAGGCTAAAGCATTGGAAGCCGAGGAAAGAAGACAGGCTGCAGAAAGGGAAGAGAAGAAATTAGCTGCAGAAAGGGAGAGAAGAAATTAGCTGCAGAAAGGGAAGCAGAAAAGGAGGAGAAGAGATTACAAAGGGAACATGAGTTACGACTAAGGGAGTTTGAGTTTCAAGGCCATGCTCCTGAAAATGGTGCCAGTCCCTTTGCCTCTGATGCTACGGTTACTCAGGGAGCCTCAACCTCAGCTATGAATTTTCATTTAGATCATTTTGTTGAGAAAGACGATGATATAGAGAGCTACCTAAATAGGTACGAACTATTAGCTACCACGTATGGGTTAGAGAGAGAAAGGTGGAGCTTAAAGTTATCTCAGGGACTTCGTGGGGCAGCTTATGAAGTTTTTGCAAAAATGAGCAGAGGTGATCAGGAAAATTATGACATGCTAAAGCAGGCTCTTTTGTTAAGGTATGAAAAGAATGCAGAATTTTATAGGAAAAAATTTAGGAATGCTAAACTACTATCAGGTGAAACCTATCACCAGTTCTCTGCACGAATAGAGACATACTTGGAGAAATGGACTTCTCTGGGGAAAACCCAAGATCTTAAGGAAATGGTCCTTATAGAGCAATTAAGAGAGTCCATGGCTCCAGACCTGAGAAAGTTTCTCATGGAACAAGGTGCAGAGAGGCTGGGTGAGTTGCTAAATGTTGCTGAAAGGTATCAAGCAGCTCAAGCAGAGGTAACAGGTAATAAAAAGAAACAGGTGGACAACTTTAGGGCACCACAGAACTTTAATAAATTTGATCCTAGGGATCAAAACAAAGGTAAGCACCAATTTGATAGGCCACGGTATGAAAATAAAAATAAAACCCCACAATTCGATGAAAGGAAATATGATGAAAGAAAATCTTTCAACCAAGGAAAAAAGGTGGTGTAAAAATTGTAAGATGAACAATCATGACACTGACCATTGTAGAAGGAAACCTCCTCATTTTGCTGCTATGACATCGGGGAAAAAGGAAAAGAAGGGCAAACCTGAAGAATTACAGGAACCATACCATCCCCCAGTGTGTGAAGATGTCATCTGTAATGGTGTCACTATAAGATGTTTATATGATACCGGTTTAGATTACGATTCCGTTGTGAGTTCTCACCTGGTGCAGGCCGATCAATACACCACAGAAACAGTGGAGATTCAAACTGCAACCAAGGATGTAGCTACCATGACACTTCCCGTCGCCCGAATAAAAGTGAAAACGCGATATGTGGAAGGAATCATAAAAGCAGCAGTGATAAATGAGCCAATCTACCCTCTGATATTGGGGTGTAGATATGTCTTCTTGGGGAATCCCAAGAGACCTGTGATATTGGCAACAGTGCAGACCAGATCACAGTCAAACAAGGAGGAGGATAATCCAATAATACTCATCCAGATGAGATGAGGAAGGCACAGGCTGAGGACAAAACACTCAAGCCATGTTTCAAGAAGTTGCCCAAATCTCATACACCTCCAGGCAAGGGAGAGTTTTATATGAAGAACAAACTGATATATAGGAAGGCTGGATCTGAATCCAATGGTCACGGACAGCTGGTCCTTCCCACTTCATATAGGACTAAAGTGTTGGAACTAGGGCATGCGATTCCCTTCAGTGGTCATATGGGAATCAGCGCAACAGGACAGCGAATAGCTTGTCACTATTTCTGGCCAGGAATAACTGAAGATATCAAACGATATGTAAAATCCTGTCCAGAGTGCCAACGAGTAGCACCTAAACATTGGACTGCACCAGCAACTCTGGGGGAAATGCCCATAGTGGGAACACCCTTTGAGAGAGTTGCCGTGGATCTTGTGGGACCTCTCACCCGAACCAAGAGAAGGAACAGCTACATTCTGACTCTGGTGGACACTTGTTCTATGTGGTGGGAGGCAGTAGCCCTGTCATCGATTGATTCTAAACATGTGGCAGAGGCATTGCTCACAATTTTCACAAGGTTAGGATTTCCCAATCAAATCTTGACTGATAATGGCTCTCAGTTCAAGGGGAAACTAACTGAAGAAGTTTTCAGGATCTTCCAGGCCAAACACTTCCATTGTAGTGTGTATCATCCCCAAGGGAACGGCCAAGTGGAAAGATTTAACGGCACATTGATGTCGATCCTGAGAAAGTTGGCACACGAAAAACCAGATACATGGGACCAGTACCTGCACGCCGCCCTTTTTGCTTATCGGGAGGTACCCCATAGTTCAACCGGTATGGCCCCGGCAACATTATTGTTTGGAAGGCCAATAAAAGGTCCACTTGAAGCTTTGTTAAGAACGTGGACTGATGAAAAGGCAGAGGAAAACATTACATCTTCATACCAATATGTGAATGAGCTGACTACTCGTTTGAAAAACTGGCTGGAAACTTGCCAATGAAAATTTGAAACAAGCCAGGAAGAAACATGCTGCCTATTATAACAGGAAGGCGAAGGACAGAGATTTGGCTGTGGGAGAGAAGGTACTGCTTCTTTTGCCCGGGAGTCAGAATAAGTTACAAATTGGATGGCAGGGTCCATATACAGTTTTAGAGAAGGTATCTAGAACAAATTATAAGATAGATAAGAAGGGGAAAGAAAAAATCTATCATGTGAATCTCCTGAAGAAATATTTGGAAAGAGAACATCAGGAAGAGACACACTTGTTGACCTTGTCCATCGCCATGGAGATGAAAAAGGAACCACTTTCATCATTTGAATATCCATTACACCCCTGTGAGACAGCAGCACAGGTGAAAATCAGTACACATTTAACGAAAACTCAGAAAGAGAGAGTGCAACAGGTTCTAAATAATCATGCAGAGGTGTTAACAGACCGACCAGGGCATACAAACCTATTGGAATATGATATGAAACTAATAGACTCCACACCTGTCTGTATAAAACCATATTCGATTCCGTTTGCTAAGGAGAAAGCTTTGAAGGAAGAGATAGACTATCTGTTGAAGGAAGGAATTATTTCGCACAGTGAGTCTTCGTATAGTTCCGGTGTTGTACTCTTAAGGAAGCCCTCTGGAGAACATAGACTCTGTATAGATTACAGGAGACTGAATGCTATTACAGAAGGACAGGTGGATCCATTGCCGGATACAAATCAGCTGTTTGCCAGACTAAATAAAGCTAAATATTTCTCAAAAGTGGATCTGAGTAAAGGATACTATCAGATTCCAGTAAAGCCTGAGGTTAGACCATACCTAGCTTTTAGTACCTCAGAAGGACACTATGAGTTTAATAGATTGCCATTTGGATTGAAGAATGCGCCTAGTGTCTTCTCTAGAATGATGAGAAAATTATTGGATCCTCTGAATAATCCCTGTATAACAAATTTTATGGATGATATCCTTATAGCAACAGAAACATTTGAGGAACACATTGACTCTCTGAACATGCTGTTTGATCGACTTAGGGAGGCAAATTTAACAGCCCGACCAACCAAATGTTGCGTTGGATGTAAAGAATTGGAATTTTTGGGACACACAGTTTATCAGGGAAACATGACCCCTGACCCAAAGAATTTAGAGAAACTACAGAAAGCCCCGAGACCACAAACCAAGAAGGACGTGAGATCCTTTGTCTCATTATGTGGTTTCTACCAGAAGTATATCAAAAACTTTAATTCCATATGTGCACCGTTAACTGAATTGACACGTAAAGGACATCCAGATCGCATTACATGGACACCACAATGTGAAATGACTTACCAAGAATTGAAGGAAAAGCTCACAAGTAAACCCATTTTGAAATTACCTGACTTAAGTCAAGAATTCATAGTAAGGACGGATGCAAGTAATATTGGGTTAGGTGCAACTCTACTACAGAAATCAGATGCATTGGATGGAGAATTAAGCCCAGTGGCATATGCTAGCAGAAAGTTGAATAAAGCTGAAATCAACTACTCAACTAGCGAAAAAGAATGTCTTGCAGTAATATGGGCGATAAAGAAATTCAATATTTATCTATATGGGAAGGCATTTAAGTTGCAAACAGATCACAAACCGTTATCGTTTCTAGCACAGGCTAGGCATGAGAACTCCAGGTTACTCCGATGGTCTTTACTTTTGGCTCCATATAATTTTAGCATTGAGTATATATCTGGAAAAACCAATTTGGGAGCGGATTTTTTAAGCCGCCATCCGTGTGATGAGAATCACCGTAAACCCCAGAAATAATAATAAATTTCTCTATGTGTATATAGAATAAAGGACTGACATATAATGTCTGTTTTAAGAGGGGAGGTGTCGTGGAATATTCTAATCCACATATATAAATTATCTAGTAAATATAAAGCCTAATAAATACATATAATAAATAAAGGAAGAAGAATGGTAAAGAACAGTGCTGTCACAATGACAGTACTCGAAATCCCCTTTGTTTTATGCTTCGTCTGCAAATTGTAACGTTTCCACGTTAAATATAGGCCTTCTGCAACATACACGCGTTTCCCAAACACACAATAAAATGTGCTGCCTTTCTAAGAAAAACCTTGAAATATGCAAGTTGACCTAAATTTTAAATTCCATTCATGTCTTTTTCTACACTGCGTTACCAAAACGAACGAACAGATGGACTAAAGGATAAAGAGAGAAGGGAGGGCTGAAAATCAGGAACGCATGCAACACGCTTCGCGCGATACACAAATGCTGCCATCACGCGTGTAAGACTACATGCACTAATTTTTTTTTCAGACGGACAGTGATAAAATACACTACCCTTCCCAGACAGCACATCTTCGAAACAGGAGGTAGAAATTGCATATTTTGAACGCAGCCACGTAGCTCTTTTAAATTTGGATATTTGGGTTCCTTAGGGTTTGCTGACAAAGAATATGTAAAACGTTACGCAAATAGTCTAGGAATTAACAAGTTATAACCAAAATAAAATATTGGGGATGCCTGACAGCATGAAATCATTTCTGCTCATAAAATTTTTTTATAACATGTTTGAAAAAAACCTTGCGTTACAGAAATAGCCTACCATGTAAACTCCAAATTGATTGGAGCGCAACAAATGAAAGACGAACCACGATTGGTCGGACTATAAATACTATCTTGGTTGTTAGGGAGACGTAGAAAGGTAACATTTTTTCAAACACTTGTCGAAACGTGGCCTCATTGGCTAGACTTGCTGATATACTCACTTAGGAGCGTTAGTTCGAGACCACTAGTGCAAATAATCTTGATAAAGCGACAGTGCGTTGAAGCCAGCTCACATTTTTGCTAAAATAAAAGCCTGGAACATAAGCAGATGGGAATTTGTGCCAGTAATTGTGCCAGAATTCATTGCTAATCAACGTATCTGTGTTTATTTCCATGAAATTGTGGTAAGCTTGAACCATTCAGTATCTTTTAATGAAAATTGAATGTAAATTGTTAATTTATGCCTGTATATATATGTGTAGTTCAGTGGCAAACAGGAGATAAAGCCTATAATGCTCCAGCCTGAACAGAGGGTGTCGGAGGGAAGTAAAACGGCATGGAATGGCCAAATAGTACACTGACACCTGGATGATTGATTAGACAGAAATAATGCTGGAAGTGCAGAGGCGTGGTAACCATTAAGGAGGTAAATACTGGTATAAAGTATTTCAGATGAAGCTGACAGTTGGCCTAACGCTCTGAACTCAATGTTTGTGTTGTATTGTGTTCAGTGTAGAACTAGAGTATCAATTAGTTATGAAGTAGAAGGTATATCCTTCTTGTTTTCAGGGACCGTGGTCTTGATGGTATTGAGCTGCACCTGGTCAGAGCTTTGCTGAATCCAGAGTCGGACAGCATACTCCTTGGTCCATTTAGCTATCAGTGAGGTGTCTCCAGAGCCCAGAGGAGAATTCGAGCAGAGGAGTCCTTTCCTGCCGCCATCACTCAAGATAAGCTGATTGGCCAGCTGAGCTCAACATTATGTCCCCACATCTTGAAATGACTTTGTAAAAATAACCTTAAGAGGGGAATTTAATTGTCTTAATATCAGGAACTGAGAACATCTCCAATACTAGTCCCTAAAGACAAACTATTGAAGTCATGATGACAAATACCAACAGAGCTTGAACAAAACAAAACCAGTATTACCTCATATTACCACTACACAACTGACACACATAGGATATTTTTAAAAATATATGTCACTACAATATTCATATTAATCCATTCTGTACATAACTTGTAATGAAAATTGATTGTGATTCCTGGTTCCTTTGTAATTGAATCAGGACACATATTCATTCATATCAGCAATGAATACATATTGTTATTTGAAAAGTTATCAGTGACTCCTTAAGATATCCTTTAGAGTGTTATATGTATGTGAGTGTCCCAGTGTTGTCAAGTATAGTGGAATAAATTAAATTGTTTATCTGTCTGTTGTTGTTTTGACTTACACTTCATCCTACACATACCCTAGACACATAACGTAGTCATCACACTATTGCAGAATAATTCTGACTGAGTGTCTGTAGACTAATGCCACTTCGATGCCAAACGTTGGTGTATAGTCTGCCAAATGTGCTGCTGGCTTTGGAGATCCTGGTGTTCACCTCATCATCAATGACAATGTTCTGGGATAGTGTGCTACCAAGGTATGTGAATCTGTTCACAACATTCAGTTTCTCACCATTAACCTTGATGACTGGCTCAGTATAAACTGTGCCAGGAGCTGGTTGGTACATAATTTCTGTTTTCTTCGTGTTGATGGTAAGCCCAAAGTTGGCGCAGGCTTCGGAGAATCTATCCACACTATGCTGCAGATCAGCCTCTGAGCCAGCATTGAGGGCACAATCATCAGCAAACAGAAGATCTCTGATGGTGTGTGATTTGACCTTGGTTTTTGCTTGAAGCCTCCTAAGGTTAAACAATTTTCCATCAATACGATAACTAATGTCGATTCCTGTGTCCCCGTCTCTAAAAGCATCAGTCAGCATAGCAGAAAACATGATACTGAACAGAGTCGGTGCAAGTACGCACCCTTGTTTAACTCCATTTGAGACGGGGAAAGGCTCTGATAGCTCACCGTTTTCCTGAACTCTAGCCTGCATTCCATCATGCAGTTGCTGCACTATTGTGATAAATTTCTTTGGGCAGCCGTATTTTGCCACGTGTCGAACGCCTTTGTCAAGTCGATGAAAGCTGTGTACAGGTCACAGTGCTGTTCTTGGCATTTTTCTTGTAGCTGTCTTGCAGCGAACACCATATCTGTGGTTCCACGTTCTTTCCGGAATCCACACTGACTTTCAGGTAAAAGACCTTTGTCAAGATGAGCCGTAAGGCGATTCAAAAGAATTCTGGCGAATATCTTCCCAGCGATTGATAAAAGAGAGATGCCTCGATGATTGTTGCAGTCTTGGCGATTACCTTTACGTTTATATAGATGTATAATTGAGGCATCTTTAAGATCGTGTGGGATGGTTTCACTCTGCCACATTTGCTGGAAGATCATATGAAGTTTCTCTATCAGAACTGCACCGCCATCTTTATAAACCTCAACAGGAATTGAATCGGAGCCAGGGGCCTTTCCACTAGACAGTTGACGAATCGCTTTTTTAGTTTCCTCCAGAGTTGGTACATCATCTAATGCTTCATTTATAGGAATTTGGGGCAGGCGGATGATGGCTTCGTCGTTAATAGATGATGGCTGGTTCAAGATATTATTAAAATGTTCAGCCCAGCGTTGGAGAATTTTTTCTTTGTCTGTAATTAGTGTTTTTCCATCTGCATTAAGGAGGGGAAATGATCCTGATGATGTTGGACCATAGACCGCTTTGAGTGCAAGGTAAAAGTTTTTCAAGTCATGGCTGTCAGCAAAGCCTTGGAGCTCATCTGCTTTATTACTCAGCCATGAATCCCGCATCTGGCGTAGTTTATGTTGGACGATTCTACGCATGTTGTTGAAAGCGTCTTTCTTGGATGTAGATTTTGGATCATTTAAATATGCTTTATGGAGATGGTGTTTCTCAGCCAACATCTGCTTTATATCATCTGAGTTCTCATCAAACCAGTCATTTTGTTTCTTGATGGAAGGACCCAGGACCTCTGTAGCAGTGTTGTAGATCTGCTCACTTAGGGCTGCCCAATTTGTTTCCACACTTTGGCCGTCTAGCGAGATAGATTTGAGACGGTCTTCTAAGGTGTCAGTAAATGACTGTTCGATTTTTGTCTTCTTTAGTTTGGTAACATCCAGCCTCTTTTGAGTTTTCTTCCCCTGAGGGCGCCT
Organism: Oreohelix idahoensis; assembly: GCA_024509875.1. NCBI lineage: Eukaryota > Metazoa > Mollusca > Gastropoda > Stylommatophora > Oreohelicidae > Oreohelix > Oreohelix idahoensis. The sequence goes on along the minus strand of JAMPIV010018704.1, from coordinate 91,406 downwards.
GGCTGGTTGGATACGAATTTTAAGTTTAGATACAATGAGGCGATGATCAGTCCAGCATTCGGCACCACACATGGACTTGGTCACCCGGACATCTTGCCTGTCCTTCTTCCTAACAATTACATAGTCAATTAAGTGCCAATGCTTTGAGCGAGGGTGCATCCAGGAGGTCCTGTTGCGGGTAGGAAGTCGAAAAATGGTGTTGGTGACAAGGAGGTCATGTTCTGCGCAAGTCTGGAGGAGACGAAGTCCATTACTGTTACAGCGACCCACGCCGTACCTACCAATAGTGCCATTCCAGGAGATGTTATCTGAGCCTACTCTTGCATTAAAGTCACCAAGAATGATGAGCTTATCTGCTTTAGGAACTGATGCAATGACTGCATGTAGTTCTTCGTAAAACTTATCCTTGACATCATCCTGGTTTGTCATAGTTGGTGCATACGCGCTAATGATGGTGGCATGTTTTCTTCCATAGAACAGAGGGATCTTGACCGTCATGAGTCGGTCATTTATTCCCTTTGGGGCCCCCCGCTAACTTGCTGACAATTGCTGTTTTGATTGCAAATCCAACCCCTGCTTCTCGTCTTTCTTCAGTTCCTCTTCCGCTCCAAAAGAATGTATAACCTGCACCCTTTTCGCAAAGTTGGCCCTCGCCTGCAAGTCGAGTTTCACTCAGTGCTGCTATGTCAATGTTGTACCTGGCCAGTTCTCTCCCAATCAGGGCAGTTCGTCTCTCAGGTCTGTTTGCGTTAAAGTCTTTGTCAAGTAAAGTGCGCACATTCCATGCGCCTAGAATGAGGGGGAAAAATCTGTCCTTTCTTTTTCTTATATGTCGACCGCCGAAGTAGGGTACCCACCAACCGCGGTAAGCTGGTTAGGTAATGGTGAAGCAGGCAATGTTTAGGGCACTTTTTCTAGCCCCTTCCTCATGCCATGGAAATGAGCAGTGCTTTCCTAAAGAGGGCTGCTCAGACACTCAGGGGGCTGCCGAATCCCACTGCTGCTCCGATCAGTGGAAGACGACCATATGGCCTGAGCCGCCTGTGTGTAGGTCTGCGACTACGACTGCCAGCGTACCCACGCCTGCCGCTTCGCCGCTCGCCCATCGCCACAGGACTTGTTGTGAGTGGATGGATGAATGGATGAATGGATGAAAGAGTGACTTGCGCGGTGATTTGGATTAAAGTGAGGAAGAGTTGCGCAATTCGTCGACCTCACTCTCTCGCCTGGGTCCATCTCAATCCAGTGGCAAGACAAGTCAAGACGACTGGAGATGAAGTCAGGTGCAGTGGATGACCAGGGCTTTCTACGTGCCTCGCCGTGCTCCTTACGCTCCACAGCGCGTTGCTGGTAATCGCCGTCATGCCCGTTGAACCAACAAGTGGTTTCTTCCGCGCAGTCTATCGAATCCAGTCTTCGCATGCATGGGTAGGCAGACCCTAACTCACCGAAGGTTTATAACCATTCGGCTACCCTCACCTAGTTTAGCCGGCCTGTCAAAGCCGTTGTCCGGGGGTGGCCGCTGTCGCATGCTGACAGCTACGAGGAGCCACAGGTGAGAGCTGGATGCCAGGTTTGGACCAAAGGTGGCTGAGCTGCCCTGAAAAGGGCATGACAGCTCCTTCACCAGAGGTACTACCAATACCTGACTTCCCAACACCCCCACAAGAAGGTAGGTACGACCAACACAAGAAGATAGGGACGACCAACACAAGAAGATAGGGACGACCAACACAAGAAGATAGGGACGACCAACACAAGAAGATAGGTACGACAAATACAAGAAGGTAGGGACAACCAACAAGAAGGAAGGTATGACCGACAAAAGAAACTATTCCTGTGTCCGACGCAACATCTAAATTACTTAAATAGAGATGTCATTGTAACAGGCCTGTGTCAGGCCTCCTCTCATGTAGGAGACCCGCGGATAGAAGAGGGATTAGAGGTGGGAGGTATAAGAGGATGGAGCTCGAAAACATAGGTCATGTGAGGAAGGAGAGTGTAGTGATGGATGAGTAGCATGGATGACGGTGAGTTATTATTATCTTACTTTACGCTCCTAACGGAGCAAGAACCCACCACTGTAGCTAGTCCTCTGGTAGGAAATCTTCACCAAACATTCACATGCTTCCGCCGCGGTGGTACCTTTGGCAATTAGTTTTACATGATGAAGTTGCCAGCCTCATGCACAATTTCATATTAGCCTTGTACGACATGCCTGAGAGTTCAGTAGGCCTATTCTCTCGTTGTCTCCACATAAACTCCCGGAAACTCCACGGGGGAAGTGAGAAGTAATGGAAAAGAAATCTCGGGGATGAGGATCAAAACGCAGGATGGTGGAACATAACTGAAACAAGAAGAACATACGGTAGATACGACACTGACAAAATCAGATGGTCAGATGAGATAACAAATACAGATAAGCATACAACATCCAAGCAACAATCAGACTTGAGGTGAAGACTGAAGGTAGAAAGTGGGCATGGATAGCACATAGTGTCAAGAAACAAGTATAACCAGACAGTCTCTCTCGACTAGAACCCACTGGGGAAGAGAGGTCAGACTGCCACATAAAATGCGAAGAACGATAACAGGATGTCAAGTTAACCGGAACCTCCCAGGTAGAGCTGTGTAGAGCACGGTCCACATTAGCCAGTAGTGACGAGCAACAAGTGTAGCTGTATGCTCCACAGGGAACGAAAACAATAAATGAAAAACAAGGGTAATGACGAAACTCTAGATAAGTTGATGTAAGAGGACGATACTCCAGATAAGTTGATGTAGGAGGACGATACTCCAGATAAGTTGATGTAGGTGGACGATACTCCAGATAAGTTGATGTAGGAGGACGATACTCCACATAAGTTGATGTAGGTGGACGATACTCCAGATAAGTTGATGTAGGTGGACGATACTCCAGATAAGTTGATGTAGGTGGACGATACTCAGATAAGTTGATGTAGGAGGACGATACTCAAGCTAAAGAGGAAGCATATAGTCTAGGATAAATTATTACAAAAACCAGGAAGTGACGTCAATAGCACATGACACATTCTTCGTTGCTCCCCATGCATCAATCTAGACCAAAACGACATTTATATGTGGACATGCGCCATCATATAACCGATAAACCTTATGCATGGGGTGAATGATGTAGCCATCGTCTCAAGGTTTATTAAAGCTTATATAAAAAACATTGAGAGCGCGGTAAAGCACACAAAATGGAGACATAAAAAGTAGGAAGATGGCTGCCGGTTCAGCTGAATGGTAACCAATAGCAACCATTAACGTTAACACAGGCTGTTAGCTGAATAATTCTATCCATTCATTATTGAACCCGGACACAGAAAACAGAGTTACTGTAAAATGTTATATTCTGTACAAGAAATATCTTTGCTGACGGAACAAGTTTACATAGACTGATAAAGAGACGTGTGCACGGGCTGACTAGAAACGTGTACATGGGATGACTAGGAGGTGTGTATATGGAATGAGGGAGAGACGTGTACATAGGATGGCTATGACTCATAGTATGAGACGAGGTCATGGGATGTCTATGAGATGTGTACATGGAATGATTGAGAGACGTGTACATAGGATGGGTATGAGTCGAGGTCATGGGATGTCTATGAGATGTGTATATGGAATGAATGAGAGACGTATACATAGGATGGCTATGAGACGAGGTCATGGGATGTCTATGAGACGAGTAATCAGACGGCTGTGAGACGTGTACATGGGAGGATTATGAGATGTGTACATGAAATGACTTTGACATGTGTAATGGAATGACCATGAGACGTTTACATAGGATGACCAGGAGACGTGTACATGAAGTGACTAGGAAACATGTACATAGAATAATTAGGAGACCCGTGCATGGAGTAATTAGGAGACATGTACATCTAGTAATTAGGAGACAAGTACATTGAGTAGTCACGAGACATGTACATTGAGTAGTCACGAGACATGTACATAGAGTAATTAGGTGGCATTTACACGGAGTAATTAGGAGACATGTACATGGATTAATTCGGAGACATGTACATAGAGTAATAAGGTGGCATTTACACGGAGTAATTAGGAGACATGTACATGGCTTAATTAGGAGACATGTTCATGGAGTAAATAGTTAGCATTTACACGGAGTAATTAGGAGACATGTACATGGATTAATTACGAGACATGTACATAGAGTAATTAGGAGACATGTACATGGAGTAATTAGGAGACATGTACATGGAGTAATTAGGAGACATGTACATGGAGTAATAAGGAAACATGTACATGGAATAATTAGAAGACATGTACATGGAGTAATTAGGAGACACGTACATGGAGTAATTATGAGGACATGTACATGGAGTAATTAGAAGACATGTTCATGGAGTAATTAGGAGACATGTGCATGGAGTAATTAGGAGACGTACACATGGAGTAATTAGGAGACATGTCATCATCATGTGACGTATTCTTTCCAGAACGTTGTCTCCATTACAGCTGCTCTGAACGCATCACGATTCTGGGCAAGTCGACCTGCATCAGCCAAAGACAAGTTCAGACTCTCTGTGATGTCCTGGGTCCACCGTCGTCTAGGTCAACCCCTTCCCCTTTTTCCAGGGACCATGCCTTCCATCACTGTTTTTTCCAGGAGACATGTACATGGAGTAATTAGGAGATGTGTACATGGAGTAATTAGAAGACATGTACATGGAGTAATTAGAAGACATGTACATGGAGTAATTATGAGACATGTACATGGAGTAATTAGGAGACATGTACATGGAGTAATTAGGAGATGTGTAAAAAAGGTCGTCCAATAGCAGATACTGCCGTAGGGGTGAAGTGTTAGAGACTTCACAATACTAGGTCCAGCATTGAGAAGTGGGGTGGCCAGTTCCCTTCCTCGTTACCTTTTCTTTCCCTAAATCAAACAGCAGAGTCAGTTACTCATTTACAGCTGGGTAGAAAGGAAAGTGCCAGTACCGTGATTCGAACCCTGCACCTTTGCTGTGGGAGACCAGTGCTCTACCCACTCTGTCAATCGGACGCTGCAGGAGATGTGTACATGGAGTAATTAGGAAACGTGTACATGGAATGATTATAAGGATGAGAACAAGATTATGGAGTATAATCGTGTGAACGAGCACGCAAAGCACGGAGGGCGAACAATGCCATGGCTGACAGATAAACTATTAATCGATACAAGGATTAAAAAAGCAGAGCTGTCAGCGATACCGCGATAATCGATACAAAGAATTAGAACTGTCACCAATACCAAGACGATCGATACAAAGATAAGAAGTCGCGCAGATACAATGCTGACCAATCACTGACTGAATTCTAGCAGTAAATGAAAGAAGATCAATACATTGGTAGCAGCTGTTGGTCGAGACAGCACAGTGGTAATTAGCTGTCAAACAACACGTTTGCTACATATAACCAGGTGTAGGCAAATACTACAAGCTACAGCTACATGTAACATGCTGTAGGCAATTATTACAAGCTGTAGTTACGTGTAAACTGGTGTAGACAAATACTACAAGCTACAGCTACACGTAACCTGGTGTAGGCAAATATTACAAGCTGTAGTTACATGTAATCTGATGTAGGCAAATACTACAAGCTGTAGTTACATGTAACCTGGTGGGTGCAACTACTTCAAACATTAGTTATTTGTAATGTGGTGTAGGTAAATACTACAAGCTATAGCTACATGTAATCTGCTGTAGGCAATTATTACAAGCTGTAGTTACATGCAAACCTGGTGTAGGCAAATACTACAAGCTGTAGTTACATGTAATGTGGTGGATGCAACTACTTCAAACTGTAGTTACATGTAATGTGGTGTAAGCCAATACTACCACCTGTAGTTACATGTAATGTGGTGTAGGCCAAGACTACAACCTGTAGTTAGTTACATGTAATGTGGTGTAGGCCAATACTACAACCTGTAGTTAGTTACATGTAATGTGGTGTAGGCCAATACTGCAAGTAACAGTGGCCAAAACTCAAGAATATCTAATCTGGGTCTTAAAAGTGTCTACCTTCGCCCAAGATTACTCTTGGCAGAATTGTAGATAGAGGGATAACGATGCTTCTATCTCAAGGAAGTGTTCATAATATAAATCACAAGCCAAGAACAATGCTGCGTTGGGCAGGGCAATTGTTAACTTATATCTGATCCGCCGCCTTTTATGAAGAATTAAGCAATTATTAATTTCAGCTCGTTCAAGCCCCCCACCCTGATTTACTCAGTGGAATTCTTATTACTCTGGTATAGCTCTGTTTAGAGTGTATTTGGTAAATTGACTGAGACAAACATGCAGTCCATTCAAAATGATTAAATCGACGTTAAATTTGTATATTTACAAACAACAAAATTTATAATCACTTAGGTTTTAACAAGATTTGAAAAAATGAATAATTATTTATCAGAAAATTATCATCACTGTGTGATGTAATGGCAGTTTGTAAAGGAGGTCACTTGGCAGCTTTTATGTGTTACTTAGCTGTCAGTGACAGTTCTGCTCCTTCTGATGGTTTGGTTCTTGGTAGACTGGATCACTGATCATGCTCGTCACTGGTCAAGGTTGTAGGGCACAGCACGTTCCCAGAAGTGTCAGGGAGTGTCTACGAAGTTGGTCCCTTGTTTTTAAGCCCCGTCTGATGATGGTATCTAGCTTCGACTTCAGGCCACTTGTACCCTTCTTGTTCCAGAGATAGTAATCTCAACTGGTACCAGCAACTAGTGTGGTAAAAGAAGAGAAACGAATACCCTCTTGAGTACTGAGTTTCCCGACACATACTTATGTGTCCCCTTCTTCCTATTCCACCATCCCATCTACCTCAGACTTTACCCTCGATGAGAATTAAGCTTAATCCCTCGAGAGAAAACTTTCTTTACATTTAAATTGAATAGCTTGTATATTTACTTTACATTTAAATGAAAAGGTTAATAGTATAGATAGAACATGTTTTCATTTACATCTACACTGATTGAAAATGTTCACAATATAGATTGAATCTGTTTTCATTTACATCTACACCGGTTGAAAAGCTTGAAAACTTTCATTATTTTTAAAGTGAATATGTTTACATAGACATTTACACTGGTTGGTAAAGGTAAGCATAATAGTTAGAGTGTACATAATTTCTTTCATCTTTCAATCCCTGCTCCTTATGGAACTTGAGACTACCTATGCTTTTAGTTCTCTGTAAGAAATTAGCAATAAAACAGTCACCAGCCCTTGCAGTGGTGGTTCATGAAATCATCATTCTATATGCTGAGGTTGCCAGCCTCAAATGACTTGGACATTCAATAGCAATTTTCCCATATTAATATTCACATGGCAATATATACATATTAGTTCAAAATATGACAGTGGAAAAATGGCAGTATGATGTTATTGAAAACTGGAGCACAAACTATTTGACATAACAATGTCATAAATATAAGGCAACAACCAAAGAATACAGCGAAGATGAAACAGAGGAATACTACCCAGAGTTACAATAGTAAATGAAATCACTAACATCTACAGATGTGTTGATGGTAACTGTAGACATGAATGCAAAACTAGGAAAAGGAAGATTCAAGCAAATAGTAGAACAATATGGATTTTGATAGAGAAAATACCGAGAAGACAGACGTACAGTTTTGTGAAGGAAATCGGCTGGTTATATGCAATTATTTTTTTTAACATAATTCGAGGAAATTATACACATACGGAATGGCCAGAAGATATGAAAGGATTACATTCATGACAGTCAAAAACATATTTAAAAGTAGTGCCATAAGTGCAAAGTCACATCCCGGAGCCCATATAAATTCAGATCACGACACCCTGGTGATTACACTTAAACTATAAAGCTGACAATTACAGAACACAAGAAAAAAAAATAAGGAACCTCAAAAAGAAATATCAGCACAGAAACAGCCAGACATAAAACAAATATTTTTCAGAGGTCAATAATAAGTATAAAAATTTAAGCGTGGAACAATACAGAAGAGAAAACCCAGAAGTGGAAGCAAACACACGATGAGAATGTTCAAAAATAGGCATACGATCAGAAAAGGAAAATTTATCTAATAGGAGTTTACGAAAAAAATCACATGTACATGACACAGGATATCTTGAGGAACACTGGCAGAAAGCAACAACAACAACAACAACAAAACACCCCAGAATATAGAACAACGGATAAACAAATATTTGCTACGTGCAGTTAAGGAAGAAAAAAATAGTAGTTATAGACAAAATACATTGAAATAGCAGACATGGAAACAAAGCACAAAACACGAGATATGCATTTTTTAAAATGTGTCAGCGAAAACCAAGCTTGACTAAGGAGAAAGCTGTACCAAGAACAAGAATGGTAAAACCTGGACTAAGGAGAAAGCTGTACCAAGAACAAGAATGGTAAAACCTGGTCTGGGGAGAAAGCTGTACCAAGAACAAGAATGGTAAAACCTGGTCTGGGGAGAAAGCTGTACCAAGAACAAGAATGGTAAAACCTGGTCTGGGGAGAAAGCTGTACCAAGAACAAGAATGGTAAAACGTGGTCTGGGGAGAAAGTTGTACCAAGAACAAGAATGGTAAAACCTGGTCTGGGGAGAAAGCTGTACCAAGAACAAGAATGGTAAAACCTGGTCTGGGGAGAAAGTTGTTTCAAGAACAAGAATGGTAAAACCTGGTCTGGGGAGAAAGCTGTACCAAGAACAAGAATGGTAAAACGTGGTCTGGGGATAAAGTTGTACCAAGAACAAGAATGGTAAAACCTGGTCTGGGGAGAAAGCTGTACCAAGAACAAGAATGGTAAAACCTGGTCTGGGGAGAAAGCTGTACCAAGAACAAGAATGGTAAAACGTGGTCTGGGGAGAAAGTTGTACCAAGAACAAGAATGGTAAAACCTGGTCTGGGGAGAAAGCTGTACCAAGAACAAGAATGGTAAAACCTGGTCTGGGGAGAAAGCTGTACCAAGAACAAGAATGGTAAAACCTGGTCTGGGGAGAAAGTTGTTTCAAGAACAAGAACGGTAAAACCTGGTCTGGGGAGAAAGCTGTACCAAGAACAAGAATGGTAAAACCTGGTCTGGGGAGAAAGTTGTTTCAAGAACAAGAATGGTAAAACCTGGTCTGGGGAGAAAGCTGTACCAAGAACAAGAATGGTAAAACCTGGTCTGGGGAGAAAGTTGTACCAAGAACAAGAATGGTAAAACCTGGTCTGGGGAGAAAGTTGTACCAAGAACAAGAATGGTAAAACCTGGTCTGGGGAGAAAGTTGTACCAAGAACAAGAATGGTAAAACCTGGTCTGGGGAGAAAGTTGTTTCAAGAACAAGAATGGTAAAACCTGGTCTGGGGAGAAAGCTGTACCAAGAACAAGAATGGTAAAACCTGGTCTGGGGAGAAAGCTGTACCAAGAACAAGAATGGTAAAACCTGGTCTGGGGAGAAAGCTGTACCAAGAACAAGAATGGTAAAACCTGGTCTGCGGAGAAAGTTGTTTCAAGAACAAGAATGGTAAAACCTGGACTAAGGAGAAAGTTGTACCAAGAACAAGAATGGTAAAACCTGGTCTGGGGAGAAAGTTCTTTCAAGAACAAGAATGGTAAAACCTGGACTAAGGAGAAAGTTGTACCAAGAACAAGAATGGTAAAACCTGGTCTGGGGAGAAAGTTCTTTCAAGAACAAGAATGGTAAAACCTGGTCTGGGGAGAAAGTTGTACCAAGAACAAGAATGGTAAAACCTGGTCTGGGGAGAAAGCTGTACCAAGAACAAGAATGGTAAAACCTGGTCTGGGGAGAAAGCTGTACCAAGAACAAGAATGGTAAAACCTGGTCTGGGGAGAAAGCTGTACCAAGAACAAGAATGGTAAAACCTGGTCTGGGGAGAAAGCTGTACAAAGAACAAGAATGGTAAAACCTGGTCTGGGGAGAAAGTTGTACCAAGAACAAGAATGGTAAAACCTGGTCTGGGGAGAAAGCTGTATCAAGAACAAGAATGGTAAAACCTGGTCTGGGGAGAAAGCTGTACCAAGAACAAGAATGGTAAAATCTGGTCTGGGGAGAAAGTTGTACCAAGAACAAGAATGGTAAAACCTGGTCTGGGGAGAAAGCTGTACCAAGAACAAGAATAGTAAAACCTGGTCTGGGGAGAAAGCTGTACAAAGAACAAGAATGGTAAATCCTGGTCTGGGGAGAAAGCTGTACCAAGATCAAGAATGGTAAAACCTGGTCTGGGGAGAAAGCTGTATCAAGAACAAGAATGGTAAAACCTGGTCTGGGGAGAAAGCTGTACCAAGAACAAGAATGGTAAAACCTGGACTAAGGAGGAAGTTGTACCAAGAACAAGAATGGTAAAACCTGGACTAAGGAGAAAGTTGTACCAAGAACAAGAATGGTAAAACCTGGTCTGGGGAGAAAGCTGTACCAAGAACAAGAATGGTAAAACCTGGTCTGGGGAAAAAGTTGTTTCAAGAACAAGAATGGTAAAACCTGGTCTGGGGAGAAAGTTGTTTCAAGAACAAGAATGGTAAAACGTGGTCTGGGGAGAAAGCTGTACCAAGAACAAGAATGGTAAAACCTGGTCTGGGGAGAAAGTTGTTTCAAGAACAAGAATGGTAAAACCTGGTCTGGGGAGAAAGCTGTACCAAGAACAAGAATGGTAAAACCTGGTCTGGGGAGAAAGCTGTACCAAGAACAAGAATGGTAAAACCTGGTCTGGGGAGAAAGTTGTTTCAAGAACAAGAATGATAAAACCTGGTCTGGGGAGAAAGTTGTTTCAAGAACAAGAATGGTAAAACCTGGTCTGGGGAGAAAGCTGTACCAAGAACAAGAATGGTAAAACCTGGTCTGGGGAGAAAGTTGTTTCAAGAACAAGAATGGTAAAACCTGGTCTGGGGAGAAAGTTGTTTCAAGAACAAGAATGATAAAACCTGGTCTGGGGAGAAAGTTGTTTCAAGAACAAGAATGGTAAAACCTGGTGTTGCGCTAAAAACTTGTCGCAACTTATTCTAACTTATTCATTTTTTAATGCATGGGAAGTAACTCATGGAATTGTAGTCACTTCTTATTTCTACTAGTTGTCTAATCGTGTGACAATAGTCTGATAGTATGGTTGCCGATAGTTGTGTGAACGATTTTGAGTCACGTCCATATATGGAGCGCTCAAGTCGTCAGTTCTTAGAAAACAGTTGGCAATCGCAATGTTTCAAGATTCATTTCCTTTTAAGGTAAAGGTCTTTAGTCGAACATCGTAGAACATTCTTCGTTTCGTAAGTTTAGCTGAGTTGTATTCGATTCGTGTGTTCTGCGCATGTCTCTGTTTGTGGCATTGTTTCAATGATTTCCGCCCAGGACAGTCTGAGCTGAAATGTTGGTAAGGCGAGACGTAGCGCTGGGCTAGTCTTCGCTTAGTTTATTCAGGAAGGAGTCCTCATCATTGTAGTTCCTTTGTTGAGATGATATATCTCTATGTTATTTCAAATGCCTGGAGGCATATGTGCTTATGTGATTTAATTCCTAATGAACAGGTAACTGAATCCTTTTTTGCTGAGTAACTTTATCGCCATCTTGTGATGTTGACTTTTGCTTAGCCTGCCTTATTATAAAGTCTATGATATGACTAGTTTGCTCAGCTCACGATCCACTTCTATTGTCACGCATCGATTGATGCCTGTCCTACGGACTATTTGCTTCCTGAACTTTATTGATGGATCTAGGTTTGATACCTTTGCTGTTTGAGGAACATAGAGGACAATATTGTGACGCTCGAAAGACACGCCTGTCTTGTTGAGGTCAAAAATAGGAGACCAGATTTAATCTCCTAGGTGATATCTACTAGCTCTTATGGAAAGGGGAAGTTTACTACCTGACTACATGAACAGCGGTTTACGATATCCTAAAAGGCATACGATGTACATTATTATTATGCTGTTTGCTGTGCCTGTTGAATCGACTACTTCGATGATACAATGACTGTTGTACTATACCTGTGATGTTTTCCTGCATAACGATGTTCATGCATCTTGTCATTGTGGCGTACAATATATATTGCCAAAAAACCATCACTGCTGTTTAAAGCTTTATTGACTTTTCACATCGTGAGTTAACGTGACGTCATTGTGTGGATTGCCTTGTTTGTAATGCTCACTGTTTGAATACACATCTGTATCCTTACATCACACTTAAACCAGACTACAGACACCATGTTACTACGCCTCATCATCCCTGGTGTCTGAGGGTGGCACACTACTCTGCAAAGGCCAGTATCATAGTACCTTTGGGAAGCAGATGGATTACAACACCCTCAACGTTGTGTAGCAAATGTGACTTCATCCACAGAACATTTAAATTTATACATTACTCACACCAAATGTTATGCAACACCTGGTCTGGGGAGAAAGTTGTTTCAAGAACAAGAATGATAAAACCTGGTCTGGGGAGAAAGTTGTTTCAAGAACAAGAATGGTAAAACCTGGTCTGGGGAGAAAGTTGTTTCAAGAACAAGAATGGCAAAACCTGGTCTGGGGAGAAAGCTGTACCAAGAACAAGAATGGTAAAACCAGGGCTGGAGAGAAAGTTGTACCAAGAACAAGAATGGTAAAACCTGGTCTGGGGAGAAAGTTGTTTCAAGAACAAGAATGGTAAAACCTGGTCTGGGGAGAAAGTTGTACCAAGAACAAGAATGGTAAAACCTGGTCTGGGGAGAAAGATATACAAATAAAGGTGTCCAAGAGCAAGAATGGTAAAACCTGGTCTGGGGAGAAAGATATACTAATAAAGGTGTCCAGAATATGTAAGAGAATTATTCGAGGATAACAGAGGCAACGAACCAGCAGCAGATTCTTATGAAGGCCTAAACATTCTCAGATCATAAGTCAACATCATCAGCTGCCATCTCTGCGATGAAGGTCGGCTGCAATCGATCTCCAACGTCTTCTATCTCTTGTCTTGATGGTGCACTATGATAGAATCGTTCCTGTCCATCTCTTGTCTTGATGGTGCACTATGATAGAATCGTTCCTGTTCATCTCTTGATGTTATCTTCCCACTTATAGCACTGTCTTCCCACTTATAGCTCTGTCTTCCCTGAACAAGAACAAGCCCGTGCCAACGCCGCATATGCAAGACCTGTCCTTTTGTACTCCAAACGCAGTCAGTCTCCTTTCCGAACGGTAAATTTACCATTGGGGAGTCTTTCACGTGCGAATCCAGAAACCTGATTTATGCTATCATCTGCAAGAGGTGTGACATGACCTATATTGGTGAGACTGGCAGACGTTTGGCAGACAGGTTTCGTGAACACTTGAATGACATCCATCATGGCAAACATTTACCAGTGGCCCTTCACTTCAACAGCCCTGACCATTTGGGTAACTCTGACATTCATGTCACTGCCCTCCGTTCATGTATCGGCGACGACCGAACACGCTTTTCGTTGGAGAATCGCCTCATTTTTCAAATGGGCGTTTTAGCTCCTGCTGGGATGAATGTTCAGCATCATTTTGCACAATTCTGGTGGCTTCTGTCGTTATTTTCCTATCTATCCTTGTTTTTGCTTTGGTTCGTCTCGTTTCCTCTATTTTCTGTTCTTAGCCGTCACCAGCTCCTACGTCACTTCCGCATGACGCCTTAGTTTTTAGCCATTTTGAATGTTTCCTTCCTCGGCACAGCTAAGTGATTTTTTCACGCATTTTATTAGTGTTATTCATTCCTGTCTTCGTTTCGTTGATTATTTACTTTCTTGTTTCGACATGTCTTTCTGGTTTCACGATTTTCTTGCATTATTACTGTTATCGTTTCGCTCATCACCGTGGTTTCATCTGCTTGTATCGCTCATTTGACGTTTTCCTCATCATCACAGATCTTTGTAGTTCCTATATGTAGTTCTTGTCCTTGTCACCTGTTCGTAACTGTGGCTGACGAAGGGTAAAACCCGAAACGTCCCTTGTCTCATGTGTACCGTTTACTTGTAAAACTGATTTCATACCATATTATTTTTTAATTTATAGCTCTGTCTTCCCTATGCACGTTTGCCTTCCTTCTTTTATGTTCTTCTACACGGTGTTATGTCATTTTATATGACCAAAGTATTTTAGCTGTCTAATTTTGATTTCCTTCATTAATTCTCTTGTCATACCTAGGGTTTCTAGGACCTCTTTATTTGTTTTCTTCTCTTTCCATGAGACGTGCCCCATTCTTCTATATATCATCACTTCGATATATATACATACATACACACATATTTGTCATTACTGTATGGCTTAGATGAAATATGAACGAGAAGACAGATTTGAGATCTTTGAGATGTTGATATTTAGAAAAATGAGGAACATTTCATTGACAAGAAGAAACAAGTAATGGGGTCTTAGAAAATTTGGGAATGAAAATATAAATAATGAATGAAATGAAACTCAGATGGATACAATTATTTTGGTCATGTAAAAAGACACCTTCATGAAAACCATCATTGAAGGAAGAGTTGAAGGGAAACGTGCAAAAAGACAACAATAAATTAATATGAGACAAATATAAAGGTATGTTATCAGGCACTCGTAGGAAATAAAGAAGTAGAACAATAGACAACAGAAAAACAACAGACATGAGTGGCTTACCCAGGATTTGAACCCTGGACCTTCCGTGCGACAACCCCGCCCAGCTATGCAAGTGAATCACACTATCCTCCCTGCCATCTACACATAACCAAAAAATGATGTTTCGATGACAGGTCATTAGTGCGAACCACAATACATAACACCGGAAGTTTACCATGGGCAGTTTAGCCTATTAATGACGCAATCACTTCTGTTGCTTCCCTATATACAGTATAGGCCAATCCAACAAGACAAAGACCGTAATACTGTGTCCAGTAAATGATAGTAGGATTAGAACAGTAAGAACAGGACAGAGGGTAGGTTTGGTATTGTATAAACATTTATAACACATAAGGAAGGGAAACCCGAGGCCTGTAAACAGTAAATTAATATGAGACAAATATAAAGGTATGTTATCAGGCACTCGTAGGAAATAAAGACGTAGAACACTAGACAACAGAAAAACAACAGACATGAGTGACTTACCCAGGATTTGAACCCTGGAAGACAACAACAAGAGATTGACAGGAAAGAGTCTCAGGGTGCTCGATCAAGACAAGAGACAGAAGACGTGTGAGATAACTTGCAGCCGACTTCAGTTGTGGAGATGGTACCTGATCTGGGACCCAAAGATGCAGCAATAGAGAATGCAGTCAGCGACCCATAGCTTGACTACTTGCATCAGAGTCAGCGAACCAGAGCGGACTAAGACCCTACTCCACCTCCACGTGGTGGTCCTGGAAACAGTCTGCATCACTGCAGTCTGGATGAGAGAGTAGGGATCGCAGAGGGAAGGCAAACCCGGTCCCAAAAACTGCCGTGCTGAAGTCGGATGTGTCGACCGAAAGGTGCAGATATCACAGCTCCGGCGTAAACAGACACAACGCAACCACCGTCCTTTTCAGGGCGAACGAGGAAGAAGAAGAAGAAGTACCTGATCTGATCTTAAGTATCAACACTGTCCAATTTGACTTGTACTGTGGTTGTGTTAGTAGAACATTAAGAAGATGTTTCGGGGGAGGGAGCAGAAGAACAAGAACAAGAAGAACAAGAACAAGAAGAAGAACAAGAGGAACAAGAAGAACAAGAAGAAGAACAACAACACGAACAAAAAGAACAAGAACAAGAAGAGCAAGATCAAGAACAAGAAGAACAAGAACGAGAACAATAACAAGAAGAAAAAGAAGATAAAAAACTAGAAGATCAAAAAGAAAAAGAACAATAAGAACAAGAAGAAGAACAAGAAGAGCAAGAAGAACAAGAACAAGAAGAACAAGAACAAGAAGAACAATAAGAACAACAAGAACAAGAACAACAAGAACAACAAGAACAACAAGAACAAGAACAAGAAGAACAAGATCAATAACAAGAACAAGAAGAACAAGAACAAGAAGAACAAGAACAATAAGAACAAGAAGAACAAGAACAAGAAGAATAAGAACAATAAGAACAATAAGAACAAGAAGAAGAAGAACAAGAACAAGAATAAGAAGAACAAGATCAATAACAAGAACAAGAAGAACAAGATCAAGAACAAGAAGAACAAGAACAAGAACAAGAAGAACAAGAACAAGAAGAACAAGATCAATAACAAGAACAAGAAGAACAAGATCAAGAACAAGAACAACAAGAACAAGATCAAGAACAAGAAGAACAAGACCAAGAACAAGAAGAACAAGAACAAGAAGAACAAGAACAAGATCAAGAACAAGAAGAACAAGAACAAGAAGAACAAGAACAACACGAAAAAGGACAATAAGACTGTTAAATATAAGACATTGGTTGGAAGCAACAGCGACAACTCTTTTTCCAACAAACATAATAAAGATTGGATTATAATGAAGTTAGTCCGTGGTTAGAACGTTTATGTTGTTGTTGTTGCATCAGCAAGGCCCGCAGAACGGTGTAAAGTAAATTAATATCACACACAAATTAAATGTCATTTATAAAAGCACGTTTCACTAGCTTTGCCCAACTTCAAAATGCTATATCTCAGCGAATATATAACGCATATAAGTGAAATTTTGTGTGTGAATTTGAAATGGTATAGACCCTATGCATTAAATTTGTCATTAAAATGCGGCCATTGGTTTCAATTTTCGTTTCTTTGCGATATTATATCAAAATCCTACTTGCCAACACACATCACACACACATATTGAAATGTCTACAGTAAATTATACGACCTCATTTGCACATTTTTGGTTTATCAAACAATTGGCATGATTTTAGCGTGAAATTGGGTGAAATTGCACTTCTTGAACATAAAAAAGTTTATATCCGGTGTTACGCACACATTGTCAATCAGTGGCGTGTCTACAAAAAGTATTGTGTGGTTAAGTAGGAAAAAATGAGTCTGCGAGTACATTTTATGACATTACAGCAAATCACAAATAGGATTTTAAAGTATTTCTGCAATGAAGCTACTCGAGGAAAACTATATCATTTTATTTCAAACCCACACAAGAGGACTATTCATGCCTTGGGAATAAGCAAACGATCATTACACCGCTGGATAGCGACATCTGAAATTTCTAATTCCAGTGTCTTACACACGAAAATTAGGCCAAGAGTGGTGGATAATTTTGACAGAGAATTGATCCGCAGAGAAATTTGCAATATGTTTCACAATAATGAGGCAGTGACTTTAAGGAAATTGAAAATTTGGTTAAGAAAGAATAATGACATTGATATTTCCAAATCTACGCTATGGAGGACTATTAGGAGTTTGGGATTCACTTTTAGAAAATATGTTGGTGGTAGAAACCTTATTTGTGAGAAGCCTCATATAGTTGCAATGAGAAGCAAATATTTACGCGAGGTCAGAGAAATGAGAAGAGATTGTTATGATTTTGTGTATTTAGATGAAACTTGGATCAATGCGCACCACAGTAATGAACGAGAATGGCAATCATCTGATGGGACAACTAAGAAACTAGTACCAAGCAGCAAAGGACAGCGCCTAATAATTGCACATGCAGGAAGCAGCCATGATGGGCTTCTAAATAATACTGAACTCATATTTGTTTCAAAATCCACAGATAATAGGGATTATCATACAGAGATGAATGGCAAGATATTTCAAGATTGGATTGTGAATCATGTACTTCCTTCATTGGATAGACCGTCGTGTTTGATAATGGACAATGCTTCATATCACAACGTTGTGGCACCAGAAGATAAAGTTCCTAATTCATCAAGTACTAAAGACGTAATAAAGATTTGGCTGACCAAAAACAACATTCCATTCAACGAAACGTCCCTGAGGCCTGAATTACTTGGAATTGTAAAAAAGACACAGCATACAAAGATATTTCACATAGACAAGGCAATCCATGAACATGGTCACAGATGTTTAAGATTGCCTCCTTACCATTCTCACTTAAACCCAATAGAATTAGTCTGGGCTAAAATTAAGGAACAGGTAGCAACAGAAAATAGAACGTTCAAATTAAAAGATGTTGAAATACTTACACAAGTCGCCATCTCCAATATAGCCAGGGATTATTAGAAGAAATGTGAGAACCATGTGTTACAAGAGGAAGAGGAATATTGGACGAATGATGGTTTGTCCTTTATTCAGCCGAGATTGATTATCAATTTCTCAGAGACATCTGATTATGATTCGGATGAAGTTTAATTTCTTTAAAGATGACCTTACCGTTATTTACAAGCACAGTAGAGGAGCAACGTCCCATTATGATATTTATGAACCGCAAAGTGGTGATACCTATTGAAATAATTAGATCAATGAAGGTCCAGTTTGGTAGCGCACTAAATGTCAATGACAAACAATGTCACGAGTATCTCGCATGCAGACCATTTGAGAAATCATCTTCAACAGATATTCATATGCAAACGTGATGGCCACATTATAGTAATAGTAGACATGCCTATGCCTAATCACAGAATCTGTGACTGAAGTGGTAAAACGTCTTTTCTCGATACACAATAATTAGTATGCCGACAAAGATCAAAGGATTTCATTCGTTTATGGGAACTAGACAAGATGCACAGATATAAAGCATATATTTGTTGGGTCTAACCCAATATAACATCGCATGCAAAAAATGGCATTAATACGTTAGACGGTTAATCAGATAATTACATTTGGTTGAGGGCAAAGCTAGTGAAACGTGCTATAGCACGCTGCAGTACTGATATCAATCAGACATTGAAGAAAGTTAGATATGTACGTGTGGGTTCTTACATATACCATGCCAGTAGTATCAACAAAGTTGGTGGAGCAGACAGCGACATTAAAATAAGAATACAGAAAGCAAGAAAAGTGTTGGTATGTGTCACGCATTGCCTCCCCTGCTTGGCAGTAGTGGTCCAACAGTGGCCAAAACTCAAGAGTATCTAAATGGATCGTCAAAGGTGTCTACCTTCGCACATGATTACTTTTGGCAGAGATGTAGATAGAAGGTTAATGACGCTTCTATCCTTACAGAAGGCTTCACAAGATAATTTAGAAGTCAAGAACAATGCTGCTTAGCGCTGAACATTTGTTAACCTATATCTGTCCGTCGCCTTTTGTGAAGAATTTAAGCAATGGTTTTTAGCCCGTTCAAGCCCACAGTTGTGTAATCCAACGAAATTCCTCTTATAAGTAATGGCTCTATAGATGTAAATATATCTATGTATATATAGATGTAAGTTTTACAGAATCTTGCTCAAACGTTCGCTTTCATACATATAAAAACTGAATCGACTATGATTGTTTTAGTTTTAAAACAACATGTAACAAATTTAATAATGAATTAGTTTTTAACAGTTAAAATAAGGAGGGAATGATAAATTTTGCTGTAAATAGAAGTTGTCGTCATGGAGACGTAGGTGAGGATTTATCAAAGTTTTCGCCTTTTTTACAAGAAAACTTAACTCTAGGTCAGTTCTGTCGCTGTGGTTTTCGTCACTTCTTGGTGCACGGCGGTTTGTGAGCGATAATTTAGTTTGTCCTGAAAGCGCTATTTATAGCTATCGTGACAGAGGTCACGGGGTCAACTTCAAAACGGGGAAACAAATGTGGCGGTGTTTACTTTTGATAGTGTTAATGCTTTTAGGTTACTTTATTATTATAAATACCGGTACCAGCTTTAATTTTGGTACCAGCTTTAATTTTGCGTTAAGCTAGACTAGAAATGTCAGAGTAAATTTTAGAACAAGAACAAACATTTTATCACAATTAGAACAGAAGATATAATAGTCTGAAATAGTGTAAAATTTCCTTTTTTTTTTATATTTTATGGTTTCTTTCTTATGCAATTAAACTAAAATGATCCCAATCAACATGCATAAAAAATTACAGAAATCAAAAGTAGAAAACCTGCAGAAAATGGATATCATAGTTTTGTTTTGGATTAATGCGTCAAACATGAATTATTAAAACGTTAAATTGCAAGTCCACATTTATTACCTTAAAATAACACACCCAATTGTCCCCAAAAACATGAGAGCTCACAATTATCTCAATCATACATCAAGATGGTCATGTAAAAATGAGAATAGTCATGAGTAAAATGAAATGTTCAATTTAATAAATAAAACATACACCTATTAAATGATTTCCACACTCTGTTAATTCAGTCACTCTCACACAACAACTGCCATATTTAGCTCTAGCCCCAAAATTTCGCTCGACTATCATTCAAACTTCCTTTTTTTATAGGAGGAATCTGTACATTCACAGATGGAGAAATTTGTAACAAATGAGTTTCCATTATAAATTTTAATTGTGAAGTTATATTTTTAATACCTCTGGCGTGTCTTTCAATTTTGGAAATAGTGGAATGTACAAATTCTCCTCTTTGCACTCCATGCATGCCCATTCCAAAGCCATGAGTTCTGATCCAGTCTGGGCAATGTTTTTCTAATACGTGCTGTTTAGGAATTGTCTTACTGGGGAATAGCTTTCTGAACAAAAACATGTGTCTCTATTAATGCTGTTATTGATGATATTGATTCTTTACTAATAGGTTTACTGTGTGATATTTGGTTGTGTACTTTCTGCTTCGTTCAATGAGTTGAATTGTTCTCTGGCAATAAAAGCTATGTCAGTTATATCTTGTTTGTTTGTAATTTTCAGTGTTTGTGCAATGATTACTCTTGTAAGATCTTTATAAACCTTTTGTGTGATATATCTGTGGCAGTGATTCCATATGAATGCTATGCTATGATAAGCCTGTGGTATGATTTTGTGTTTGGCTAGTACCTTGTCCAAGTGTGAGCAGACTGAACCAGACCTAGCACACAGATCTTGAAACTGAAGTTTGGCCAGCGCATCTTGTGCATTTTCAAGTTTAACTTTAAAACTATCTGTCTCCTCCTTATCCTCACAAAGTTCAATACCTGCCTGAAAAATTCAATTTTAGCTTCTAATTCTTCTGTCTGTTTTCAGTTCCTACCAAATCTCTTCAGGTTCTTAATAGTACTAATGTTTGCGTGTATCTCATGCGGATTCTAAAATATCTTGGCGTCTATTGCATCGACTACCTGTTCTATAAGTCTGTGGTGTTTCAAAACAATGCCTAATAAAATATGAAGGTAATGAGAAGCTACATATTCAATTTCAATCTCTAACATTAGTTTGTGTAAACAATTATCGTAACGTGCAACTTTCCTTGTATTCCCTTTTCCTATATTTCATCTTTCTATTGTAATCTCTTATCAACATGGCCAAACTTCTTGGTTTGCAAGTTGTGTGCTCTCTGTATGACTTTATTTCCTTGTTTTGATTATCTTCCAAAAAACACTAATGGAACAGTCCTTCTCACACACAATAAAAAAAGACATTTATATTTTAAATACAAGATTAACAAGACTTGAAAGATAGATCAAAGTGTGTGGAAATAATCTATAGCATTACATGTTTTCTGATGATTATATACGTAGCTAAATATTATTATAAATGAATGAAAATGCAAAAACAGATAGTACTTTACAAAAAGTTATTTTTTTACAACCTTATTTAAGATTTGTGAGTATCAGGAATGCGTTTACAGTGATTTAAATGTTATAAAATCTGGTAACAAAATGCTTGTTCTTGTAATGCCGAACTCACAAAACTGACTACCACACATTCTCAAGATATGAAACCAATAAAAAAAAATATGTGGAAATAATCTTTAGCTTCACTTCGAGAAGACTATATAATTATAAACTCATAAGAATGAGCCGATTTTCAGATATTACATTAATAAATAGATTACTTCTTTTATGAATTTCCTCAAATGATGACGCTGTTTTAAACAATCTGAACTCCGTCAAATATAATTTCAAACAAATAAAAATGCAACCAAAAATAAAACACAGAACAAAGTTATAGTACACACAAGAATTTTAGCGCTGTGTTTATCCAGAACGAGTGTGTAATGATTTATATAATTACCGATTTTACACACACATCAGCTGATTTTCCAAACCAAAATTAACGGCAGGCGTTAACGGTGCGCAGGAAGATTTATTACCCGGTGTCAGAATTCCGGTCACCGAACTAAAAGAGCGAACGAACGAACGAACTTTATTTTCGAAGGGTAAAGAATTGTGCGCGCAGGCCCGTCTAACATTCTGCCCTTCCACTCTCATTAATCTTGCATACTATATCCTTTCATTCCCACATGATGCTTTAAGTATTAATTTAGGGACCCCAAGACGCAGCAATAGAGACCGCAGTCAGGGACTCATAGCTTGACTGCCTGCGTCAGGACCAGCGAACCAGAGCTGGTCAAGACCGTGCTCCACCTCCACGTGGTGGTCCTGGAAACAGTCTGCAGCAGTGCAGGCTGGCTGAGCGAGCACGGATCGCAATGGGAAGGCAAACTCGGTCCTAAAAAATGCCGTGCAGAAGTCGGATGTGTCGACCGAAAGGTGCAGATATCACAGCTACGTTGTAAACAGACACAACGCAACCACCGTCCTTTTCAGGGCGAACGAGGAAGAAGAAGAAGTATTAATTTAAAGGCATGCAACATTATAAAGTTACCATAACAGCATTCATTTACATTATGCAATCATAATTTTAAAAAATGAGTAGGTTTTTTTTTTGAAACAAACAAGCTAGTAATTGGGGGAAAAAAGTAATAATAAAATAAAACAATAAATAAAAATAAATAAATTCTGTATACCGACACTCACTCATGCGATCAATCCGTCTACAATTAATCTATATTTTTGAATGTGTCATCAATCATCAATACAAAAATTACATAAACACATTCTCGCTTATGAGCGCTCTGGTATAAGGTACAAACAGCCGTGGGCGATGAGTGTACTTCTCTCACACGAGTGGCATAGTAACTTCAGTACTTCGAACCGTCTGATAGCTTGTAACCACAAGTAGTCTTGTACCACGAACGTTTTTTAGACAAAATAGAAAAGTAATGCCTCTGCTAAGTACATTTGTGGGCTGCCAATTAATAGGCGCATTCTCGCTGTCCACCCACCAATGTTAATCTCTCAGAAGAATTAAATTCCCGAGAACACAGTGTAGCTCAGGAAAGATGAATAAAATTCACCATATTCCTCTGGTTATTAACTGGGACAATATGTCTGGACAGAGCGAATACTGATTTGCCCGAGTTACAATTAACAAAGTGCATATATCTCACATAATATTTTACACGTTAGGCACATGTGATGTAATCATCACTCATCACTGCTCCATTCAGAGTCTGGGGTCACCTCTGCTTTTGGTTTTCCGCAGGACGAGCTAGAAGAAATCACCAGCGCTTGCTGTAGTGGTTTGCGAATATACTAGTTTCGTCTGTTGATGTTGCCAGCCTCATATATATCCACTTAGCAAGAAAAAATGTCAAATTTACATTTGTAAAATAATTGTTACATTACCCCAAAGTTTTGGGAACATACAATCTCCTCGCGCAGAGTAGAATGGACACGAGCAATTTAGGTTATATGCTCTCAAACCAAATTGTCTGGAAAATTTGAATCCCTATTATGACGGGTGAATCTGCGAAACACTTGGTCTGGGAAAGTTTCTCTTATGATGGGTGATCCAATTCCTAGGTTTCCAGTCTTCGTATTTTAGTCCTGGTCCCTTAAGTTTTTCAGTCTCTGTATTTATAAAGGCTTGCTTACTTTTTAAGGTTTTAAGTTTCCCAAATACTTCGAACTGTCATTTATAAGTATGGAATTCTAGTTCCGATCCTTCTCTTTCTGGCTTTTTCGGGAGTTGCTCGTTTGAAGTTGCGAAGCTGTCTGTTCTGTGTCTCTGAGTTTGCTAGATTATATTTCTCACTTCTCAGTTCAAATCACAGGTGGTACTTCAGCCGAAATTTCCACTGAAATTCAATGTTTATTCCGGCTCTCAATTCAATCCAATCGTAAGCTCTTTAGCACTGTGTGGGTTGGGGTACTTTAATTCATAATCTCCCCCGCGTGTTTAAAATATTACATTTAATATTCCAATGCGTGACCTCTTTATAATAAGACGTAATATTTCCGGTGACATCTTGTGCACTCTCACAAATAAATATGTGAACTCTTTTGATGGCCAGATGCTACCTTCAAATATTGACTAGCCAGACAGATTTCCTGCGATAATCACACACAAGGATCGTCCCGTGAAACGTGTTTTCGTGCCTTCTCCAGACAGTCAAACAAAAGGGGTCGCCGGCCGCTCAGACAAACTATATTGGCTTCCTATTCCTTGTCGTACGAGACTATATTGTGTCTAACGAGGATCGTCTCCTATCAAAAGTGGCAGGCGACTCAAAGCGATAAACGTATTACCCCTGACTGGTGATAATGACCGGGTATTTTTACGCTAATACCACAGTTCACCTGGAGGAGCGTAAACACGTCTGCGTATAAAAAGATAAAGGTAGTCCCATAGCAGATACTTCCGTAGGGGAGTTGAGTGTTCGAGACTTCACTCTACTGATCCATCATAGAAAGTAAAAAGAATGAAAAGGGCATGATTTATGCCAAATAAAAGCGATTGGTGAGAAAAATGAAGAATAGACATGATACTGCCGTAGGGCTGAAGGTGTGAGAGATCACACAAAAGAGCATGTTCAGACGTTCTGTGACAGTCCGTGTAGATCACACAAAAGAGCATGTTCAGACGTTCTGTGACAGTCCGAGTAGATCACACAAAAGAGCATGTTCAGACGTTCTGTGACAGTCCGTGTAGATCACACAAAAGAGCATGTTCAGACGTTCTGTGACAGTCCGTGTAGATCACACAAAAGAGCATGTTCAGACGTTCTGTGACAGTCCGTGTAGATCACACAAAAGAGCATGTTCAGACGTTCTGTGACAGTCCGTGTAGATCACACAAAAGAGCATGTTCAGACGTTCTGTGACAGTCCGTGTAGATCACACAAAAGAGCATGTTCAGACGTTCTGTGACAGTCCGTGTAGATCACACAAAAGGTCTCTGACTAGACACAGAAAGATTAGAAGGACTGCTCCATCTAGCACATGGTAAGAGGTGACTAAAGTTAGACTGTGTCTTGGGGCTAGCATCTAGAGTATTCTAGGGTCAAGTACTCGAGTAACTACTGCTACAAAAGTACATGAATGTTTTTTGTTTTCTTGCTAAGAGATCAGCTGTAGTTGTAACCCCTATTTCCCTTGGGAGTAAACAATAATGATGATGATGGTGATGATGATTATGATAATGATGATAGTGATGATGATGATGATGATGGTGATGATGGTGGTGATGATGATGGTGGTGATGATGTGATGGTGGTGATGGTGATGATGATGGTGGTGGTGATGATGGTGATGATGATGGTGATGATGATGATGATGGTGATGATGATGATGGTGATTATGATGATGATGGCGATGATGATGATGGTGGTGATGGTGATGTGGTAATGATGATGATGGTGATGATGGTGGTTGTGATGATGGTGATGGTGATGGCGATGTTCATGGTGATGACAGTGATTATGGTGATGGTGGTGATGGTGATAATAATGATGGTGATTATAGTGATGGTAGTGATTATGATGATTATGGTGATGATGATGGTGGTGATGGTGATGATGATGATAGTGATGATGATGACCATTGATGGTGATGACGATGGTGATGAAGATGGTGATGATGATGATGGTGATGATTGTAAAGATGATGATTATGATGGTGATGATAGTGAAGATGGAGAAGATGATGATGATGATGGTAATGATGATGGTGATGGTGATCATGATGGTGATGGTGCTGATGATGGTGATGATGATGATTATGATGGTGATGATGATGGTGATGATGATGATGATAGTGATGGTGATGATGATGGTAATGATGATTGTGATGCTGATGGTGATGATGATGATGATTATTATTCATGGTGATGGTGACGGTGGTGATAAACATGGTGATGGTGATGATGATGATGGTTATGATGATGGTGATGATGGTGATGTGTTGGTGATGGTGGTGATTATCATGGTGATGGTGATGATGGTGATGAAGATGGTGATGATGATGATGGTAATGATGATGATGATGATGGTAAATATGATGATGATGATGGTGATGTTGAAGAAGATGATGATAATGATCATGGTGATGGTGATGATGATGGTGATGATGATGATGGAGATGATGGTGATGGTGATGATGATAGTGAAGATGGTAAGATGATGATGATTATGATGATGATGTTGATGATGGTGAAGATGATGATGATGATGGTGATGATGATGGTGATGGTGATCATGAGGGTAATGTTGTTGATGATGATAACAGATATTATGATGATGTTAATGATGATGATGACGATGATGATGATAGTGATGGTGATGGTTGTAAAGATGATGATGATTATGATGGTGATGATGATGATGGTGATGATGGGGAAGATGATGATGATAATGATGGTGATGATGATGGTAATCATGATGGTAAAGGTGATGATGATAGTGATGGTGATGATGATGGTGGTGATGATGATTATTATGGTGATGCTGATGGTGATGTTGATGATAGTGATGGTGATGATGGTTATGATGGTGATGGTAAAGAAGATGATGATTATGATGATGATGGTGATGATAGTGAAGATGATGATTATGATCATGGTGGTGATGGTGATGATGATGATGATAGTGGTGATGGTGATGATGATGATGATAGTGGTGATGGTGATGGTGATGATGATGGTGGTGATGATCATAGTGATGGTGATGATGATAGTGATGATGATGATGATGGTGATGAAGATGGTGATGATGATGATGGTGATGATGATGGTAAATATGATGATGATTATGATGGTGATGATGACAGTGATGATAGTGATGGTGATGATGATAGTGATGGTGATGATGATAGTGATGGTGATGATGATAGTGATGGTGATGATGTTAGTGATGGTGATGATGATGGTGATGATGAAGATGATGATGACAGTGATGATAGTGATGGTGATGATGATAATGATTATGATGATGGTGATGGTGGTGATGATAGTGATGGTGATGATGATAGTGATGGTGATGATGATAGTGATGGTGATAGTGATGATTGAATCCTCAGTGTAAGTGAGATAAATGAACACATAAATATACGGTACATACAGAAAGTCATTTAAGATAAACATAAAGGCACTAAAGATGACACGGAAACATTTGGAACTGATAGCACTGGACGGGAGGGGCTTTAGGGTAATGAATGACATGTAGCACGTCACTGTAGCTGACGTAATGTCTGCAGACTAACACCAATACGAGCAGAACAATCCCACATAGCATGATGCATGACCTGACTGATCAATAACGAACCGTGTTTGTGAATTAATTTTAAAAAATAAATACGTAAATAAGTCAACAATGTAACTAGTGGTCACATAATAATTGGTATTAGGGGCTTCACCGTCAAAAACTGTTTGACTAGGTTTCGCTGTAACTAGTGGTCACATGACAATTGGTGGTTCCACCGTCGATAACTGTTTGACTAGTTGTCGACACTCTTACCTGCCATGTCTTACCTTGTTAAGTTCCATGATGATAGATGGAAATCCTTTTTTTCTCTTCCCTATTCACACCTTATGCAGTATAGGACTACCATTGTGGCTATCCCCGTGCAGGAAGCCTGCATTAAAACATTTGTTTGATTGTGCAACTGTAGTCTATGTAGCACTTTGTCCTACATCTTGAGACTGCTAGTCCCATACACTTGAAAGTGTCTTCGTATTTCTGTTTCTGTCTACTTTGCCTTCTTTTGTCTGATACTGAGCCTTAGAGGATAATTCTGTGGTACCCCATGTCATCTTTATATGTGGCTATACCATATCAAGGTCCGTCTCTTTAACGTTGTGAGAAGGTCTGCACATGGTCATATAGCATTTCTAATTGGATATCTGACTGGTTAATTTGTGGCACGATTCATGTAGCATAAATACTGGCTACCAAACTAAAAATTGCCGAAATAAACAATATGTATTGCAATAAATAAACAAAAATACGGATTATAACAAGTCAATAAAATAGAAACGTCTCTATAAAGTTGTTAATGAGCAATATAAAAAAAAAAGTTGTAATAATCCATTTGAGCGTTCAAGTGGCGGAACAATAAGAACGCTTTCTTCTCGAGGCAAAGGGACCGAGTTTGAAACTAGGTAACATCACGCTTCAGTCTATCGGACTGCAAAAATGGATACCTAGCTCTGTTCTTGATTTAGGGAAGGCAAAGGCAGAGAAGAAGGGAACCGGTCCCTCCCACCTCATTGTCATGGAATATTCTAATCCACATATATAAATTATCAATTAAATATAAAGCCTAATAAATACATATAATAAAGAAAAGAGCAATGGTAAAATGACAGTGCTATCACAAAGAATGTACTCGAAATCCCCCTTGTTTTCTGCTTCGTCTGCAAATTGTAACGCTTTCACGTTGATATAAAAGCTTACTGTATTATTACCCGCCTTCTTCAATGAAACGTGTGCTGTATTTCTTGGAAAAGAATTGAGAGACTGCGTAATGACCTAAATTTTAAATTCCATTCATGTCTTTTTCTACATTACGTTACCAAAACGAACGAACAGTTGGACTAAAGGATAGCGAGAAGGGAGAGGAAGCCGAACACTAAACACGCTTCGCGCGATACGCAAATGCTGCCATCACGCGTGTAAGTCTACATGCACTAATTTTTTTTCAGACGGACAGTGATAAAATACACTACCCTTTCCCAGAGTTAGGTTTATAAATCATAACAAACTCTTATTAGAAAAGATAACATTAGATGGGTTTACGGTTGAACACATAACAGTACCCAGACAGCACATCTTCCAAACAGGAGGTAGAAGAAATTGCATATTTTGAACGCAGCCACGTAGCTCCTTTAAATTAGTATTTTTGGGTTCCTTAGGGCTTGCTGACAAATAATATGTAAAACGTTACGCAAATAGTCCAGGAATTAATAAATTATACCCAAAATAAAATATTGGGGGTGCCTGACAGCATAAAATCATTTCTGCTCATAAGATTTTTTTTTAACGTGTTTGAAAAAAATTTACGTTACAGAAATAGCCTACCATGTAAACTCCAAATTGATTGGAGCGCAACAAATGAAAGCCTAACCACGATTGGTCGGGCTATAAATACTATCTTGGTTGTTAGGGGAGACGGGAAAAGATAACATTTTTTTTCAAACACTTGTCGAAACGTGGCTCATTGGCCAGTCTCGCTGATATACACACTTGGGAGCGTTAGTTCGAAACCACTTGTTTAAATACACTTGATAAAGCATCAGTGCGTTGAAGCCAGCTTATATTTGACTCAATAAAAGCCTGGAAGATAAGCAGATGGAGATTTGTGCCAGTTTGTGCCAGAATTCATTGCTAATCAACGTATCTGTGTTATTCGTATGAATTGTGGGACAGTGGTCTTGATGGTAGTGAGCAGCACCTAGTCAGAGATTTGCTGAATCCAGTGTCGGACAGCATACTCCTTGGTCCTTTTAGCTATCAGTGAGGTATCTCCAGAGCCCAGAAGAGAATTCGAGCAGAGGAGTCCTCTCCTGCCGCCATCACTCAAGATAAGCAGAGTTGGCCAGCTGAGCTCAACATTATGTCCCCTCATCTAGAAATAACTTTATAAAAATACCATTCAGAGGGGAATTTACTTGTCTTAAAATCAGGAACTGTGAACATCTCCAATACTGATCCCTAAAGACAAACTATTGAAGTCATGATGACAAATACCAACAGAGCTTGAACAAAACAAAACCAGTATTACCTCATTTTACTACTACACAACTGACACACATAGAACATTTGTAATAATATATGTCACTACAATATTCATATTAAATACATTCTGTACATAACTTGTAATTTAAATTGATTGTGATTCCTGGTTCCCTTGTAGTTGAATCAGGACACATATTCATTCATGCTAGTAATGAATACATATTGTTATTTGAACCGTTACGAGTGACTTCTTTAAGCTATTCTCGTAGAGTGTTATATGTATGTGAGTGTCACAGTGTTGTCAAGAGTAGTGGATTAAATTAAATTGTTTATCTGTCTGTTGTTGTGACTTACACTTCACCATACTCATACCCTAGACACATAACGTAGCATCACACTATTCCAGAATAATTCTGACTGAGATAAAGAGATATGTGGTAGCAAGTAAGGTTATCTATAATACACTACTTTTAATAGATATAGATACCTTCACAGCTGATCTCAGTCAGTACACTAAGTCCCCTATAAATATTTATAACATCCCACTTCACCACATATATTGGGGTCTCGCTCTTGGGATTTTGAATCTTTAACTATTAAAAATATTGGGGGTAATTCACTTCAGGGAATATAAGAATTAAAAGGTATCCTTGGGTGGAATTAAATAAGGTTGAGCTCACGGTGCCTGTGTTGTCCATTAGAGATTGAATTGTTGGTTAGACATTGTATAAATTTACATAATAGACAATGGCGGACCTGGCCAAATTTCGATCTGCTGCGGTTCAGACTGCAAAAGAGTTAGGATTAGATGGGCAAGTTATGGTTGCCTATGTCACAACGGAATGTGACAAATTTATTGAACGCGAAGAAAGAAGATTAGAAAAAGAAGCCGAAAGAAGGTTAGAGGCTGAAAGGGAAATTAAGAAGTTACAATTTGAAGCTGAGGCTGAGACTAAGAGGTTGCAGATTGAGGCTGACAAAGAGGCTAAGAAATTGGAGGCAGAAAGAGAAGACAAACGATTGGCTGCAGAAAGGGAAGAGAAGAAATTGGCTGCAGAAAGGGAAGAGAGGAAATTAGCTGCAGAAAGGGAAGCAGAAGATAAAAGATTACAAAGGGAACATGAGTTACGACTAAGGGAGTTTGAGTTTCAAGGCCATGCTCCTGAAAATGGTGCCAGTCCCTTTGCCTCTGATGCTACGGTTACTCAAGGAGCCTCAATCTCAGCTATGAATTTTCATTTAGATCATTTTGTTGAGAAAGACGATGATATTGAGAGCTATATAAATAGGTACGAACTATTAGCTACCACGTATGGGTTAGAGAGAGAAAGGTGGAGCTTAAAGTTATCTCAGGGACTTCGTGGGGCAGCTTATGAAGTTTTTGCAAAAATGAGCAGAGGTGATCAGGAAAATTATGACATGCTAAAGCAGGCTCTTTTGTTAAGGTATGAAAAGAATGCAGAATTCTATAGAAAAAAATTTAGGAATGCTAAACTACTGTCAGGTGAAACCTATCACCAGTTCTCTGCCCGAATAGAGACATACTTGGAGAAATGGACTTCTCTGGGGAAAACCCAAGATCTTAAGGAAATGGTCCTTATAGAGCAATTAAGAGAGTCCATGGCTCCAGACCTGAGAAAGTTTCTCATGGAACAAGGTGCAGAGAGGCTGGGTGAGTTGCTAAATGTTGCTGAAAGGTATCAAGCAGCTCAAGCAGAGGTAACAGGTAATAAAAAGAAACAGGTGGACAACTTTAGGGCACCACAGAACTTTAATAAATTTGATCCTAAGGATCAAAATAAAGGTAAGCACCAATTTGATAGGCCACGGTATGACAATAAAAATAAATTCCCACAATTCGATGAAAGGAAATATGATGAAAGAAAATCTTTCAACCAAGGAAAAAGGTGGTGTAAGAATTGTCAGATGGACAATCATGACACTGACCGTTGCAGAAGGAAACCTGTGTATATGGCAACCCTTCAGGTCAGGTCGACCTCAAGACAGGAGGAGGATATTATGTTAGATACCACTCCAGAAGAGATGAGGAAGGCACAGGCTGGGGATAAAACACTCAAGCCTTGTTTCAGAAAATTGTCAACTTGTCATACAACTCCAGGCAAGGGAGATTTTTACATGAAAAACAAGTTGATGTATAGGAAGACTGGAACTAGATCCCATGGTCACGGACAGCTGGTTCTTCCAAAAAGATACAGGACAGAATTAATAAGGAGTCTACATGTGAAACCAGATGGGGACCATGAGAAGATAGGTACCATCATTCAAAAGGTGGCTCACAATTATTATTGGCCCAAAGCAAGATGGGACATTGAGAATTTTGTAGAAAGGTGTAGCATAGCACATGAGGGAACACCCACAAGTGGGAACATGGATCAGGACCTGGACACGCCATGGGGCAAAATCAGGCCTGACAATAAAAGGAAAAATAATTTGATAAAGTGGACCAAATGGAATGGGAAGCCCCTTTTCACGGACAAGCTTCACTTAACTGTTTTACAATGGCCACTATGCGGAGAGTGCAAAAAGATGTCTTACCCCAGGATAAGCCGACAATCCCTCAATCGGACTTAAACAAACTGGAGGAAGAGGATGTAGAGAGGAAATCTCTCATCAAGAATTTTAAGTGGGGAGGAAACCCCAGGAAAAGAAAAATTGGTAGCGGTCGTTTTGTGAATGATAATTCTGGGAGGAAAAATCATCACTATAAAGCTTCAAGTGGAAGAGACCATACCGGTGCATGGACAAATAGGTCCACACAATTAAAGGTCCATATGTAGCTTTGTTAAGAACGTGGACTGATGAAAAGGCAGAGGAAAACATTACATCTTCATACCAATATGTGAATGAGCTGACCACTCGGTTGAAAACTGGCTGGAAACTTGCCAATGAAAATTTGAAACAAGCCAGGAAGAAACATGCTGCCTATTATAACAGGAAGGCGAAAGACAGAAATTTGGCTGTGGGAGAGAAGGTACTGCTTCTTTTGCCCGGGAGTCAGAATAAGTTACAAATTGGATGGCAGGGTCCATATACAGTTCTAGAGAAGGTGTCTAGAACAAATTATAAGATAGATAAGAAGGGGAAAGAAAAAATCTATCATGTGAATCTCCTGAAGAAATATTTGGAAAGAGAACATCAGGAAGAGACACACTTGTTGACCTTGTCCATCGCCATGGAGATGAAAAAGGAACCACTTTCATCATTTGAATATCCATTACACCCCTGTGAGACAGCAGCACAGGTGAAAATCAGTACACATTTAACGAAAACTCAGAAAGAGAGAGTGCAACAGGTTCTAAAGAATCATGCAGAGGTGTTAACAGACCGACCAGGGCATACAAACCTATTGGAATATGATATGAAACTCATAGACTCCACACCTGTCTGTATGAAACCATATTCGATTCCGTTTGCTAAGGAAAAAGCTTTGAAGGAAGAGATAGACTATCTATTGAAAGAAGGAATTATTTCGCACAGTGAGTCTTCGTATAGTTCCGGTGTTGTACTCTTAAGGAAGCCCTCTGGAGAACATAGACTCTGTATAGATTACAGGAGACTGAACGCTATTACAGAAGGACAGGTGGATCCATTGCCGGATACAAATCAGCTGTTTGCCAGACTAAATAAAGCTAAATATTTCTCAAAAGTGGATCTGAGTAAAGGATACTATCAGATTCCAGTAAAGCCTGAGGTTAGACCATACCTAGCTTTCAGTACCTCAGAAGGACACTATGAGTTTAATAGATTGCCATTTGGATTGAAGAATGCGCCTAGTGTCTTCTCTAGAATGATGAGAAAATTATTGGATCCTCTGAGTAATCCCTGTATAACAAATTTTATGGATGATATCCTTATAGCAACAGAAACATTTGAGGAACACATTGACTCTCTGAACATGCTGTTTGATCGACTTAGGGAGGCAAATTTAACAGCCCGTCCAACCAAATGTTGCGTTGGATGTAAAGAATTGGAATTTTTGGGACACACAGTTTATCAGGGAAACATGACCCCTGACCCAAAGAATTTAGAGAAACTACAAAAAGCCCCGAGACCACAAACCAAGAAGGACGTGAGATCCTTTGTCTCATTATGTGGTTTCTACCAGAAGTATATCAAGAACTTTAATTCCATATGTGCACCGTTAACTGAATTGACACGTAAAGGACTTCCAGATCGCATTACATGGACACCACAATGTGAAATGACTTACCAAGAATTGAAGGAAAAGCTCACAAGTAAACCCATTTTGAAATTACCTGACTTAAGTCAAGAATTCATAGTAAGGACGGATGCAAGTAATATTGGGCTAGGTGCAACTTTACTACAGAAATCAGAGGCATTGGATGGGGAATTAAGCCCAGTGGCATATGCTAGCAGAAAGTTGAATAAAGCTGAAATCAACTACTCAACTAGCAAAAAAGAATGTCTTGCAGTAATATGGGCAATAAAGAAATTCAATATTTATCTATATGGGAAGGCATTTAAGTTGCAAACTGACCACAAACCTTTATCGTTTTTAGCACAGGCTAAGCATGAGAACTCTAGGTTACTCCGATGGTCTTTGCTTCTGGCTCCATATAATTTTAGCATTGAATATATATCTGGAAAAACCAATCTGGGAGCGGATTTTTTAAGCCGCCATCCGTGTGATGAGAATCACCGTAAACCCCAGAAATAATAATAAATTTCTCTATGTGTATATAGAATAAAGGACTGACATATAATGTCTGTTTTAAGAGGGGAGGTGTCATGGAATATTCTAATCCACATATATAAATTATCAATTAAATATAAAGCCTAATAAATACATATAATAAAGAAAAGAGCAATGGTAAAATGACAGTGCTATCACAAAGAATGTACTCGAAATCCCCCTTGTTTTCTGCTTCGTCTGCAAATTGTAACGCTTTCACGTTGATATAAAAGCTTACTGTATTATTACCCGCCTTCTTCAATGAAACGTGTGCTGTATTTCTTGGAAAAGAATTGAGAGACTGCGTAATGACCTAAATTTTAAATTCCATTCATGTCTTTTTCTACATTACGTTACCAAAACGAACGAACAGTTGGACTAAAGGATAGCGAGAAGGGAGAGGAAGCCGAACACTAAACACGCTTCGCGCGATACGCAAATGCTGCCATCACGCGTGTAAGTCTACATGCACTAATTTTTTTTCAGACGGACAGTGATAAAATACACTACCCTTTCCCAGAGTTAGGTTTATAAATCATAACAAACTCTTATTAGAAAAGATAACATTAGATGGGTTTACGTTGAACACATAACAGTACCCAGACAGCACATCTTCCAAACAGGAGGTAGAAGAAATTGCATATTTTGAACGCAGCCACGTAGCTCCTTTAAATTAGTATTTTTGGGTTCCTTAGGGCTTGCTGACAAATAATATGTAAAACGTTACGCAAATAGTCCAGGAATTAATAAATTATACCCAAAATAAAATATTGGGGGTGCCTGACAGCATAAAATCATTTCTGCTCATAAGATTTTTTTTTAACGTGTTTGAAAAAAATTTACGTTACAGAAATAGCCTACCATGTAAACTCCAAATTGATTGGAGCGCAACAAATGAAAGCCTAACCACGATTGGTCGGGCTATAAATACTATCTTGGTTGTTAGGGGAGACGGGAAAAGATAACATTTTTTTCAAACACTTGTCGAAACGTGGCTCATTGGCCAGTCTCGCTGATATACACACTTGGGAGCGTTAGTTCGAAACCACTTGTTTAAATACACTTGATAAAGCATCAGTGCGTTGAAGCCAGCTTATATTTGACTCAATAAAAGCCTGGAAGATAAGCAGATGGAGATTTGTGCCAGTTTGTGCCAGAATTCATTGCTAATCAACGTATCTGTGTTATTCGTATGAATTGTGGGACAGTGGTCTTGATGGTAGTGAGCAGCACCTAGTCAGAGATTTGCTGAATCCAGTGTCGGACAGCATACTCCTTGGTCCTTTTAGCTATCAGTGAGGTATCTCCAGAGCCCAGAAGAGAATTCGAGCAGAGGAGTCCTCTCCTGCCGCCATCACTCAAGATAAGCAGAGTTGGCCAGCTGAGCTCAACATTATGTCCCCTCATCTAGAAATAACTTTATAAAAATACCATTCAGAGGGGAATTTACTTGTCTTAAAATCAGGAACTGTGAACATCTCCAATACTGATCCCTAAAGACAAACTATTGAAGTCATGATGACAAATACCAACAGAGCTTGAACAAAACAAAACCAGTATTACCTCATTTTACTACTACACAACTGACACACATAGAACATTTGTAATAATATATGTCACTACAATATTCATATTAAATACATTCTGTACATAACTTGTAATTTAAATTGATTGTGATTCCTGGTTCCCTTGTAGTTGAATCAGGACACATATTCATTCATGCTAGTAATGAATACATATTGTTATTTGAACCGTTACGAGTGACTTCTTTAAGCTATTCTCGTAGAGTGTTATATGTATGTGAGTGTCACAGTGTTGTCAAGAGTAGTGGATTAAATTAAATTGTTTATCTGTCTGTTGTTGTGACTTACACTTCACCATACTCATACCCTAGACACATAACGTAGCATCACACTATTCCAGAATAATTCTGACTGAGATAAAGAGATATGTGGTAGCAAGTAAGGTTATCTATAATACACTACTTTTAATAGATATAGATACCTTCACAGCTGATCTCAGTCAGTACACTAAGTCCCCTATAAATATTTATAACATCCCACTTCACCACACTCATAAAGCTGGAACTAGTATAGGCGCATTCTCAACATAATTCACAGTTAGTTGTACGTTCTTGTCTGCACAAATAAACTCAATTCAAATGTACTGTTAGTTGTACGTTCTTGTCTGCACAAATACACTCAATTCACATGTACTGTTAGTTGTACGTTCTTGTCTGCACAAATAAACTCAATTCACATGTACTGTTAGTTGTACGTTCTTGTCTGCACAAATACACTCAATTCACATGTACTGTTAGTTGTACGTTCTTGTCTGCACAAATACACTCAATTCACATGTACTGTTAGTTGTACGTTCTTGTCTGCACAAATAAACTCAATTCACATGTACTGTTAGTTGTACGTTCTTGTCTGCACAAATACACTCAATTCACATGTACTGTTAGTTGTACGTTCTTGTCTGCACAAATACACTCAATTCACATGTACTGTTAGTTGTACGTTCTTGTCTGCACAAATACACTCAATTCACATGTACTGTTAGTTGTACGTTCTTGTCTGCACAAATAAACTCAATTCACATGTACTGTTATCTTGCATGTTCTTGTAAGAACAAGAGAACGCAACAACATTCACATGTACTGTTAGTTGTACGTTCTTGTCTGCACAAATAAACTCAATTCACATGTACTGTTAGTTGTACGTTCTTGTCTGCA
Organism: Oreohelix idahoensis; assembly: GCA_024509875.1. Taxonomy (NCBI): domain Eukaryota; kingdom Metazoa; phylum Mollusca; class Gastropoda; order Stylommatophora; family Oreohelicidae; genus Oreohelix; species Oreohelix idahoensis. The sequence continues at coordinate 54,184 of JAMPIV010018704.1, read as the reverse complement.
CAAATAAACTCAATTCACATGTAAATTAATATTAGACAAACATAAAGGTATGTTTTCAGGCACTCGTAAGAAATAAAGAAGTAGAACACTTGGACAACAGAAAAACAACAGACGTGAGTGGCTTACCCAGGGTTCGAACCCCGTACCTTCCGTACGATAACTCCGCCTAGCTATCAAGCGAATCACACTGACCCTGGGTAAGCCACTCACGTCTGTTGTTTTTCTGTTGTCCAAGTGTTCTACTTCTTTATTTCTTACGAGTGCCTGAAAACATACCTTTATGTTTGTCTAATATTAATTTACTGTTTACAGGCCTCGGGTTTCCCTTCCTTATGTGTTATTTATGTTTATACAATACCAGAAACCTACCCTCTGTTCTATACTACTGTCCTTAAGTCTTCTACTATTTACTGGACCCAGTATCAAGGTCTTTGTCTTGTTTGGACTGACACATACTGTTAATAGGGGAACAACAGAAGTGATTGCGTCATTAAGGGGCTGAGTTGCCCACTGTATACTTCCGGTGTTATCTTGTGTTTCATACTGATAAATAGTCAGTAAAGCATCCTTTTTGGGGATGCCTAGCTGGCCGTGGGGTCAGTGTGATTCGCTTGATAGCTAGGCGGAGTTGTCGTACGGAAGGTACGGGGTTCGAACCCTGGGTAAGCCACTCACGTCTGTTGTTTTTTCTGTTGTCCAAGTGTTCTACTTCTTTATTTCTTACGAGTGCCTGAAAACATACCTTTATGTTTGTCTAATATTAATTTACTGTTTACAGGCCTCGGGTTTCCCTTCCTTATGTGTTATGTCAATTCACATGTACTGTTAGTTGTACGTTCTTGTCTGCACAAATACACTCAATTCACATGTACTGTTAGTTGTACGTTCTTGTCTGCACAAATACACTCAATTCACATGTACTGTTAGTTGTACGTTCTTGTCTGCACAAATACACTCAATTCACATGTACTGTTAGTTGTACGTTCTTGTCTGCACAAATACACTCAATTCACATGTACTGTTAGTTTACGTTCTTGTCTGCACAAATACACTCAATTCACATGTATTGTTAGTTGTACGTTCTTGTCTGCACAAATACACTCAATTCACATGTACTGTTAGTTGTACGTTCTTGTCTGCACAAATACACTCAATTCACATGTACTGTTAGTTGTACGTTCTTGTCTGCACAAATACACACAATTCACATGTACTGTTAGTTGTACGTTCTTGTCTGCACAAATACACTCAATTCACATGTACTGTTAGTTGTACGTTCTTGTCTACACAAATACACTCAATTCACATGTACTGTTAGTTGTACGTTCTTGTCTGCACAAATACACTCAATTCACATGTACTGTTAGTTGTACGTTCTTGTCTGCACAAATACACTCAATTCACATGTACTGTTAGTTGTACGTTCTTGTCTGCACACATACACTCAATTCACATGTACTGTTAGTTGTACGTTCTTGTCTGCACAAATACACTCAATTCACATGTACTGTTAGTTGTAAGTTCTTGTCTGCACAAATACACTCAATTCACATGTACTGTTAGTTGTACGTTCTTGTCTGCACAAATACACCCAATTCACATGTACTGTTAGTTGTACGTTCTTGTCTGCACAAATACACTCAATTCACATGTACTGTTAGTTGTACGTTCTTGTCTGCACAAATACACTCAATTCACATGTACTGTTAGTTGTACGTTCTTGTCTGCACAAATACACTCAATTCACATGTACTGTTAGTTGTACGTTCGTGTCTGCACAAATACACTCAATTCACATGTACTGTTAGTTGTACGTTCTTGTCTGCACAAATACACTCAATTCACATGTACTGTTAGTTCTACGTTCTTGTCTGCACAAATAAACTCAATTCACATGTACTATTATCTTGCATGTTCTTGTGAGAACAAAAGAACTCAAAACACTTCACATGTACTGTTAGCTTGTACGTTCTTGTATGCACAAATAAACTCAAAAGAATTCACATGTACTGTTAGCTTGTTCTTTCTTATATGTGCTGCACACATAAACTCAACAAAATTCACATGTACACCAGTTAGTTGCACGTTCTTATATGTACACATAAACTCAACAAAATTCACATGTACAGTTAATTACACGTTATTATATGCAAACGTACACACAACAAAATTCACATGTACTATTAGCTGTATGTTCTAGCAAGCACAACAGAACTCACAGCGTGTGGAAGAAAGTCAGGGGGAGTTAATCAAAATTCAAAATAGAAATGACAACATGATCATTGAGAACAACCTAGGTGTTGCACTTACCTGTTGGGTCAGGAATATATGTCTGTCCAAGACCACCACCTGGCAATGACAACAACCACAAGATAGCTCCCATCAAACTTCTTTTCAGGCCATGTCTATGGGGCAAAATAATCATCTTAGCCAGTGAGCTCTGCAGGTACTTTGTCACCATTGTGTGTTGCAGATATAGGTAAGGTATATATACATATGGGCTGTAGATTATGTATGATATAGACACGTGTGTGCTGTAATATAGACACATATGAGCTCCATATGTCAAGATGACAACCGCGAACGTTATTTTTCAGATCTGGGTGTACTGTAGACAAAGGTGTGCTGTAAATCTCAGTGAGCTGTAGACTCGGGTGTGTTATAGATGCACGTGCGGTGTACATCCAGGTGTGATTTAAATTTATATGATCTGCAGACCCAGGTGTGATAGAAATCCAGGTATACTGTAGATCGTAGAGTGATGTAAGTCCAGGTGTGCTGTAGACCTAGGTGTGCTGTAGACTCCGGTGTGCTGTAGACCCCGGTGTGTAACAGACCCAGATGAGCTGTAGATCCAAGATGTGTAACAGGCCCAAGTTCGCTATGAACTCAAGACCCAGGTCTCCTGTAATCTAAGTGTGCTGTAGGCACAGGTGTGCTGGAGAACTAAGTATGCTATATAGGCCTACCCCGTGTTTGCTATAAACGCAGGTGTGTTTTTATCCTAAGCATGCTATAAATATAGATGTGCAATAATTGCAGGGCTATATAGCCAGATTATAAACCCAGGTGTTCTATATAACCAGATGTGTTATTATCCCAGGTGTGTTAAATACTCAGGTATTCTACAAAGGTGTGCTAGCTGTAATTACAATCATTCTTGACTGCAACTGCTAATCAAAATCTTCACTGGTGTCGAGCATCCTCTCTTCTGGTCTAGATCTAGTCAAGGACAATAACAGACACACAGGGTCAAACCCCCTGCCGGGTGTCACGTTGGAGACTTGAATACTAACCAGCCTTCATGAATACACCACAGGAACAGAACTGAGTGTTCTGTCTAGTCTTAAGTCAGCCTGAACGTATAAATGTTTGTCAGATTGTCACGACCTCTTTCTAGTCACCCCGTATTCTTTCCCGCAACAGAGGGTATCTTAATTTATTCTTCACAAGGTAGTTCACAGAGACGATGTTCCAGAATTTAGATAATGGGGATCAAATATGTACTTACAACTGTTCAAGTGTGTACACACGTACGTGCGTTTGTACATGTCTGTTCTACAACACAGCTGGGATTTGAACAGCTGACAATCTGTTGTGTTGGCCGACGCTGTCCTAACCTAAGTTTGGAACTCTTGACCTGGAATCTGAAAATGTCAAACAATAGCCTTGAGTGACGTCACAAACGTTATCAGTGTTTGTCATGATAGCGGAAGATGAGGGGGGGAGGAGGTGGAGGCAGACAGATGTGAGTCTGGGAGGGTTTGTCAATGAGAAAATCGAAAGTATGATTGGAGCAAGGGGGAGGGGAGGTAGAGAATGGGAGTAGAAGATAACAAGAGAGTGTGGTTGGAGCAGAGTGCGGGATGTGAATAACAGATGGGACCCAAAGACGCAGCAATAGAGAACGCAGTCAGCGACTCATAGCTTGACTGCCTGCGTCAGGACCAGCGAATCAGAGCTGGTCAAGACCGCACTCCACCTCCACGTGGTGGTCCTGGAAACAGTCTGCAGCAGTGCAGTCTGGCTGAGCGAGCACGGATCGCAATGGGAAGGCAAACCCGGTCCTAAAAAAATGCCGTGCAGAAGTCGGATGTGTCGACCGAAAGGTGCAGATATCACAGCTACGGCGTAAACAGACATAACGCAACCACCGTCCTTTTCAGGGCTAACGAGGAAGAATAACAGATGACAACAGATTTTGTGGTTGGAGCAGACTGAGGGGATGTGAATAATAGATGACAAGAGATTGTGGTTGGAGCAGGGTGAAGGAATGGGGACAGAAGATATCGAGAGATTGTGACTAGTGCAGAGTGGGAGGGAATGGGAATAAACGAAACCGAGATTGGGGTTGGAGCAGAGTGGGTGAATGGAAATACTGTATATCAAAAGATTGTGATTGGAGAAGAGAGGGAAATGTTGATAGTGAAAAGTGAGAAATTGTGATTATATATTTGATGAAGAGATGTCAATTTTAAAAGACAATGAATAAATATTAATGGAGGACATTATATGAATGTGAATATGGCGTAGTTACAGATTCATTCATTCATTCATAACCCTCCACTCCCAAAGGAGCATAGGCCTTCAACAAACACATGCCAAGTCCTCCTGTCTCGTGCCATCATCTCAAGTTCTTTCCATGTTCTCCTCATCATTTTCACCTCTGTTTCCAACTCTCTTCTCCATGTACTTCTTGGTCTTCCTCTGCCTCTCTTGCCCTGGGGGTTCCAGAACAAGGACTGCCTAGTAATGCTATCAACAGGTTTCCTCAGTGTGTGTCCTATCCATCGCCATCGTCTTCTTCTCATCTCTTGTTCCACTGGCACTTGTCTAGTTCTTGTCATCAGTCCCACATTGGTAACCTTGTCATACCATTTTAATCCCTCTATTCTACGCAAGCACCCATTTATGAAAGTCTGTAGCTTTTTGGTTGTTGTCTTTGTTGTTCTCCATGTCTCCGAGCCATACAATAGGACTGACTTCACATTTGAGTTGAAGATTCTTATTTTTGTGTTGGATCCTATTTCTCTTGATCTCCATATATTTCCCAATGCAATGAAAGCTCCTCTTGCCTTTTGTATTCTTATTTTAATATCGCTGTCTGTCCCTCCAACTTTGTCTATATTGCTGCCAAGATATGTGTATGATTCTACATCTTGAATTGGTGTTTCTTCAAGTTCAACCCTGTTATCATTACCTGCATTTAGTTACAGATTGGAGACGCGAAAAAGTGTGTGAAGTGAGGGAATTATCAGTGTGTAAACTGGAGAAATTATATCAGTGTGTGAACTGAATAAATTAACAGTGTGTGAACTGGGGAAATTATCAGAGTGTGAACGGAGGAAATTATCAGTGTGTGAACTTGGGAAATTATCAATTTGTAAACTGAGGAAATTATCAATGTGTGAACTAAGTAAGTGTTACGCACGGATCATTATTATTTTTCGTTTGTATAAACATTTTTTCATATGTATGATCATTTTTTTGACTGAGGTGTGTATTATGTTTTCTATGGTCAAAGGGACATAATCCGAGTTATCGAAACTACAATTTTTAGGAGTTGCCTTCTCTTGTATAGAGACACGTTCGGTCTATAATTTCTTGAACGAAGCGTGACCACATCTCCTTATTTGGTAGTATCAGTCAACTATGGTAAATGTCTGAAACCTTTCTTAACGCTTCTTTTCATGACCATAAAAGGCGCGACTGTGTAAGACTTTTATCTCGAATGTTCTTCGAATCGTCTTATTGTGAACGGCAACTCAGAGATTGTCGTTCTGCGCATGTCAAACCGGGAGTTCGTTCTGTGTGTTCCGCCCAGTTCGGGCAGTTTAGAAATGGTTTAAGAAGCGAGCAGACGCAACTGCGTCTTGTGATTCTCTGAGGGAAATACAGTGTCTTAGTGAGTTAGTTAGCTAACTAGACTATTTCCCAGTATTATGCAGCCTGCCTGGAGGCATATGTTCATGGTTGATTTTCCGAAATAAGGTAATTCCTCTTGTATCGAACTTTATGCTATCGTCTAGAGGTTCGTCATTTTGTCGCCTATTTGCTCGCCTGTGTGATGCAAAATGGAGAGGTACTTTGACTAGGATTAAGTCACCAGTATCTGTATACCTGAACTAGTTAAATATATATGGGTCGCTCTAGACCAACAAGACTGTTGTCTGTGTTCCAGGATTCGTTATATCAGAGATCACGTCCAAGTCAGATGGTTAGACTTAGGAACATTATAAAGGTCGAGCTGACCTGTAGCCCATGTATGCTATTCACGTGCAGACAGTGAACGGACTTATTGTATACAACTGATCTGCTAGCATCAGAATGGGAGCATTTATTATTGTTTATGAACATTGAAGATCTGTAGCTGACACTGTTGCAGAAGTTATAGAAATTATTATTATTTATACAGCTTCACGAACTAGCACTCGATGATTGATGAATTTCTGAATCTATTGAACTGTGATGTCTTATGACGCATATATACAACAGCTATCATTGCTGACTACAGAAATTGTTTTCAATGTGCCGTATCATCTTGCTGAACTCGTTAACCATGTTGATGTCATCAGTATCATGACTGTTTTGTGGCGTGCAATAAATGAAAGAAACTTATACAACGAAGTTACCCTTTCTATGACTCTACACGTCATGTTGCCTGTGTGATAACCCTGTGAACTGTTCCACTACCACATACACAGCAACATCCTAAATCAGAGAAGACACCTACATCTTACACTTTAACACCAGGTGTCGATAAGGGTGGCAAGTTACCACTTCAGCACAAATCCACCCTTATCATTTTTGGTGGCCAGAGCTGGTTCTATCATCTGATATTTTGGCGCACCATATCATTTTTGGTGGCCAATGTCCCATTTTTTTTTTTTTTTCCAGGGAGGGTGCGGTAATGTTACGCACGGATCATTATTATTTTTCGTTTGTATAAACATTTTTTCATATGTATGATCATTTTTTTGACTGAAGTGTGTATTATGTCCCTTTGACCATAGAAAACATAATACACACTTCAGTCAAAAAAATGATCATACATATGAAAAAATGTTTATACAAACGAAAAATAATAATGATCCGTGCGTAACAGTAAGTTAACAGTGTGTGAACTGAGAAATTTATCAATGTGTGAACTGGGGAAATTATCAGTGTGTGAACTGAGGAAATTAACAGTGTGTGAAATGAGGAAATTAATAGTGTGTGAACTGAGGAATTCACAAGAATGTAAACTGAGGAAATTATCAGAGTGTGAAATGAGGAAATTGGGCATGTGTAAATTTGAGGAGATCAAAATTGCGTGAATGTGACGAATCAAAAGTGTTTGAGTTGAGGAAATCAAAAGTATATGAAAGGAAGAAATCAATAGTTTGTCAAATGAGGAATTGAAAAAGTGTGAACAGAGGAAATAAAAAGTGTGTGATGTGAGAAGATAAAAATATCAATATTGATGGTCCTGTTAATGTGATCTTATAACAGTGAGAGCCACCCAGCACACAGTGAGGGAAATTGAGCGGAGGGAGTGAAAGGCTGAAACCGGTGGAACAACTCCCCTGCCTCTGCTAAATACGACACTGAAATGTCCATAAAGCAAATGAGATCATGTACACAGTGGAAAAACAAGACATTAGGACGGAGTTTGTTTGTAGCGATCCCCAGGAATTAGAGGTTTTGTTTTTTAGCCTTTTTTATTTGGGGTGAGGACCAGGGCTTTCTTTCAGACCCAGAGGGTTTCCCCAGCTCAGCAGGCTCAACATTGGTATAACATATCAGCCACAAGTTGGAAGGTCGTCTATTCTATCGCAAGACGGGGTAAAGAGAGGAGTGTGAGAACTGTGAGGGCAGTTTAAGATTGTGAGTAGGGGAAAATACAAGATTGTGAGTAGGGGGAAGTACCAGACTGTGAATAGGGGAAAGTACCAGATTGTGAGTAGGGGAAAATGTCAGGTTGTGAGTAGGGGAAAATATCAGGTTGTGAGTAGGGGAAAATATCAGGTTGTGAGTAGGGGAAAGTACCAGATTGTGAGTAGGGGACAGAAAGAGATTGTGCTAGCGGATTTATGAAAGTTCGTTGAGATGATTGACTTTTCTTCTTCTTGGACTGGATTAGGTGATCATGTCTCTACACAACTTCCTGTCTCCAGTACCGCTTTCAATTCTGTTGTAGACTTCTTTCCATGCAGCTGTATCAAACCGTCTGGTATCTTCTCACTTGTCGCCCTCTATCTAGTTTTCTTTCAGTCTCTCCTGTTGCCACAATATGTTCTAGCTTTCTTAACATACCCAAAGAAAATGGAGAGCTTACTACTAACATGATCAAAGAAAGTGGATTACTCCCTTTTAACATGATCAAAGAAAAGTGGATTACTCCCTTTTAACATGATCAAAGAAAAGTGGATTACTCCCTTTTAACATGATCAAAGAAAAGTGGATTACTCCCTTCTAACATGATCAAAGAAAAGTGGATTACTCCCTTCTAACATGATCAAAGAAAAGTGGATTACTCCCTTCTAACATGATCAAAGAAAAGTGGATTACTCCCTTCTAACATGATCAAAGAAAAGTGGATTACTCCCTTCTAACATGATCAAAGAAAAGTGGATTACTCCCTTCTAACATGATCAAAGAAAAGTGGATTACTCCCTTCTAACATGATCAAAGAAAAGTGGATTACTCCCTTCTAACATGATCAAAGAAAAGGGGATTACTCCCTTCTAACATGATCAAATAATCATACCTTTACCCACTGACCTCTGAGTCACCAGGCATATTCCTGCTTGTTTCTTAATTTTCCATGACTCACTTCCACATGTTAGCACTAGCTCTGTATAACACTGAAGAACTATCTTACTTCTATACACTTTATTGCATTTAATAGTTTTCAGATTTTGGAAAGCTGTTTTTACCTGGGTTGTTCTACCCTTGACCTCTCAGGTGTATGTTCAGTTGCTAAAAAAAAAAAAAATTGCAGCAAACCAATCTGACGCCGTTCTTCATTAACAAATCTACTGACGTGGGTGGGGGTTGTTCTTTCTCTCTCTCTCTCTCTCTCTCTCTCTCTCTCTCTCTCTCTCTCTCTCTCTCTCTGCGTGTATGTGTGAGTTATCTGGGTGAGAGGTGCCTATTAAGGGGTTCAATCACGGAACCCTGACCCTCTCCATAAGCCATAGTGTTTTCATCTATTCCAATTTTGGTGGTCGTAGTGGCTAAGAGGTTTGGCGTCCGCCTCGAATTCTAGAGACACCAGGTTCGATTCCCAGTTGAGTGATTATAATTTATAACATTTTTTCTTTCAGAACCAGTGGTCCTAATGATGTGATACTTCTCCCTGGTCTCGTGGATAGTGAGATCGGATGCCTAGCCTTCTTGGATAAGGGCGAAAAAATAGGAGGTCCCGTGTGCAAATTGCGCACGTTAAAAATCCCACGGGAATTGGAAATTGTAAGTAATAGGCTTATCAGGCCGCTTTACTGGCAACATTTAAACATTAGAAACCTACCCACCACAAAAATATTTATAGAATGTGTGATTCCTATATACACACATGGGGATTCTCGCCGGTGCTACGGAGTTGATGCACTGTGCTGAGATCCTCCTTGTGTGATTTAAGGGAGGAGATCGGAGCACTGATGTTGTCCGTGGGCAATGAAGGTAGTCCTTAAACCAAACCAAATCAAATTTGCTCCAGACGGAGCACATAGTTACCACTACAGCTGGTCAATTCTCAGAAACACTGCACCAAGGCAGTCATATGACTGTTGCAGCGGTCATTTTTGTAGCAAACTGTTTAACATGGTGGGGTTACCAGCCCCTGGACAACTTTTATTTAGTCGCCTAAGGAAGCACAAGTCCCATTCTGTCTTTGTGTCCTCAGAGACCCCCGGGTACCACATGGGGCAGTAAAACGTTGTAAACGCCACTGACCATATTGTTTAACTCTTTGACTCCGCAATTATTTTCCACCCTGTGCCGTAATTTTAATTCGTGATAGACTAAAAACAACGCTCAGAGAGTTGCTTTGTCACGGGTGTCAAATCTGACCAACGCTCTGAGCGTTGTTCCGGAGTCAAAGATTTAAACTGTGACTACCAGACTTGACAAAATAAGTGTGTAATATTAATTTATCATCTGCTGAAGCCAGGAAGTCCCCTACCCCATATCCCCAAGATACACCACTGCACAGAACAATAGTGAGCTGAGGTTCTCATGAATAGTGTCGCTAAATTTCCATTTCTGATTTTTACGAAGTATAGCAACTATAATTAGAATATAATCCTAATGGCTGAATGTCTAATCGGGGAATCGTGCAGCTTTTGTTAAGTCTGTCACCATTTTAAAAATGGCTGGGACCTCTAGTACAGAAAATAGGTCAACTGTAATGTTCCAACTTTAAGGTGCGACTAAAACACACACACACTATGCGTGAGAGATGGTGGTGGTGGTGGTGGGGGGGGGGGGAGATATATATATAGATAATGGATGGATGGATGGATGGATGGATGGATGGATGGATGGATGGATGGATGGATGGATAGATAGATAGATAGATAGATAGATAGATAGATAGATAGATAGATAGATAGATAGATAGATAGATAGATAGATAGATAGATAGATAGATAGATAGATAGATAGATAGATAGATAGATAGAGTTAACATGCTATAATGAAACGAACTAACCAATATTATAAAAGCAATTTGTTCCTGTTGCTAATGTGTATTTTCCCCACTTCGACTGGAAGGGCTAGCCGGCCCTATGTCAAACCAGCTTCTGCGACACGCATCATAAGGTACTTACAGTGTTACTATTCTTTGGCAACCTTCCTGACCCCAAGAAAATGTTCTGGCATTTGATTGGGCACATCTTGAGGGAACCAGCTGATATCATTACTTCTTCTTCTTCCTCGTTCGTCCTAAAAAGGACGTTGGTTGCGTTATGTCGCCGTTTACAGCAGAGCTGCGATATCTGCGCCTTTCGGCCGGCACATCCGACTTCAACACAGCATTTTTTTGGGACCGGGTTTGCCTTCCCTCTTCGAACCCTACTCTCTCAGCCAGACTGCAGTGATGCAGCCTGTTTCCAGGACCACCACTTGGAGGTGGAGTAGGGTTCGCTGACCCTGACGCAAGCAGTCAAGCTATGAGTCGCTGAATGCGTTCTCTATTGCTGCGTCTTTGGGTCCCTGATAGCATTACAAGACTGTCCTTGTTGTGAAACCACCAGTGTAAGGCAAATAGGGGGAGACCTAAGATCATAGGCAAATAGGGGGAGACCTAAGATCATAGGCAAATAGGGGGAGACCTAAGATCATAGGCAAATAGGGGGAGACCTAAGATCATAGGCAAATAGGGGGAGACCTAAGATCATAAAGAAGTCAGACTTAAAATGGATACAGAAGACATGGAAAAACGCTAATGGACGGCACTGGACAGGGAGACCTGCCGTCTACGTCACAGGGAGACCTGCCGTCTACGTTACAGGGAGACCTGCCGTCTACTGTCACAGGGAGACCTGCCGTCTACTTCACAGGGGAATGTTTGGTAATGAATGATAAAATCATTTAAATTTAGTCCTATCTTGAGTACAACAAAAGATTATTCTCAAAACTACAGGTCCCACAATATGAAATGGGGTTGTTCAAAGTTGGCGAGACACGCATTTGTTTGGCTACTGTATCAAACAGTTTTTGGGAGATCAAACATAAAATTCCAACTTACTAAGTGCGGTCACTGTTCAAGATGACCAAATTATGACCTCTTCTTAGAATAATCACTCAATACAGATAATCCATGATACACGCTGGTTTATCTCAATCTGGTTCACCTGTTTGTGACTTAACAGAGCGCTCTATATCTGGTTAGAATCCCTTGCTTTGTAAACACTACACACTACACAGTACGTCGCTTAGCGTGTCACGCGGTGTACCCCGGTCTGGTTATTCTATAACCACGTTTGTGTCTGTACCTGCTGGTTGAGTCACTGAGACGTGTGGGCGAGTCTCCGGTGGACCAAGTCCTGTGTTGACTGTGGTTCGCGTCGCTAGTTCAGAGAAAAACATGCCCACATGAGGACAGGTAAAAATAGACACTATATACGGAGCTTTCTGCCGGTGCGGGATAGGGAGCCATCTGCGATCTGTTTACGATCTAGTAAAATAAACAGAAAGCTTATCGATATATAAAATATCTTGCCCCTTTTATAAAATCACTTTTATTTAACTTCCTCTGCGCTTTATATATTTGTCGCATTTCATATTGTTGACGCTCAAAATCTCTTATGTTCCACTATGATAGAGAGCTAAAAATTTGCAGGCAGCTCATTTTCTAGGTACATTTTATTGTTTCAAGTTTGGATCGACATTGACCCAACCGATTGTATATAATAACTAAAACAATATAATATAAGGTGGAAATAACTACATTAAAGTAAAGCTTTTAAAGTAAGCGGAAATGCTGAACTGCGAATATATATTGCTTTTCGCATTTGAAGGAGCGGGAGTCGTATGCTTAGTGGTGATATGCCAATTAAATGAATGTAATTCTTCAAACAACTTTGGTGAGCGAGTCTTTTGTTCTAAACACAGCTATAGTCATGGCCAACATTGTTGTGAGTTTTACATTCGGTGTTTAAACTTATCAAAGTTAGTTTTGCTGACATAAGAATTTGACCCGACGGTGGTGACAGCCGTTACCAACAACAACTAATAATCAGTTATGAATTAAAATCATAAAATACGTACCAGGAAAATAAGTTTTAGGTATCTCGTTATATTCTTCTTCTATTTGGATCCTTAGCTCATAACTAACAATGCAGTCAGTGGACATCACGCCTAGTGGCGTCTTGTAGGGCAGCAAAAATCTGTCACCATTTCAGCGATGATTTCTGTATAAGTTAGTTTGCAGGCTTCCTGCAAGGCGATCAGTTGCAGGAGTCGCCCATGCTCCATTTGAAACGAAAATGGAGAAGAACAAGAATTTACATCTTATTAACAAACAGGAGTAGAATAGCCGTATGGCCAACTCTTAGATATTGTAAATAATTTGAGGATTTAGATTGGTTTAGTTTAGTTTTTATGGACTATCTTCAGTGCACACGGACAACTCCATCAGTGCTGCGATCTCCTCCTTTAGATCACATAAGTAGGATCTCAGCACAGTGCACGAACTCCGTAGCTCCGGCGAGAATCCCAGTGTATGTAAACAGAAATCACACATTCTATACATTTTTTTGTGGTTGGTAGGTTTCTAATTTTTAAATTTTGCCAGGGCAAGCGGCTTGTTAGGCCTACTCTTTACGATTTCCAAAAGCCGTGGGATTTCGTGCGCAACTTGCATACGGGTCCACCTATTTTTTCTCCCTTATCCAATCTCCACTACCCAGGAGACCAGGGGGGAGAACGACAATTTCTGGAGAAAACAAAATTTTCATAAATCATATTCCCTTATCTGGGAATCGAACTCGGTACCTCTAGAATTGGAGGCGGACGCCACACCTCTTAGTCACTCCGACCACCATCATTGAAGTTATGACACATTGTGATAGCAGGTAAAAATGGCCAGACAAAGAGATAGAGAAAAATATAGAGACAATACTTGACATTTTAACATTATGGCATAGACAAAAAGGTCAACATATATATTGATAAATTACACGAGGTACAGTAGGAGACATGATCACTCACCAAAGCCAGTGGGCACATCATTTGAAGACAGACCCATTTAAAAAATTTCTCATTTACTCTCTTAACTATCCGTACTCCTAAAAAGGAATAAAACAAAAAATCGTATTCATTTTAACTTAACGCATAATAACACCAAAAGAATTGTATTCAACTCAGTTCGTGCAACAGCCAAGGGTACTGGATGTACTAACTGGGGACCCCAAGATGCAGCAATAGTGAATGCAGTCAGCGACCCATAGCTGTACTGCTTGCATCAGGACCAGCGAACCAGAGCTGGTCAAGACCGCACTCCACCTCCACGTGGTGGTCCTGGAAACAGTCTGCAGCAGTGCAGTCTGGCTGAGCGAGTGCGGATCGCAATGGGAAGGCAAACCCGGTCCCTAAAAAATGCCGTGCTGAAGTCGGATGTGTCGACCGAAAGGTGCAGATATCACAGCTTAGGCGTAAACAGACACAACGCAACCACCGTCCTTTTCAGGGCGAACGAAGAAGAAGAAGAAGAAGAAGAAGTACTAACTGAGGGGGCTTCTGGTTACTTCCTGGAGATGGACAGAACAGAAGTTAGAGATGACACACGGCGATTGACCCTACGACTAGTGCCCTCTAGATTTCTATAGAAATCTAGGGCACTACCTACGACCATTCTGACCAATGGGGACATGGGTGATGTGTGTTCACTCAGCCAAGACTAAGCTTCAACATTCTCACAGCAGACATCACTGGAATTGCGTGCTGTTGCTCGGGTACAACTGCTTTCTGCCTGGGCTCACAACGGTCAGACTATCTTCACTCATCGTCCCTGGACGGAATATCTACATTACCTCTTTTAGTTTCCTTGATGTTGATCTAATTTCCTGAGTTTTAGAGATTTGACTGCTCTCAGAAATGGTAAGTTAGTCTGTGTGTCAAATTGCCTGCATGTGTAATCGACTAATTCACATAATTATTCTCTATTATCTACTTTAACTGCCAAATGTAATATAATCTAATCTATCTGTGTACCCATATACTAGCCATACCCCACTCACACACCTTCGTATCCACCATCAATTCTTTCTACTTGCCTGCATGCTTGTATGGTTGAAATGAAGCTTCGCTTCTTTTTTAAGGCCGTATCCAAAAGACGGCCCACTGTTCTTCATTTCTTCTTCTTCTTCCGTCCTTAGCCAACGACCGGCAAAGCAGTCAGTGGCCATGTTTGCAAAACATCCCCGGGTCAGAAATCCTAAAGGGTAGGCCATACGGCCGATGCCCTGGCAAAATGTAAAAATTAGGAAAACCTGCCCACCACAAAAAATATTTATTGAATGTGTGATTCCTGTATACACACATTGGGATCCTCGTCGGCGCTCTGGGGTTCGTGCACTGTGCTGAGGGAGGAGATTTGAGCCCTAGTGTTGTCCGTGTGCAATAAAAATGGTCCTTAAAACCAAACTAGCATCATTATTCTTGTAGCTCCATTAGAAGCATAGGAGCTGTAACGGTCGCTCGCCACCGACTTCTATTTGAACAGTCTGCTTCAGTTCTGCTACCTTGGCTTCTTTAACGGTCATTCTTCAGGTTCTCCTTGGTCTCCCCACCCCCTGTTCATCTTCTATGGGCTCAACGATATGCCTGGTAATAGGTCTTGTTGTTGAGGATATGCCCTATTTATGTCCACTGACCCTCTCTAATCTCTAGCTGTATTTGTTTATACACGGTCAGTGTTCTTTTTAATTCTCCCTTTAGCACACATAAGTGTGTCGTTGGTAGATTCCATGGCTCTCTTTACGCTAGCTGTTGTTGGGGGAGACTTTATGATAGCTGTTGTTGAGGGAGACTTTACGGTAGCTGTTGTAGAGGGAGAACTGATCAAGCTAAATCCCAACCATCAGTTTCAAGGCGTAATATTCCTGCCCCCCACCCCCCATTCCCTCCAACAAACAATAGGAATAAGTAACATCTCCTTGTTTTCTCCAACAATTAACGCTATCAATACATATCCCTGTTCTCTCCAACAATAATGATAATAATAATAATAGCGCCTTCAGTCATAACTGACTATGGGAATGCGACCCTGAAGTGACAGCCCTCGGCTGCTTACTTTCTGGTGTTCCTTTCGACGTTTTCTCCTCTCATCTGCTTGTTGTGTGAGCTTCTTTTCGCCCAACCTGAGGTGGCGCCGCAGATAGCATCGCCACTTGGTACGATCAGCAGCTTCATCCTCCCAGGTTGCTGGATTTATGTCCTACTCATGTCTCTCTTGCACACATCTTTGAATCTCAGCTGCGGTCGCCCAACTGTTCTTTTGCCATCTGCCAGTTGTCCGTAAAAGATATCTTTCGGGATGCGACCATCTTCCATGCGACGGACATGGCCAAGTCAGCGTAGTCTGCGCTGTCTAAGCTGTGTATACATGCTTTGAAGGTCAGCACGTGACAACACCTCGACATTTGTCACTTTATCTTTCCACGGAATGCCGAGGATGTGGCGCAGACACCGTAGATGGAAGGTATTGAGCCTTTTTTCTTGTTTAGCATAGGTTGTCCATGTCTCGCTACCATATAGAAGTGTGCTGGTGACGCGGGCGTTATATACCGCAGCTTTGGTTTTCATTGTGAGTTTGGAGCTTCACCAAACACGCGATGTGAGGTGAGCAAAGATAGCTGCAGCTTTGCCAATGCGGCTGCAATTACTGTGTCTAGAGAGAGTTTGTCATTGATGGTAGACCCTAGGTATGTGAAGTGGTGCATCGCTGCCAATTCATAGTTATTGATAGTGATAACTGGTGCAGCACCCACATCCTGACACAGCACATTTGTTTTCTTTAGACTTATTGTGAGGCCAAAGTCCTTACATGCTTTAGTGAAGCGATTTATCAAGCTCTGAAGCTCCTGTTGGCTTTGAGTGACGACTGCAGTATCATCAGCGAACAACAAGTCTCTTATAGTGACCCTTCTGATTATTGTTTTTGCCTTCAGCCTTGAAAGATTAAACAGACGGCCATCTGACCTAATGTGAAGGCATATTCCTTCAGTTGCATCTCTGAATGCATGTTTCAAGAGTAAGGCAAAGAAGATCCCGAAGAGGGTTGGAGCCAGAACGCAGCCTTGTTTAACGCCACTGCGTATGTCAAAGGGCTGTGATGTGCTTCCAGCATACTGGGCTGTTCCCTTCATGTCCTCATGGAATGACTATCATTTCCAGCAATTTAGCAGGACAGCTTATTTTCAGGAGGATTAAGAGTCCATCCCTACTAACTAAATCAAATGCCTTTGTGAGGTCTATAAAGGCGATATATAAAGGTCTTTTCTGCTCTCTTGATTTTTCCTGAAGCTGGCGGAGAGAAAAGATCATGTCTGTTGTTGATCTACCAGCTCGGAATCCACACTATGACTCTGGATATATGCGCTCAGCTAACTTGTGTAGTCGCATTAAGATGACTCTGGCAAAAACCTTACCAACAATACTAAGAAGAGAGGTGCCTCTGTAGTTATTGCAATCACTTCTGTCTCCTTTATTTTTATACAGTGTTACAATCTTGGCATCTTACGTGTCTTGAGGAAAAGTTGTCTCTTCCCAGCACTGGCACAGCATCCTATGCAGGAGACGTAATAGCGTGCTCTTACAATATTTGATTAAATCGGGAGGAATCCCATCACTGCCTGGTGCTTTGCCAGAGGCCAAGCTATCAATGACCTTGCTGAGCTCCTCTAATGTTGGTTCAGCATCCCGCTCCTCCATAGTTGGCAGACATTTGACAGCATCAATAGCTGCAGGCGTGACGGTATTTTCTCTAGCGTAAAGCTCAGAGTAGTGCTCGACCCACCTCTCCATCTGCTTACCCTTATCGGTTAGCTTCTCTCCGCTGAAGGTTTTAAGCGGTGCCGTCTTACTTTTTTGGGGACCATGGGCTTTCTTTATACCGTCATACATTTGTCTAATGTTGCCTGTTTGCACTGCGGTCTGGATGCTCTCACTGAGCTGGAGCCAGTAGTCATTTGCACAGCGTCGAGCAGTTTGTTGAACTTTGCTTCTTGTAGCCTTCAGGATCTGTAGGGTTCTAGCACTCGATGAACATTTGAATTCAGTCTCAGCAATGCGCTTAGCTTCAATGACAGGTGTCATCACATCTGATGAAGCATCAAACCAGTCATATGACTTCGTTGTTTTCTTACCAAAGGTGGCAAGTGCAGTACTTTGAATGGTGTTCTGCAGGTGCTCCCAGTTCTCTGTAACAGTATCACCGTGCTGTGGGCTAATGAGGACTTTCTTGAAGGTCGCAGTAAATTGAGCGATCATGACAGATTGTGCTCTGATTTTGCAGCAAACCAAGGAGTGATCTGAATCACAGTCTGCACTATGGTACGAACAAGTGGAGAACACAGACCTAAGAAGTGGCCTTCTGACGAAAATCAGATCCAGTTTGTGCCAGCGCTTGGATCGTGGGTTTCTCCATGACACCTTATGTTTGGGTTTTGTCAGAAAATAGGTGTTGGTCACGCAGAGGTCATGGTGGACGCACAACTCTAAGAGACGTTGTCCATTTTCATTCATCTTGCCAATACCAAACCTGCCCAGACATGAAGGCCATGAAACATTATCGGCACCCACTCTCGCGTTAAACTCACCAAGGAGAACAAGCTGTTCTTGCCTCGGTGTGCTTTTGATGAATGCTGCTAGATTCTAGTAGCTCGTTTTTATCTTCTGAGGCAGAGTACAGAGTAGGAGCATACACACTGACAATGGAGATGGGACCTGCATTAGTTTGCAGACGGAGCGTTAACAGGCGTTCTGATCCATTCTCGCCTGGTTCAACCGTTTTAGTTAGCGATTTTGTTACCGCAAAACCTACTCCGTGTTCTCTAGTTTTATTAAGGTCTTTCCCTTGCCAATAAAATGTGTAGTCCTTCTAGCTCATCATGAACCTGCAAGGCGCGTTTCCTGAAGTGCAGCTATATCCACCTGAAGTCGTTTGAGTTCGTCATTGATTACGGCTGTTTTCCTGATATCGTTTATGTCCTGTAGGTTTTCGGACAGCCCAGTCAACATAGTCCGGACGTTCCAGCATCCCAATCTGATAAGTTGTTTATTTCTATTACTTCTTGTTTTGTTTTTTTTAATAATTCCTTGGTGCAGAATTGTCTGTCCACAGTTCGGGTTTTACCCAAATCCCCATGCACCCAAATGGGAAAGCAGACAGTGGCGGGACAACACCAGCTTGAAGCGGGCGGTAGCTGTCCAGTGAGATCCTAGAACCTCTCCCACTGTCGGAAGTAGCCCCTGGCGCCATGCCCTATACCAATTGGGCAAAATGCTTATAACCGGTAACTGCTACTTCCCATGTTTTGTCGACACCTGTAGGGTGAAGCTGGAGTGTCCTCTCTAGGGCGCGAGCTTGGGCACAGTTATATGGAGATAATCTGTTGGTCCTCCTCTCCACGTAGCCGGTAAATCCAAAGGATCGGCAGTAGCCGATACAGTTTGGTACCAGCCACGTCGCAGGAGTTGCCAGAATAATGTTGAATCAACATTAGACTGCCTTAGGAACTCCGATTCCGGATTTTTCCTCAGGGTTTACTCCCGAAGCCTTCAAATAAATGGAAATTCCCTCTTGGCAGCGGTGATTTGAATTCAGAGTTTGACCTTCTCTTAGACAGACTACCAACCAAGGATCACGAGTCCTATCTGCCCAAGCTACTGGTTTTAAGGCGCCAGTGACTCGCCTTCTACCGTCAGTGGAAACGGTTCCGCCGGGCTCAAATTGAGCCCACACATGAAGGCCGGGAGCTGGGCTTGGTTGTCAGAGGCTATTTGAGGTGCGTGCCATAGAAGCATTTATCTGCAGTGAGAGCTTATCCTCACTACAACTCCCGGCTATAACAACCTTTGGAACCTCTAACGTAATCAATATATATTCTGGCTCTCTCCAACAATTAACGCTATCAATAAATATCCCTGTTCTCTCCAACAATCAACAGTATCCTGTCACAGCACAACCAACCCAAGCTCAGGCCTGCATGAACGTCATGAACAACACAGTGGTTGTCACTCAACCCGGAGTCGGCGGGAGCAGCCTGCTCCTGATTGGCAAGGATAAACTCCAGTCGAGAGTGTGGACCTCCGGCCCATGTTCATGTGTAAGTACTATAGTTAGTTTTTGTAAATGTAGGTTGTCATTGTTTTAATGTAAGTAGCTGTTGTTGATTGTTGTATATTGTGTGTAGTCATAGTTTTAACGTAAGTAGCTGTTGTTGATTGTTGTAGAATGTGTGTAGTCATAGTTTTAACGTAAGTAGCTGTTGTTGTAGAATGTGTGTTGTCATAGTTTTAACGTAAGTAGCTGTTGTTGGTTGTTGTAGAATGTGTGTAGTCATAGTTTTAACGTAAGTAGCTGTTGTTGTAGAATGTGTGTCGTCATAGTTTTAACGTAAGTAGCTGTTGTTGGTTGTTGTAGAATGTGTGTAGTCATAGTTTTAACGTAAGTAGCTTTGTTGGTTGTTGTAGAATGTGTCGTCATAGTTTTAACGTAAGTAGCTGTTGTTGGTTGTTGTAGAATGTGTGTCGTCATAGTTTTATTGTAAGTAGCTGTTGTTGGTTGTTGTAGAATGTGTGTCGTCATAGTTTTAACGTAAGTAGCTGTTGTTGGTTGTTGTAGAATGTGTGTAGTCATAGTTTGAACGTAAGTAGCTGTTGTTGGTTGTTGTAGAATGTGTGTCGTCATAGTTTTAACGTAAGTAGCTGTTGTTGGTTGTTGTAGAATGTGTGTAGTCATAGTTTTAACGTAATTAGCTGTTGTTGATTGTTGTAGAATGTGTGTAGTCATAGTTTTAACGTAAGTAGCTGTTGTTGGTTGTTGTAGAATGTGTGTGGTCATAGTTTTAACGTAAGTAGCTGTTGTTGATTGTTGTAGAATGTGTGTAGTCATAGTTTTAATGTAAGTAGCTGTTGTTGATTGTTGTAGAATGTGTGTAGTCATAGTTTTAACGTAAGTAGCTGTAGTTGATTGTTGTAGAATGTGTGTAGTCATAGTTTTAACGTAAGTAGCTGTAGTTGATTGTTGTAGAATGTGTGTAGTCATAGTTTTAACGTAAGTAGCTGTTGCTGGTTGTTGTAGAATGTGTGTAGTCATAGTTTTAACGTAAGTAGCTGTTGTTGATTGTTGTAGAATGTGTGTAGTCATAGTTTTAACGTAAGTAGCTGTTGTTGGTTGTTGTAGAATGTGTGCAGTCATAGTTTTAACGTAAGTAGTTGATTGTTGTAGAATGTGTGTCGTCATAGTTTTATTGTAAGTAGCTGTTGTTGATTGTTGTAGAATGTGTGTAGTCATAGTTTTAACGTAAGTAGCTGTTGTTGGTTGTTGTAGAATGTGTGCAGTCATAATTTTAACGTAAGTAGTTGGTTGTTGTAGAATGTGTGCATTCATAGTTTTATTGTAAGTACTATTGAGCCGCGGTAGCGCAGTGGTTAGTGCACTGGCTTCCTAACTCGGTTGTCCATGGTTCGATCCCCAGTTGAGGTGGGATTTTTTAGACCGCAAACGGCTCTGTGATCGACCCAGCCTCATGAGTTGGGTGCCAGAACAACTTTGGGAAGGTTTAGGCGGCCGTCGTGATGCTGACCACATCACCCTTAGTGTGCCGATGGTCAAGAAAATACGGGCCTAACACCGTATTCCCAATATGCCTCAACGGGATCATTTACCTTTTTTACTATTGTTGGTTGTTGTAGAATGTAATTAGTCATTGTTTGAATGTAAGAGGCTCTTCTTGGTTGTATTAGTCATAGCTTTAATGCAAGTAGCTGTTGTTGGTTGTTGTAGAATGTAAGTAGTCATAGTTTTAATGTAAGTACTATTGTTGGTTGTTGTAGAATGTAAGTAGTCATTGCTTGAATGTAAGAGGCTGTCGTTGGTTGTGTTAATCAGTGATAATGCAAGGAATAGCTCAGAATACTTTTGGCGGTGGAGACGAGGAAACCATAGGACTGGCAGAAGTGAAGAAGTAAGAAAAACATTTTTTTTTCAGTAAAATGCTCGTTGGACAAAAAAACATAACAGTACATTTGTGCAATGATGGAGCATAGATCTCAACCTGTTCTCAGCAGAAAATACATAAGCAAACACATGATATACAAAAACAAGTTCAACAATAAATGCGCTGGGCGTGCGCCATCTTCAGCTAATGCTATCCAAAAGAAGGAAACACAATATACCCGGATTACCCAGGTCAAATCTGTTGAGTCAAATATGTTTTGTGAATGTTGCTTGACGTCAGTGATGAGTAAGGTGACAGATGTATGTTGGTGGTTATGTAGTGAAAATACTTGTTGTCAGAGGTGGGTAAGGTGTCAGAAGTGAGTATGTTGGTGGTTGTGTAGTGAAGATGCTTGTTGTCAGTGGTAAGTAAGGTGACAGGAGTGAGTATATTGGTGGTTGTGTAGTGAAGATACATGTTGTCAGTGGTGGGTAAGATGACTGAAGTAAGTGGGTTGGTGGTTGTGAAATTAAGATACTTGTTGTCATTGGTGGGTGAGGTGACAGAAGTAAGTATGTTGGTGGTTGTGTAGTGAAGATACATGTTGTCATTGGTGGGTAAGGTGACTGAAGTAAGTGGGTTGGTGGTTTTGTAGTGAACATGCTTGTTGTCATTGGTGGGTAAGGTGACAGAAGTGAGTATGTTGGTGGTTGTGTAATTAAGATACTTGTTGTCATTGGTGGGTAAGGTGACAGAAGTGAGTATGTTGGTGGTTGTGTAATTAAGATACTTGTTGTCATTGGTTGGTAAGGTGGCAGAAGTGAGTATGTTGGTGGCTATGTAGTGAAGATGCTTGTTTCCGTGGGCGAAGGTGTTGGTCGATGTGATGCCAGTACAATGTGTGATTTCCAGTGAAAGTTGAGTTATTGCAATAGATGGAGATTTAAAAGACACACATATACACGGAGAAGAGAACTGGAGACAGACATAGAGATTTTCTTCTTCGTTCTCCCTCAGACTTGTACATTAATGACTCTAGTAAATATAGTAGTCAGCTCAAGGTTCTTGGCATCTCGTTCTCCCTCAGACTTGTACATTAATGTCTCTAGTAAATATAGTAGTCAGCTCAAGGTTCTTGGCATCTCGTTCTCCCTCAGACTTGTACATTAATGACTCTAGTAAATATAGTAGTCAGCTCAAGGTTCTTGGCATCTCGTTCTCCCTCAGACTTGTACATTAATGACTCTAGTAAATATAGTAGTCAGCTCAAGGTTCTTGGCATCTCGTTCTCCCTCAGACTTGTACATTAATGACTCTAGTAAATATAGTAGTCAGCTCAAGGTTCTTGACATCTTGTTCTCCCTCAGACTTGTACATTAATGACTCTAGTAAATATAGTAGTCAGCTCAAGGTTCTTGACATCTCGTTCTCCCTCAGACTTGTACATTAATGACTCTAGTAAATATAGTAGTCAGCTCAAGGTTCTTGACATCTCGTTCTCCCTCAGACTTGTACATTAATGACTCTAGTAAATATAGTAGTCAGCTCAAGGTTCTTGACATCTCGTTCTCCCTCAGACTTGTACATTAATGACTCTAGTAAATATAGTAGTCAGCTCAAGGTTCTTGGCATCTCGTTCGCCCTCAGACTTGTACATTAATGACTCTAGTAAATATAGTAGTCAGCTCAAGGTTCTTGACATCTCGTTCTCCCTCAGACTTGTACATTAATGACTCTAGTAAATATAGTAGTCAGCTCAAGGTTCTTGACATCTCGTTCGCCCTCAGACGTGTACATTAATGACTCTAGTAAATAAAGTAGTCAGCTCAAGGTTCTTGACATCTCGTTCTCCCTCAGACTTGTACATTAATTACTCTAATAAATAAAGTAGTCAGCTCAAGGTTCTTGACATCTCGTTCTCCCTCAGACTTGTACATTAATGACTCTAGTAAATATAGTAGTCAGCTCAAGGTTCTTGACATCTCGTTCTCCCTCAGACTTGTACATTAATGACTCTAGTAAATATAGTAGTCAGCTCAAGGTTCTTGACATCTCGTTCGCCCTCAGACTTGTACGTTAATGACTCTAGTAAATATAGTAGTCAGCTCAAGGTTCTTGACATCTCGTTCGCCCTCAGACTTGTACATTAATGACTCTAGTAAATATAGTAGTCAGCTCAAGGTTCTTGACATCTCGTTCTCCCTCAGACTTGTTGTGGTGAAGTGGGATGTTATAAATATTTATAGGGGACTTAGTGTACTGACTGAGATCAGCTGTGAAGGTATCTATATCTATTAAGAGTAGTGTATTATAGATAACCTTACTTGCTACCACATATCTCTATATCTCAGTCAGAATTATTCTGGAATAGTGTGATGCTACGTTATGTGTCTAGGGTATGAGTATGGTGAAGTGTAAGTCACAACAACAGACAGATAAACAATTTAATTTAATCCACTACTCTTGACAACACTGTGACACTCACATACATATAACACTCTATGAGAATATCTTACAGGAGACACTCGTAACTTTTCAAATAACAATATGTATTCATTTCTATCATAAAGGCATATGTGTGTCCTGATTCAAAGACAAAGGAACCAGGAATCACAATCAATGTTAATTACAAGTTATGTACAGAATGTATTAATATGAATCTGGTAGTGACATATATTATTAAAAATATCCTATGTGTGTCAGTTGTGTAATAGTAGTATGAGGTAATACTGGTTTTGTTTTGTTCAAGCTCTGTTGGTAGTTGTCATCATGACTTCAATAGTTTGTCTTAAGGAAATTAGTATTGGAGATGTTCTCAGTTCCTGATATTAAGACAATTAATTTCCCCTCTTAATATTATTTTTACAAAGTCATTTCAATATGAGGGGACATAATGTTGAGCTCAGCTGGCCAATTCGCTTATCTGGCGTGATGGCGGCAGGAAAGGATTCCTCTGCTCGAATTCTCCTCTGGGTTCAGGAGACACCTCACTGATAACTAAAAAGACCAAGGAGTATGCTGTCCGACTCAGGATTCAGCAAAGCTCTGACCAGGTGCTGCTCACTACCATCAAGACCACGGTCCCTGAAATCAAGAAGGATGTACCTTCTACTTCATAACTAACTTAAACTCTCTTGTTACACTGATCACAACACAGCACAAACATTGAGTTCAGAGCATTAGGCCAACTGTCAGCTTCATTTGAAATACTTTATTCCAGTATTACCCTTCTTAATGGTTACTACGCCTCTGCACTTCCAGCATTATTTCTTTCTAGTCAATCATCCAGGTGTCAGTGTACTGTTTGGCCATTCCATGCCGTTTTACTTCTCTCCGACACCCTCTGTTCAGGCTGGAGCATTATAGGCTTTACCTCACGTTTGCCACTGAACTACACATATATATACAGGCATAAATCAACAATTCACATTCAATTTTCATTAAAAGATATTGAATGGTTCAAGCTTACCACAATTCTTACGAATAAATACAGATACGTTGATTAGCAATGAATTCGGGCACAAACTGGCACAAATTCCCATCTGCTTATCTTCCAGGCTTTTATTTAGCAAAATATAAGCTGGCTTCAACGCACTGATGCTTTATCAAGCTTATTTAAACAAGTGGTTTCGAACTAACGCTCCCAAGTGTGTATATCAGCGAGTCTGACCAATGAGCCCCGTTTCGACAAGTGTTTGAAAAAATGTTACCCTTCCCCGTCTCCCCTGACAACGAAAGATAGTATTTATAGTCCGACCAATCGTGGTTAGGCTTTCATTTGTTGCGCTCCAATCAATTTGGAGTTTACATGGTAGGCTATTTCTGTAACGTAAATTTTTTTCAAACACGTTATAAAAAAAATCTTATGAGCAGAAATGATTTTATGCTGTCAGGCACCCCCAATATTTTATTTTGGGTATAATTTATTAATTCCTGGACTATTTGCGTAACGTTTTACATATTCTTTGTCAGCAAGCCCTAAGGAACCCAAATATCCCAATTTAAAGGAGCTACGTGGCTGCGTTCAAAATATGTATTTTCTTCTACCTCCTGTTTCGAAGATGTGCTGTCTGGGTACTGTTATGTTTTCAAACGTAAACCCATCTATTGTTATCTTTCCTAATAAGCGTTTTTTATGATTTTAAAACCTAACTCTGGGATGGTTAATGTATTTTATCACTGTCCGTCTGAAAAAAAAAGTTAGTGCATGTAGTCTTACACGCGTGATGGCAGCATTTGTGTATCGCGCGAAGCGTGTTTAGTGTTCGGCTTTCTGCCTCTCCCTTCTCGCTATCCTTATCTGTTCGTTCGTTTTGGTAACGTACTATAATTAATGTTAGGATTAATTTAGGTCATTACGCAGGGTGCCTCTCAATGTTTTTTCCAAGAAATACAGCACACGTTTCATTGAAGAAAGCGGGTCATAATACAGTAAGCTTTTACTATCAACGTGAAAGCGTTACAATTTGCAGACGAAGCAGAAAACAAGGGGGATTTCGAGTACATTCTTTGTGACAGCACTGTTATTTTACCATTGCTCATTTCTTTATTAATTTTATTTGTTAGGCTTCATATTTACCTAATAATTTATATATGTGGATTAGAATATTCCACGACACCTCCCCTCTTAAAACAGACATTATATGTCAGTCCTTTATTCTATATACACATAGAGAAATTTATTATTATTTCTGGGGTTTACGGTGATTCTCATCACACGGATGGCGGCTTAAAAAATCCGCTCCCAAATTGGTTTTTCCAGATATATACTCGATGCTAAAATTATATGGAGCCAGAAGCAAAGACCATCGGAGTAACCTAGAGTTCTCATGCTTAGCCTGTGCTAGAAACGATAAAGGTTTGTGGTCAGTTTGCAACTTAAATGCCTTCCCATATAGATAAATATTGAATTTCTTTATTGCCCATATTACTGCAAGACATTCTTTTTCGCTAGTTGAGTAGTTGATTTCAGCTTTATTCAACTTTCTGCTAGCATATGCCACTGGGCTTAATTCCCCATCCAATGCATCTGATTTCTGTAGTAGAGTTGCTCCTAGCCCAATATTACCTGCATCCGTCCTTACTATGAATTCTTGACTTAAGTCAGGTAATTTCAAAATGGGTTTACTTGTGAGCTTTTCCTTCAACTCTTGGTACGTCATTTCACATTGTGGTGTCCATGTAATGCGATCTGGATGTCCTTTACGTGTCAATTCAGTTAACGGTGCACATATGGAATTAAAGTTTTTGATATACTTCTGGTAGAAACCACATAATGAGACAAAGGATCTCACGTCCTTCTTGGTTTGTGGTCTCGGGGCTTTCTGTAGTTTCTCTAAATTCTTTGGGTCAGGGGTCATGTTTCCCTGATAAACTGTGTGTCCCAAAAATTCCAATTCTTTACATCCAACGCAACATTTGGTTGGTCGGGCTGTTAAATTTGCCTCCCTAAGTCGATTAAACAGCATGTTCAGAGAGTCAATGTGTTCCTCAAATGTTTCTGTTGCTATAAGGATATCATCCATAAAATTTGTTATACAGGGATTATTCAGAGGATCCAATAATTTTCTCATCATTCTAGAGAAGACACTAGGCGCATTCTTCAATCCAAATGGCAATCTATTGAACTCATAGTGTCCTTCTGAGGTACTAAAAGCTAGGTATGGTCTAACCTCAGGCTTTACTGGAATCTGATAGTATCCTTTACTCAGATCCACTTTTGAGAAATATTTAGCTTTATTTAGTCTGGCAAACAGCTGATTTGTATCCGGCAATGGATCCACCTGTCCTTCTGTAATAGCATTCAGTCTCCTGTAATCTATACAGAGTCTATGTTCTCCAGAAGGCTTCCTTAAGAGTACAACACCGGAACTATACGAAGACTCACTGTGCGAAATAATTCCTTCCTTCAATAGATAGTCTATCTCTTCCTTCAAAGCTTTTTCCTTAGCAAACGGAATCGAATAGGGTTTCATACAGACAGGTGTGGAGTCTATTAGTTTCATATCATATTCCAATAGGTTTGTATGCCCTGGTCGGTCTGTTAACACCTCTGCATGATCATTTAGAACCTGTTGCACTCTCTCTTTCTGAGTTTTCGTTAAATGTGTACTGATTTTCACCTGTGCTGCTGTCTCACAGGGGTGTAATGGATATTCAAATGATGAAAGTGGTTCCTTTTTCATCTCCATGGCGATGGACAAGGTCAACAAGTGTGTCTCTTCCTGATGTTCTCTTTCCAAATATTTCTTCAGGAGATTCACATGATAGATTTTTTCTTTCCCCTTCTTATCTATCTTATAATTTGTTCTAGACACCTTCTCTAAAACTGTATATGGACCCTGCCATCCAATTTGTAACTTATTCTGACTCTCGGGCAAAAGAAGCAGTACTTTCTCTCCCACAGCCAAATTTCTGTCTTTCGCCTTCCTGTTATAATAGGCAGCATGTTTCTTCCTGGCTTGTTTCAAATTTTCATTGGCAAGTTTCCAGCCAGTTTTTAACCGAGTGGTCAGCTCATTCACATACTGGTATGAAGATGTAATGTTTTCCTCTGCCTTTTCATCAGTCCACGTTCTTAACATAGCTACATATGGACCTTTAATTGTGTGGACCTATTTGTCCATGCACCGGTATGGTCTCTTCCACTCGAAGCTTTATAGTGATGATTTTTCCTCCCAGAATTATCATTCACAAAACGACCGCTACCAATTTTTCTTTTGGGGCTTTCTCCCCACTTAAAATTCTTGATGAGAGATTTCCTCTCTACATCCTCTTCCTCCAGTTTGTTTAAGTCCGATTGAGGGATTGTCGGCTTATCCTGGGGTAAGACATCTTTTTGCACTCTCCGCATAGTGGCCATTGTAAAACAGTTAAGTGAAGCTTGTCCGTGAAAAGGGGCTTCCCATTCCATTTGGTCCACTTTATCAAATTTATATCTCTTTTTATTATCAGGCCTAATTTTGCCCCGTGGCGTGTCCAGGTCCTGATCCATGTTCCCACTTGTGGGTGTTCCCTCATGTGCTATGCTACACCTTTCTACAAAATTCTCAATGTCCCATCTTGCTTTGGGCCAATAATAATTGTGAGCCACCTTTTGAATGATGGTACCTATTTTCTCATGGTCCCCATCTGGTTTCACATGTAGACTCCTTATTAAGTCTGCCCTATATCTTTTTGGAAGAACCAGCTGTCCCTGACCTTTGGATCTAGCTCCAGTCTTCCTATACATCAACTTGTTTTTCATGTAAAAATCTCCCTTGCCTGGCGTTGTATGACAAGTTGACAATTTTCTGAAACAAGGCTTGAGTGTTTTATCCCCAGCCTGTGCCTTCCTCATCTCTTCTGGAGTGGTATCTAACATAATATCCTCCTCCTGTCTTGAGGTCGACCTGACCTGAAGGGTTGCCATATACACAGGTTTCCTTCTGCAACGGTCAGTGTCATGATTGTCCATCTGACAATTTTTACACCACCTTTTTCCTTGGTTGAAAGATTTTCTTTCATTATATTTCCTTTCATCGAATTGTGGGAATTTATTTTTATTTTCATACCGTGGCCTATCAAATTGGTGCTTACCTTTATTTTGATCCCTAGGATCAAATTGATTAAAGTTCTGTGGTGCCCTAAAGTTGTCCACCTGTTTCTTTTTATTACCTGTTACCTCTGCTTGAGCTGCTTGATACCTTTCAGCAACATTTAGCAACTCACCCAGCCTCTCTGCACCTTGTTCCATGAGAAACTTTCTCAGGTCTGGAGCCATGGACTCTCTCTTAGTTGCTCTATAAGGACCATTTCCTTAAGATCTTGGGTTTTCCCCAGAGAAGTCCATTTCTCCAAGTATGTCTCTATTCGTGCAGAGAACTGGTGATAGGTTTCACCTGACAGTAGTTTAGCATTCCTAAATTTTTTTCTATAAAATTCTGCATTCTTTTCGTATCTTAACAAAAGAGCCTGCTTCAGCATGTCATAATTTTCCTGATCACCTCTGCTCATTTTTGCAAAAACTTCATAAGCTGCCCCACGAAGTCCCTGAGATAACTTTAAGCTCCACCTTTCTCTCTCTAACCCATATGTGGTAGCTAATAGTTCATACCTATTTATATAGCTCTCAATATCATCGTCTTTCTCAACAAAATGATCTAAATGAAAGTTCATAGCTGAGGTTGAGGCTCCTTGAGTAACCGTAGCATCAGAGGCAAAGGGGCTGGCACCATTTTCAGGAGCATGGCCTTGAAACTCAAACTCCCTTAGTCGTAACTCATGTTCCCTTTGTAATCTCTTCTCCTCCTTTTCTGCTTCCCTCTCTGCAGCTAATCTCTTCTCTTCCCTTTCTGCAGCCTGTCTTCTTTCCTCGGCTTCCCTTTCTGCAGCTAATTTCTTCTCTTCTGCTTCCAATTTCTTAGCCTCTTTGTCAGCCTCAATCTGCAACCTCTTAGTCTCAGCCTCAGCCTCAAACTGTAACTTCTTAATTTCCCTTTCAGCCTCTAACCTTCTTTCGGCTTCTTTTTCTAATCTTCTTTCTTCGCGTTCAATAAATTTGTCACATTCCGTCGTAACATAGGCAACCATAACTTGCCCATCTAATCCTAACTCTTTTGCAGTCTGAACGGCAGCAGATCGAAATTTGGCCAGGTCCGCCATTGTCTATCAGGTAAATTTATATAATGTCTAACCAACAATTCAATCTCTAATGGACAACACAGGCACCGTGAGCTCAACCTTATTTAATTCCACCCAAGGATACCTTTTAATTCTTATATTCCCTGAAGTGAATTACCCCCAATATTTTTAATAGTTAAAGATTCAAAATCCCGGACGAGCCCCCAATATATGTGGTGAAGTGGGATGTTATAAATATTTATAGGGGACTTAGTGTACTGACTGAGATCAGCTGTGAAGGTATCTATATCTATTAAGAGTAGTGTATTATAGATAACCTTACTTGCTACCACATATCTCTATATCTCAGTCAGAATTATTCTGGAATAGTGTGATGCTACGTTATGTGTCTAGGGTATGAGTATGGTGAAGTGTAAGTCACAACAACAGACAGATAAACAATTTAATTTAATCCACTACTCTTGACAACACTGTGACACTCACATACATATAACACTCTATGAGAATATCTTACAGGAGACACTCGTAACTTTTCAAATAACAATATGTATTCATTTCTATCATAAAGGCATATGTGTGTCCTGATTCAAAGACAAAGGAACCAGGAATCACAATCAATGTTAATTACAAGTTATGTACAGAATGTATTAATATGAATCTGGTAGTGACATATATTATTAAAAATATCCTATGTGTGTCAGTTGTGTAATAGTAGTATGAGGTAATACTGGTTTTGTTTTGTTCAAGCTCTGTTGGTAGTTGTCATCATGACTTCAATAGTTTGTCTTAAGGAAATTAGTATTGGAGATGTTCTCAGTTCCTGATATTAAGACAATTAATTTCCCCTCTTAATATTATTTTTACAAAGTCATTTCAAGATGAGGGGACATAATGTTGAGCTCAGCTGGCCAATTCGCTTATCTGGCGTGATGGCGGCAGGAAAGGATTCCTCTGCTCGAATTCTCCTCTGGGTTCAGGAGACACCTCACTGATAGCTAAAAAGACCAAGGAGTATGCTGTCCGACTCAGGATTCAGCAAAGCTCTGACCAGGTGCTGCTCACTACCATCAAGACCACGGTCCCTGAAATCAAGAAGGATGTACCTTCTACTTCATAACTAACTTAAACTCTCTTGTTACACTGATCACAACACAGCACAAACATTGAGTTCAGAGCATTAGGCCAACTGTCAGCTTCATTTGAAATACTTTATTCCAGTATTACCCTTCTTAATGGTTACTACGCCTCTGCACTTCCAGCATTATTTCTTTCTAGTCAATCATCCAGGTGTCAGTGTACTGTTTGGCCATTCCATGCCGTTTTACTTCTCTCCGACACCCTCTGTTCAGGCTGGAGCATTATAGGCTTTACCTCACGTTTGCCACTGAACTACACATATATATACAGGCATAAATCAACAATTCACATTCAATTTTCATTAAAAGATATTGAATGGTTCAAGCTTACCACAATTCTTACGAATAAATACAGATACGTTGATTAGCAATGAATTCGGGCACAAACTGGCACAAATTCCCATCTGCTTATCTTCCAGGCTTTTATTTAGCAAAATATAAGCTGGCTTCAACGCACTGATGCTTTATCAAGCTTATTTAAACAAGTGGTTTCGAACTAACGCTCCCAAGTGTGTATATCAGCGAGTCTGACCAATGAGCCCCGTTTCGACAAGTGTTTGAAAAAATGTTACCCTTCCCCGTCTCCCCTGACAACGAAAGATAGTATTTATAGTCCGACCAATCGTGGTTAGGCTTTCATTTGTTGCGCTCCAATCAATTTGGAGTTTACATGGTAGGCTATTTCTGTAACGTAAATTTTTTTCAAACACGTTATAAAAAAAATCTTATGAGCAGAAATGATTTTATGCTGTCAGGCACCCCCAATATTTTATTCTGGGTATAATCTATTAATTCCTGGACTATTTGCGTAACGTTTTACATATTCTTTGTCAGCAAGCCCTAAGGAACCCAAATATCCCAATCCAAAGGAGCCACGTGGCTGCGCTCAAAATATGCATTTTCTTCTACCTCCTGTTTCGAAGATGTGCTGTGTGGGTACTGTTATGTTTTCAAACGTAAACCCATCTATTGTTATCTTTCCTAATAAGCGTTTTTTATGATTTTAAAACCTAACTCTGGGATGGTTAATGTATTTTATCACTGTCCGTCTGAAAAAAAAAAAGTTAGTGCATGTAGTCTTACACGCGTGATGGCAGCATTTGTGTATCGCGCGAAGCGTGTTTAGTGTTCGGCTTTCTGCCTCTCCCTTCTCGCTATCCTTATCTGTTCGTTCGTTTTGGTAACGTACTATAATTAATGTTAGGATTAATTTAGGTCATTACGCAGGGTGCCTCTCAATGTTTTTCCAAGAAATACAGCACACGTTTCATTAAGAAAGCGGGTCATAATACAGTAAGCTTTTACTATCAACGTGAAAGCGTTACAATTTGCAGACGAAGCAGAAAACAAGGGGGATTTCGAGTACATTCTTTGTGACAGCACTGTTATTTTACCATTGCTCATTTCTTTATTAATTTTATTTGTTAGGCTTCATATTTACCTAATAATTTATATATGTGGATTAGAATATTCCACGACACTTGTACATTAATGACTCTAGTAAATATAGTAGTCAGCTCAAGGTTCTTGACATCTCGTTCGCCCTCAGACGTGTACATTAATGACTCTAGTAAATAAAGTAGTCAGCTCAAGGTTCTTGACATCTCGTTCTCCCTCAGACTTGTACATTAATTACTCTAATAAATAAAGTAGTCAGCTCAAGGTTCTTGACATCTCGTTCTCCCTCAGACTTGTACATTAATGACTCTAGTAAATATAGTAGTCAGCTCAAGGTTCTTGACATCTCGTTCTCCCTCAGACTTGTACATTAATGACTCTAGTAAAGATAGTAGTCAGCTCAAGGTTCTTGACATCTCGTTCTCCCTCAGACTTGTACATTAATGACTCTAGTAAATATAGTAGTCAGCTCAAGGTTCTTGACATCTCGTTCTCCCTCAGACTTGTACATTAATGACTCTAGTAAATATAGTAGTCAGCTCAAGGTTCTTGACATCTCGTTCTCCCTCAGACTTGTACATTAATGACTCTAGTAAATATAGTAGTCAGCTCAAGGTTCTTGACATTTCGTTCTCCCTCAGACTTGTACATTAATGACTCTAGTAAAGATAGTAGTCAGCTCAAGGTTCTTGACATCTCGTTCTCCCTCAGACTTGTACATTAATGACTCTAGTAAAGATAGTAGTAAGCTCAAGGTTCTTGACATCTCGTTCTCTCTCAGACTTGTACATTAATGACTCTAGTAAATATAGTAGTCAGCTCAAGGTTCTTGACATCTCGTTCTCCCTCAGACTTGTACATTAATGACTCTAGTAAAGATAGTAGTCAGCTCAAGGTTCTTGACATCTCGTTCTCCCTCAGACTTGTACATTAATGACTCTAGTAAATATAGGAGTCAGCTCGAGGTTCTTGACATCTCGTTCTCCCTCAGACTTGTACATTAATGACTCTAGTAAAGATAGTAGTCAGCTCAAGGTTCTTGACATCTCGTTCGCCCTCAGACTTGTACATTAATGACTCTAATAAAGATAGTAGTTAGCTCAAGGTTCTTGACATCTCCAAACATTTCTTCGTGGAGAGAAGTGGGTTGTTGCTATATGTCTCTCCGTTCACTGCTGTAAATTGAGCAAGACTGGAGCAGATGTTCGGATGCACAGAGCCGCAAGACGAGCAACACAATGCAACGCAAACCGCCTTACGATGACATGGAGATCCTGACGCAGGGAATATAAAATGCTTTGAAACTATAACGGAGCAACAAACAAACGTATGGGCATTTAAGTCAAAATAAAGAAAAACCACGCCCCTTCATCGGTCCAGTTTGTTTGTGTGTGCGTGTCTTGACTTAGGTCGCTATAAAAATATTTTTCCTTTGAGGAGTTTCCCTTCTTGTGGCGAGGAACGCGTTTTCAACCATAAACCTTAGTCCTTAGGTTATATGAAAGAGTAAGAGCCTGTCAAAAATGAACACTTGGTTGAACTAGAGCAGCATTGATAAATACCAAGCCCTTAGATGGACTAGTGTCCATCAGATAGCACAATGAAGTCATGAACAGAGTTGCTAGCATGAAACTATCGCAAAACGTAAATATTATTTTAAAACGGTCACACTGATGCACTATTTTTTATTTATTTATAACGGCACAACGAATTGCCTGTCTCACCTCATGTAGGTATTCTTGGTACCATCTGCCTACCTATTTTGATGGTCCGTCTTGCTAATAGACTGAACGAATGTGCACTTCTCACCTGTTGTGTGCCAGGAGGATTGATTGCTTTAAGGACTAAATTGAGAGTCATGGGAGGAATCAAGGTGAGGATATGTTTTTATCTCACAGATACCAAATTATGTCATGTTTTTATCTTACAGACACACGATCTCAGAAACACTAATGTCATATTTTAATGAGTTAGTCAGTCGTGCCACATCAGGTCACACAATCAGGTCATATTTTTATCTCATATACATGCTTGGAGGCATATCTGAAGTCATCATTACATGACCACCAGCTAAGCACAATGCTATAGTATGTAGATGTGGATGTTAACCTCTATCTGTGAGGCTAATTACACACTCATTGACTCAAGAAACCATCCACACACTTCCAGGGATTCTCCCTGTGGTGAAACTTGTTGAGAAACCAGCATTGCACACTAAGCTTGGAGGAGTCACTTGAGCCCCAGACGTAATTCTGGCTTTTACATTGTTGGCATGCTGGAGAATCTCATAATGGGCCCCATGATGGTCAGGCGGAGCTGAGAATTAGCTCTGTGTAGGACGTGACGATTCCTGATGAAAGCCCAGAGCTGAGGCACAGTGTGTTAGCTCTGCATATTTGGAGAGCCCCCATGGATGGTGAGGAATGTACAGTATGCCACGTGCTTCTTCTTCTTGGCTTGGGACCAGATGTGATGATCCTTTAAATGCAAGCTAAGATGAGACACTGGAGCTCATGACTTCAACTCAGAACATTTCGGAATGGCAGAAAAGCCACAGAAAAAGCCTAGATCTACAGTGTAGATAATAAGCCTAGATCTACAGTGTAGATAATAAGCCTAGATCTACAGTGTAGATAATAAGCCTAGATCTACAGTGTAGATAATAAGCCTAGATCTACAGTGTAGATAATAAGCCTAGATCTACAGTGTAGATAATAAGCCTAGATCTACAGTGTAGATAATAAGCCTAGATCTACAGTGTAGATAATAAGTCTAGATCTACAGTGTAGATAATAAGCCTAGATCTACAGTGTAGATAGTAAGTCTAGATCTACAGTGTAGATAATAAGCCTAGATCTACAGTGTAGATAGTAAGTCTAGATCTACAGTGTAGATAAGAAGTCTAGATCTACAGTGTAGATAATAAGCCTAGATCTACAGTGTAGATAATAAGCCTAGATCTACAGTGTAGATAATAAGCCTAGATCTACAGTGTAGATAATAAGCCTAGATCTACAGTGTAGATAATAAGTCTAGATCTACAGTGTAGATAATAAGTCTAGATCTACAGTGTAGATAATAAGTCTAGATCTACAGTGTAGATAATAAGCCTAGATCTACAGTGTAGATAATAAGCCTAGATCTACAGTGTAGATAATAAGTCTAGATCTACAGTGTAGATAATAAGTCTAGATCTACAGTGTAGATAATAAGTCTAGATCTACAGTGTAGATAATAAGCCTAGATCTACAGTGTAGATAATAAGCCTAGATCTACAGTGTAGATAATAAGCCTAGATCTACAGTGTAGATAATAAGCCTAGATCTACAGTGTAGATAATAAGCCTAGATCTACAGTGTAGATAATAAGTCTAGATCTACAGTGTAGATAATAAGTCTAGATCTACAGTGTAGATAATAAGCCTAGATCTACAGTGTAGATAATAAGCCTAGATCTACAGTGTAGATAATAAGCCTAGATCTACAGTTTAGATAATAAGCCTAGATCTACAGTGTAGATAATAAGCCTAGATCTAAAGTGTAGATAATAAGCCTAGATCTACAGTGTAGATAATAAGTCTAGATCTACAGTGTAGATAATAAGTCTAGATCTACAGTGTAGATAATAAGCCTAGATCTGCAGTGTAGATAATAAGCATAGATCTGCAGTGTAGATAATAAGCCTAGATCTACAGTGTAGATAATAAGTCTAGATCTACAGTGTAGATAATAAGCCTAGATCTACAATGTAGATAATAAGTCTAGATCTACAGTGTAGATAATAAGCTTAGATCTACAGTGTAGATAATAAGCCTAGATCTACAGTGTAGATAATAAGCTTAGATCTACAGTGTAGATAATAAGCCTAGATCTACAGTGTAGATAATAAGCCTAGATCTACAGTGTAGATAATAAGTCTAGATCTACAGTGTAGATAATAAGTCTAGATCTACAGTGTAGATAATAAGCCTAGATCTACAGTGTAGATAATAAGCCTAGATCTACAGTGTAGATAATAAGCCTAGATCTACAGTGTAGATAATAAGCCTAGATCTACAGTGTAGATAATAAGTCTAGATCTACAGTGTAGATAATAAGCCTAGATCTACAGTGTAGATAATAAGCCTAGATCTACAGTGTAGATAATAAGCCTAGATCTACAGTGTAGATAATAAGTCTAGATCTACAGTGTAGATAATAAGTCTAGATCTGCAGTGTAGATAATAAGCCTAGATCTACAGTGTAGATAATAAGCCTAGATCTACAGTGTAGATAATAAGTCTAGATCTACAGTGTAGATAATAAGTCTAGATCTACAGTGTAGATAATAAGTCTAGATCTACAGTGTAGATAATAAGTCTAGATCTACAGTGTAGATAATAAGTCTAGATCTACAGTGTAGATAATAAGCCTAGATCTACAGTGTAGATAATAAGCCTAGATCTACAGTGTAGATAATAAGTCTAGATCTACAGTGTAGATAATAAGTCTAGATCTACAGTGTAGATAATAAGTCTAGATCTACAGTGTAGATAATAAGCCTAGATCTACAGTGTAGATAATACCACGGAGTCTTCAACTTGGTATTGACTGCATAAGAGCGAGAAGCTGAGCATCCCTAATTAAACAACAACTCACACACGATGTCATGTTTTCTTCTATTAGACACACAATCGTGTCATGCTGTTTCATGTTTTCTTCTATTAGACACACAATCGTGTCATGCTGTTTCATGTTTTCTTCTATTAGATACACAATCGTGTCATGCTGTTTCATGTTTTCTTCTATTAGACACACAATCGTGTCATGCTGTTTCATGTTTTCTTCTTTTAGACACACAATCGTGTCATGCTGTTTCATGTTTTCTTCTATTAGACACACAATCGTGTCATGCTGTTTCGTGTTTTCTTCTATTAGACACACAATCGTGTCATGCTGTTTCATGTTTTCTTCTATTAGACACACAATCGTGTCATGCTGTTTCATGTTTTCTTCTATTAGACACACAATCGTGTCATGCTGTTTCATGTTTTCTTCTATTAGACACACAATCGTGTCATGCTGTTTCATGTTTTCTTCTATTAGACACACAATCGTGTCATGCTGTTTCATGTTTTCTTCTATTAGACACACAATCGTGTCATGCTGTTTCATGTTTTCTTCTATTAGACACACAATCGTGTCATGCTGTTTCATGTTTTCTTCTTTTAGACACACAATCGTGTCATGCTGTTTCATGTTTTCTTCTATTAGACACACAATCGTGTCATGCTGTTTCATGTTTTCTTCTTTTAGACACACAATCTTGTCATGCTGTTTCATGTTTTCTTCTTTTAGACACACAATCGTGTCATGCTGTTTCATGTTTTCGAATAAATAATCATATCGTATTTTCATCTCAGACACGCAATATCATATTTATCTAGTGAAGTTTATTGTGTTGAAAAAAATTTACAAAATTATGAAAACCTACCCGCCACAAAAATGTTTATAGAATATGTAATTACAGTATACACTCATTGGGATCCTCGCCGGCGCTACGAAGTTCGTGCACTGTGCTGAGATCCTCCTTGTGTGATCTAAGGGAGGAGATGGAGCACTGATAAAGTTGTCCGTGTGCAATGGAGATGGTCGGTAACACCAAAACCAAACCAAACGTTTGTGTTGAGTTTAACAAAATTCTAAACGTTAAAATTTTTACATTCGAACTCGACTCAAAACTGGAGAATTTTTAAATTGTTTAGTTCGGACTAGACTTGACTTTAAAAAATTGTTTGCACATTCCCATCGTAGACCAAATGCACCGTGAAAAAATTGTTAGGCGTGCATGATCTTATAATGGGTGCTCAGTTTAGTTTTCCCAGTACAATGCTCGCCGTTTCCGTATTTTCCCGAAAAGCAAGTGGGAATTTTTTTAAATTTTTGATTACGAAGTTTAACTAAGAAAACGCTATATGGGGATAAAACAATTCTTGATGATGGGACTTTGTTGAAGAATTTTAACAAGACTTAAAACAAATAATGATGATGTCCTGACAGATGTCATAAAACAAGTAATGATGATGTCCTGATAGATGTCAGTGGCAATAGAAGCTTATTATTTATATAAGAAAGCTCTCCACATGTAAGCCTACCTTGCCGTTAGTTGGAGAGCTTGAGTGCCCCAATGATCCTTGGAGCTATGCCGGCGGGAGTTTTACTTCTGGCAGGGTCACCCAAGCCGGACAGGTCCTTGGTGAGGGGTCAGACTAAATGGGCTGAGGAGTAGGTGGAACCCTATAGGTGTAGATGCAGAACCCACCGGCGAGTGGTACATGCTCTGGTCTGCACCAATCCACTCCCACTTCATGGGTTAAATGCTTAACCCTGCCAACAACAAAAAAATCAGTGCAGGAAGAGCACGATAGTCTTGGTTGACAATCCACCTAAGAGAAGGACAACTTCACACAAACCCGGGTAGGGAAGACTCGTTAGTCCGGAAAGACAGCTTTCCTAGGAGAGACAACTCTGATGCCAAACAACTGCTGCCTTGCAGGAAGGTCACGGAAAACCAGAGGCTAGGGAAGCAGTCCCGAACAAATGCATGCTGAAGACGGATGCACTGGGCCGCAAGGCGCACAACACAGTGCAACGCAAACCACCTTGAGATGACAGACACAAATGAGACTCAACGAGATGGTGCTCGACCCAGGGAGACCCGCCAGGTGGGAAGAGTGCCAGACCACTTGCCTCGACGGGGTCCACCCAAAGCTACTGGTGGTCACCTATCTCCGCATCGTGCAGCCAGGGCGCGGAATATTAGGGAAAATGCTACTGGCAAAAACACCCAGGAAAGAACACTCAATATACTCCAGTGGAATGCAGAAGGTGTCCTAAAGAAGAAACTACCGCTCGCTAAAAAATTACACGATGAACAAATTGACATAGCCTGCATTCAAGAAACACACCTAAACTCAAGCCACAGACTTTCTGTAAGAGGATATGAAACCTTCCGGCTTGATAGAGAGGGACACAAGGGTGGAGTACTCATGTTAATCAGAAACTCCTTGCCTAGCATAGAGCTTTCTGTTGCTACAAACGGTCAGGCAGACATTATAGGAGCTGACATCACGATAGATGACCAGACCGTTAGAGTGTACAACCTATATGCCCCCCCCCCCCCCCCCCCCCACCCGCCCCCCCCCCACCCAGATAGAGATCTTTCACTAGCCACAATGGAGATTAGGCGCACCAACTGCCTGGTTGTTGGTGATTTCAACAGCCATTCAGAAAGGTGGGGTTACACAGAGGCTGATACCCGTGGCATTGAGGTAGAGGACTGGGAGATTGACTCAAATCTACAACTCATCAATAGAGCAGATGATACACCCAGCTTCTACTCAAGAAGATGGCAATCAACCTCAACACCCGACCTTGCCTTCTCAACAGGAGACATCAACCATAAGATCGAACGCATTGTGCTCAACCAATTGGCAGGCAGTGACCACAAACCGATCAAACTAATGATTAATATGAAACATACACTCCACTTCCATAAACCATTACCCCGCTGGAACTACAAAAGTTCTCAGCACTGACAGATGAATACTGTGGCTTGATATACACTCAAAACAAAAGAATTGGAGAAATAGCTGACGGATTTAATAAAGCAGTTCTGAAAGCTGCCCAAGAATTAATACCACGAGGGGCAAGAAAAGATTATAAGCCGTACTGGACAGAAGAACTCAAAGAACTGGAAGAACAGGTTACAGAAGCCAGAAATGTAGCAGAAAAAGACAAAACAGTTGAGGCAAACATTGCATACAAAGCTATCTCTGCAAAATACAGGAAAACGTTAAACTGATCAGCCAAAAATAGCTGGATCAAAACAAAATGAGAAAGAAGCAGCAAATGTCTTTGCTCAAAAATTCTCACATGAGAGCCAGATAAATGTTCCACCTGACAGAAAACAGGAAATTATCAAAGAGCAAGAACTTTACCAAAATATATCAACTGTTCCAGAAGAGCATATGACAGCAAACCTCACCATGAGAGAGCTAGAGGCAGCCATTGTATCCCTTAAACAAAGAAAGTCACCTGGAAAAGACAGGGTAACAAATGACATGCTTAAAGGGCTAGGGCCTAATGCCAAGAAAGCCCTCCTCAAGATTATGAACTACAGCTGGAAGCGTGGAATTGTACCACAGGCCTGGAAAGAAGCAGTACTAGTTCCAATCCTTAAAAAGGACAAAGACCGAATGGACCCCAACAGCTACAGACCCATCAGCCTTCTAAGCTGCACGGGAAAGCTTATGGAGAGAATGATCAATACCAGATTAAGTTGGCACCTCGGGGAGGGGCAGATTCTGCTGCGCCGGCAGGCGGGCTTTGGGCGGTGTGGGTCTGCGGAGGACCGGGTCGCCTGCGTTGCACAGGAGGTCGGGGATGCTTTCCGGAAGGGGGGGGGATGGGGCGCACGTTGGCGGTCTGGGTGGACATGGAGAGGGCGTTTGATGGGGTTTGGAGGGATGGGCTAGGGGTTGAGGTGCTTGGATATGGAGTCTGTGGGGGAGTGTGTGGCTGGATCGGT
Organism: Oreohelix idahoensis; assembly: GCA_024509875.1. Classification (NCBI taxonomy): domain Eukaryota; kingdom Metazoa; phylum Mollusca; class Gastropoda; order Stylommatophora; family Oreohelicidae; genus Oreohelix; species Oreohelix idahoensis. Next base: position 12,810 of record JAMPIV010018704.1, on the reverse strand, counting down.
CACTGCGAGAGGACGGGGCACCGGCGTACTTGGGAGTCACTCTGGGCCGCCGGGTGGCGTGGAGGTCGCAGATGACCAAGGTGCAGCTGGGGGCGGGGCTTCGCATATATATATATATATATGGTACTCTTCATTATTGTATGGTGTAGAAATATAGACAATGAACAAACACTTAGAAGAAAGAATTGAGGCCTTTGAGATGTGTGTAAATATAGAAGAATGGGGCACGCCTCATGGAAAGAGAAGAAAAATAAATAAATAAAGAAGGTCCTACACAACCTAGGAATGAACAGAGAACGAATGAAGATGATCAAAATTAGACAACTATATTCTGGCCATATAAACTGACATGACACCGGACACTGAAGGCCATAATAGAAGGAAGAGTTGAAGACAAACGTACAAGATGAAGACCGCGCTATAAGTGGGAAGATAACATCAAGAGATGGACAGGAAAGACTATCAGAGTGTACCATCAAGACAAGAGATGGACAAGAAAGACTATCAGAGTGTACCATCAAGACAAGAGATGGACAGGAAAGACTATCAGAGTGTACCATCAAGACAAGAGATGGACAGGAAAGACTATCAGAGTGTACCATCAAGACAAGAGATGGACAGGAAAGACTATCAGAGTGTACCATCAAGACAAGAGATGGACAGGAAAGACTATCAGAGTGCACCATCAAGACAAGAGATGGACAGGAAAGACTATCAGAGTGTACCATCAAGACAAGAGATGGACAGGAAAGACTATCAGAGTGTACCATCAAGACAAGAGATGGACAGGAAAGACTATCAGAGTGTACCATCAAGACAAGAGATGGACAGGAAAGACTATCAGAGTGTACCATCAAGACAAGAGATGGACAGGAAAGACTATCAGAGTGTACCATCAAGACAAGAGATGGACAGGAAAGACTATCAGAGTGTACCATCAAGACAAGAGATGGACAGGAAAGACTATCAGAGTGCACCATCAAGACAAGAGATGGACAGGAAAGACTATCAGAGTGTACCATCAAGACAAGAGATGGACAGGAAAGACTATCAGAGTGCACCATCAAGACAAGAGATGGACAGGAAAGACTATCAGAGTGTACCATCAAGACAAGAGATGGACAGGAAAGACTATCAGAGTGTACCATCAAGACAAGAGATGGACAGGAAAGACTATCAGAGTGCACCATCAAGACAAGAGATGGACAGGAAAGACTATCAGAGTGTACCATCAAGACAAGAGATGGACAGGAAAGACTATCAGAGTGTACCATCAAGACAAGAGATGGACAGGAAAGACTATCAGAGTGTACCATCAAGACAAGAGATGGACAGGAAAGACTATCAGAGTGCACCATCAAGACAAGAGATGGACAGGAAAGACTATCAGAGTGTACCATCAAGACAAGAGATGGACAGGAAAGACTATCAGAGTGTACCATCAAGACAAGAGATGGACAGGAAAGACTATCAGAGTGTACCATCAAGCCAAGAAGCGGACAGGAAAGACTATCAGAGTGTACCATCAAGACAAGAGATGGACAGGAAAGACTATCAGAGTGTACCATCAAGACAAGAGATGGACAGGAAAGACTATCAGAGTGTACCATCAAGACAAGAGATGGACAGGAAAGACTATCAGAGTGCACCATCAAGACAAGAGATGGACAGGAAAGACTATCAGAGTGTACCATCAAGACAAGAGATGGACAGGAAAGACTATCAGAGTGTACCATCAAGACAAGAGATGGACAGGAAAGACTATCAGAGTGTACCATCAAGACAAGAGATGGACAGGAAAGACTATCAGAGTGTACCATCAAGACAAGAGATGGACAGGAAAGACTATCAGAGTGCACCATCAAGACAAGAGATGGACAGGAAAGACTATCAGAGTGTACCATCAAGACAAGAGATGGACAGGAAAGACTATCAGAGTGTACCATCAAGACAAGAGATGGACAGGAAAGACTATCAGAGTGTACCATCAAGACAAGAGATGGACAGGAAAGACTATCAGAGTGTACCATCAAGACAAGAGATGGACAGGAAAGACTATCAGAGTGTACCATCAAGACAACAGATGGACAGGAAAGACTATCAGAGTGCACCATCAAGACAAGAGATGGACAAGAAAGACTATCAGAGTGCACCATCAAGACCCGAGTCAGAAGACGTTGGAGATCCATTGCAGCTGACCTTCGTTGTGAAGATGGCACCTGATGATGATAATCCACTTTCTTTAGACATATGAGAAGAGGAAATTTGGAATCAGCTGCGACATCATGACGACATCATGACGACAAAGAGAGAAGATGCTGGACAGTGTAAGATCGTGGTATAGAAAGAAATCAACAACAGAACTGATAACCAACACTGGGGGGGGGGTGGGGGGGGGGGGGGGGGGGGGGGGGGGGGGGGGGGGGGGGGGGGGGGGGGGGGGGTCTGGGGGGGGGGGGGGGGGGGGGGGGGGGGGAAGATGAAGTTTTGGAGAGTCTTGATCGCCTACCCCAAGCTGGCTTGGTCCTAGAAGACGATTTACTGGACTCCGGATTTACTGGACACAGAAAGTGTTTAACAAATGTCTAGTTCAAGGGGAATGATTAAGAATTTGTTTTTGCCAATTATATTTTATGTAATTGTGTCCCTTTAAGGGTCAATTCATTCAAATACCAGGGTACATTAATTATATGGGATAGAAGATGCATCTCAGAGGTGAAGAACAGAACAGCTCTGGCAAAAACGGCATTCTATGTAATGAAGAGTATTTTATGTAATAATTCTTTGAAAGTAAGACGAGTTTTTAAGTGTTACATACAACCAACCCTGACATACGAAAGTGAGTCATGGACAATTAGTGAAAAAATAGGAAAAGCGTTAGAGGCCACAGACATGTGATTTGACAAAAGAATGTTAACAATACCATGGGCAGCTAAACATGGACAGCTAAACATGGACAGCTAAACATGGACAGCTAAACATGGACAGCTAAACATGGACAGCTAAACGTGGACAGCTAAACATGGATAATTAAACATGAACAGCTAAACATGGACAGCTAAACATGGACAGCTTAACATGGACAACTAAACATGAACAGTGAGGATGTCCTGAAAGAGGCCAATGTGCAGAGGAAGCCTTATTCCTCAGGTTAGAATAAAGGATTCCACTTGCGTTGGACATGTTATGAGAAGGAAGCAAGCTGGAGTTTGTAGCGACAACAGGAAATATTGAAGGAAAAAGAGATATAGGACGACAAAGAGAGAAGATTCTGGACAGTCTGATATCATGGCATAGAAATAAGTCAACAACAAAATTGATTAACAGTCCTGGTGACAGGAAGTTGTGGAGAGACACGGGGTCACCTACGCCACCAGACATGGGGTCACCTACGCCACCAGACATGGGGTCACCTACGCCACCAGACATGGGGTCACCTACCCCACCAGACATGGGGTCACCTACGCCACCAGACATGGGGTCACCTACGCCACCAGACATGGTACTTGAAGAAGTATGAGTCTCTTAAGGCTGCTCTGTCATTTTATTCTTGTCAGAACGGTTAAATTGTCCGTATCTACATCTACTATGTCTTTCTATGGTCTTATCCTAAATTAAGGAATATCCTTTTATAGCTACATCACAAGTACGGGACCACCTCTGTAATCGTCGTCTATGTAGGAAGCCTAATGAACGCACTTTTGCTGTGATACATTCAATAGTAATTTGTTTAACACCGTGTGGCATGCATAACAACAGCTTCGTTGGCCTCTTACGACATGCGCGAGGAGGCGATCTTTATTTGTGTGGTTAGAAACTTCGGTAATAAAACTGGGTTGTTCTAACCGTATTGTCACGTGATTTGTTCTAACCGTATTGTCACTGGATTTGTTCTAACCATATTGTCACGGGATTTGTTCTAACCGTATTGTCACGGGATTTGTTCTAACGGTCAAGGAATATGTTCTACTGGTCTTGAAATGTCATCTACTGTACGGGGCTAAGAGAAGGAATAATGAAGCATTTACAGAAACTAGTGCCCCACCGACTACCTAGTTTACAAGACGGAGGAAAGAAAAGATTATTTACTAACTTCAACTGAGTCTAAGAAGAATCAAGAAAGGTCCAGGCAATGTATCTACTTCAATAAAGACAGTTACCGCTACAAGAGCACGTGACTGTTTGGTGCAGGTTTCCTGCATATGGACCAGATGTAGTAAAGGTAAAGGGTAAAGGATCCCGTTTACACGCCCACTGAGGCATATTGGGAATATGGTGTTAGGCCCATATGTTCTCGACCATCGGCACACTAGGGGTGATGTGGTCAGCATCACGCCGGCCGCCTTAACCTTCCCAGAGTTGCTCTGGTACCCAATTGGGGCTGGGTCGACCCAGGAGCCATTTGAAGTCTGAAAAAATGCCACCTCAACTTGGGATCGAACTATGGACCACTGAACTAGGAAGCCAGTGCACTAGCCACTGTGCTACCGCGGCTCCCAGATGTAGTGGTGGTTTCATAATCCGTCAGGAGGGTCAAGGATGATGATGATGAAAAAGACATTCACTGGCTCTTCTAGCGTATGTACACAATTCTAAAGTAGATATTCACTGGTTCTTCTAGGATACTTATCCACTTCTACAGTTGAAATTTATCAGCTTAAGCGAATTGTAGAATAGATATTCACTAATTTAGATAATGTATAGTGTAGATATGTTGTCCGGGGGTGGCCGCTGTCGCATGCTGACAGCTACGAGGAGCCACAGGTGAGAGCTGGATGCCAGGTTTGGACCAAAGGTGGCTGAGCTGCCCTAAAAAGGGCATGACAGCTCCTTCACCAGAGGTACTACCAATACCTGACTTCCCAACACCCCCAACGGCTTTGACAGGCCGGCTAAACTAGGTGAGGGTAGCCGAATGGTTATAAACCTTTGGTGAGTTAGGGTCTGCCTACCCATGCATGCGAAGACTGGATTCGATAGACTGCGCGGAAGAAACCACCTGTTGGTTCAACGGGCATGACGGCGATTACCAGCAACGCGCTGTGGAGTGTAAGGAGCACGGCGAGGCACGTAGAAAGCCCTGGTCATCCACTGCACCTGACTTCATCTCCAGTCGTCTTGACTTGTCTTGCCACTGGATTGAGATGGACCCAGGCGAGAGAGTGAGGTCGACGAATTGCGCAACTCTTCCTCACTTTAATCCAAATCACCGCGCAAGTCACTCTTTCATCCATTCATCCATTCACTCACAACAAGTCCTGTGGCGATGGGCGAGCGGCGAAGCGGCAGGCGTGGGTACGCTGGCAGTCGTAGTCGCAGACCTACACACAGGCGGCTCAGGCCATATGGTCGTCTTCCACTGATCGGAGCAGCAGTGGGATTCGGCAGCCCCCTGAGTGTCTGAGCAGCCCTAAACATTGCCTGCTTCACCATTACCTAACCAGCTTACCGCGGTTGGTGGGTACCCTACTTCGGCGGTCGACATATAAGAAAAAGAAAGGACAGATTTTTCCCCCCTCATTCTAGGCGCATGGAATGTGCGCACTTTACTTGACAAAGACTTTAACGCAAACAGACCTGAGAGACGAACTGCCCTGATTGGGAGAGAACTGGCCAGGTACAACATTGACATAGCAGCACTGAGTGAAACTCGACTTGCAGGCGAGGGCCAACTTTGCGAAAAGGGTGCAGGTTATACATTCTTTTGGAGCGGAAGAGGAACTGAAGAAAGACGAGAAGCAGGGGTTGGATTTGCAATCAAAACAGCAATTGTCAGCAAGTTAGCGGGGCCCCCAAAGGGAATAAATGACCGACTCATGACGGTCAAGATCCCTCTGTTCTATGGAAGAAAACATGCCACCATCATTAGCGCGTATGCACCAACTATGACAAACCAGGATGATGTCAAGGATAAGTTTTACGAAGAACTACATGCAGTCATTGCATCAGTTCCTAAAGCAGATAAGCTCATTATTCTTGGTGACTTTAATGCAAGAGTAGGCTCAGATAACATCTCCTGGAATGGCACTATTGGTAGGTACGGCGTGGGTCGCTGTAACAGTAATGGACTTCGTCTCCTCCAGACTTGCGCAGAACATGACCTCCTTGTCACCAACACCATTTTTCGACTTCCTACCCGCAACAGGACCTCCTGGATGCACCCTCGCTCAAAGCATTGGCACCTAATTGACTATGTAATTGTTAGGAAGAAGGACAGGCAAGATGTCCGGGTGACCAAGTCCATGTGTGGTGCCGAATGCTGGACTGATCATCGCCTCATTGTATCTAAACTTAAAATTCGTATCCAACCAGCCAGGCGCCCTCAGGGGAAGAAAACTCAAAAGAGGCTGGATGTCACCAAACTAAAGAAGACAAAAATCAAACAGTCATTTACTGACACCTTAGAAGACCGTCTCAAATCTATCTCGCTAGACGGCCAAAGTGTGGAAACAAATTGGGCAGCCCTAAGTGAGCAGATCTACAACACTGCTACAGAGGTCCTGGGTCCTTCCACCAAGAAACAAAATGACTGGTTTGATGAGAACTCAGATGATATAAAGCAGATGTTGGCTGAGAAACACCATCTCCATAAAGCATATTTAAATGATCCAAAATCTACATCCAAGAAAGACGCTTTCAACAACATGCGTAGAATCGTCCAACATAAACTACGCCAGATGCGGGATTCATGGCTGAGTAATAAAGCAGATGAGATCCAAGGCTTTGCTGACAGCCATGACTTGAAAAACTTTTACCTTGCACTCAAAGCGGTCTATGGTCCAACATCATCAGGATCATTTCCCCTCCTTAATGCAGATGGAAAAACACTAATTACAGACAAGGAAAAAATTCTCCAACGCTGGGCTGAACATTTTAATAATATCTTGAACCAGCCATCATCTATTAACGACGAAGCCATCATCCGCCTGCCCCAAATTCCTATAAATGAAGCATTAGATGATGTACCAACTCTGGAGGAAACTAAAAAAGCGATTCGTCAACTGTCTAGTGGAAAGGCCCCTGGCTCCGATTCAATTCCTGTTGAGGTTTATAAAGATGGCGGTGCAGTTCTGATAGAGAAACTTCATATGATCTTCCAGCAAATGTGGCAGAGTGAAACCATCCCACACGATCTCAAAGATGCCTCAATTATACATCTTTATAAACGTAAAGGTAATCGCCAAGACTGCAACAATCATCGAGGCATCTCTCTTTTATCAATCGCTGGGAAGATATTCGCCAGAATCCTTTTGAATCGCCTTACGGCTCATCTTGACAAAGGTCTTTTACCTGAAAGTCAGTGTGGATTCCGGAAAGAACGTGGAACCACAGATATGGTGTTCGCTGCAAGACAGCTACAAGAAAAATGCCAAGAACAGCACTGTGACCTGTACACAGCTTTCATCGACTTGACAAAGGCGTTCGACACGGTCAGTAGAGAGGGTCTATGGAAGATCATGGCAAAATACGGCTGCCCAAAGAAATTTATCACAATAGTGCAGCAACTGCATGATGGAATGCAGGCTAGAGTTCAGGAAAACGGTGAGCTATCAGAGCCTTTCCCCGTCTCAAATGGAGTTAAACAAGGGTGCGTACTTGCACCGACTCTGTTCAGTATCATGTTTTCTGCTATGCTGACTGATGCTTTTAGAGACGGGGACACAGGAATCGACATTAGTTATCGTATTGATGGAAAATTGTTTAACCTTAGGAGGCTTCAAGCAAAAACCAAGGTCAAATCACACACCATCAGAGATCTTCTGTTTGCTGATGATTGTGCCCTCAATGCTGGCTCAGAGGCTGATCTGCAGCATAGTGTGGATAGATTCTCCGAAGCCTGCGCCAACTTTGGGCTATCCACACGAAGAAAACAGAAATTATGTACCAACCAGCTCCTGGCACAGTTTATACTGAGCCAGTCATCAAGGTTAATGGTGAGAAACTGAATGTTGTGAACAGATTCACATACCTTGGTAGCACACTATCCCAGAACATTGTCATTGATGATGAGGTGAACACCAGGATCTCCAAAGCCAGCAGCACATTTGGCAGACTATACACCAACGTTTGGCATCGAAGTGGCATTAGTCTACAGACAAAGCTGAAGGTGTACAGAGCTGCGGTGCTTCCAGTGCTGCTATATGCATGTGAAACATGGACTGTATACAGGCGCCACGTAAAGAAGCTAAACCACTTCCATACAGTCTGTCTCAGGAAGATAATGAACATCAAATGGCAAGACAAGATCCCGGATACCGCCGTTCTTGACAGAGCTGGTATCCCTAGTATTGATACTATTCTGATGCAGTCACAAATTCGCTGGGCAGGTCATGTAGTCCGCATGCCAGACCATCGACTGCCAAAGATACTCTTTTATGGTGAGATGCAGAAGGGTAAACGCTCCCATGGTGGCCAAAAGAAGCGCTTCAAAGACACGTTAAAGACGTCATTGAAAACCTTTGACATAAACCCAGACACATGGGAAGCTGCTGCGCAAGACCGAACTGCTTGGCGCACATCTCTTCGTAAAGGTGCAGCAGCATGCGAATCATCCAGAAGAGCAGCAGCGGAACAGCGGAGACAAGCTAGAAAGGACCGTGAAATAAAACCTTCACATGAAGCAAACATTCCCTGCCCACACTGTCCAAGATCTTTCCAGGCCCGCATCGGGCTCTTCAGTCACCTTCGTACCCATAGACTAACCTAACATATTCTTAAATAATTGGATGAACAGAGTGGTCTTCATCACCCGTGATGGACGAACAACCAGTGTAGATATCCCCGAATTCTTGGAACATCTTAAATAGATATTCACTTCTTGAGCAGAATTTCGACTAGAAAGCTCCTAAAATAGAAATTCACTAAACGGAACAATGTCCTAAAATAGATATTCACTAAACGGAACAATGTCCTAAAATAGATATTCACTAAACGGAACAATGTCCTAAAATAGATATTAACTAAACGGAACAATGTCCTAAAATAGATATTCAATAAACGGAACAATGTCCTAAAATAGATATTCACTAAACGGAATAATGTGTAATTCTACTCTATCCCTCACAGGGGTCTGTGTGCGGTGATTGTCTCATGATTACCTGTTGTGGCCCATGCGTCGCGTGCCAGATGTCACGTGAGATGGACATTATGGGGCTCTGAGGTCATACTTCGACTGTGCATGATTTTTTTCTTCTTCTAGCAGCAGACATGGACTCGGCCGTCACCTACAACATCGTCTTTCATTTTATTGAAATCCCTTGACAATGTTATTTATTTTTTTCAATGTTCTTTGTTGATAATTTCTCACGTGATGTTCAACGTTAGTCAGATGTTAATTTGCTGATGTGGGTTCGAAGTTTGTCAAATGCAAAATTCCTCATAACTTCTCATAGTTCCAAGTTCGTCGTTCGTTAATTCGCTGATAACTACCGTAATGTGTTCGAAGTTTGTCAAATACAGATTTTCTGACCACGTCTGAAGTATTCGAAGTTTGTGGAAGACTAAAATGTCAACACACTCTCATTTCTTCGAAGTTTGTCCTCATGCTAATATATTCTACTGTGATGGACTTGACATACGCTAAAAATAATTGTACTCAAACTTTTACTGACACTTCTGCTGTCATCTAGTTTTATTTTGGCCACTGTTTTGTATGACGGCTCTTCGTTGAGATACATTTTGATTCGAACAAATTTTGTTTTGTCGTTGTCTGCTTTTTGTTAAATTCATGTTTTGACAGTTTCGATAGAGTAGTTTTCTGTATTGAACACATTTGATGTGACACGATTTGAATTTGTGTATATACTGAATTTTGTTTTCGAAATTTTGGTGGATTAAATTGTCGGTAATTTCTAAATACACGTCGCCGAACGCTCAGCAGTGAATATGTGTATAATGTGTAAGTTTCGCACCATTTAGAGTTAGGGTTAGGATTAGGGTACTAATCCTAACCCTAACTCTAAATGGCACGAAACTACAAATAATATACACATATTCACTGCTGAGCGTTCGGCGACAAGTATTAGGAAATTACCAAATGGTCTAATTGATCCTTTTCAATATGATAAATTTTTGTTGTATTTTGTATTAGAATGTATTTTTTGACCATGATTAAATTTTGTTGTCAGTTACGACTGGCTTTCGATGTAGAAATTTAACATAACTGTAACCTCTGTAAGTCAGCAACTACTGAAGTATTCTGTTGTTAAAAGTTTACTTAATTGTAATATCTGGACCGATGTAGTTAATAGTAATTTTGTTTTTTTGGATAAAAAGTTGAAGTACATGTAAACTCTAGAAGTCTAGAAGTAAATACTGATGTATTTTTATATTGAAAGTTGATGTAAATGTAAACTCTATATAAGTCTAGTACTAACTACTGGTGTATTTTGTTATAGAAAGTTGATGTAAATGTAAACTCTATATAAGTCTAGTACTAACTACTGGTGTATTTTGTTATAGAAAGTTGATGTAAATGTAAACTCTAGTAGTCTAGTACTAACTACTGGTGTATTTTGTTATAGAAAGTTGATGTAAATGTAAACTCTAGTAGTCTAGTAGTAAGTTGACGTAAATAACTCTAGAAGTCTAGTAGTAAGTTGACGTAAATAACTCTAGAAGTCTAGTAGTAAGTTGACGTAAATAACTCTAGAAGTCTAGTAGTAAGTTGACGTAAATAACTCTAGAAGTAGTAACTACTAATGTATTTTGTTGTAGAAAGTTGATGTAAATGTAAACTCAGATTTGTTTTTTGAGGTAAAATCCGTTTATTTCGTACTTTTCCATTGTTGTCTTCAGAAGGTTCATCTCTGAGTTGCGTTTGTTAATGGTTGTAGAATGTACTGGTTATTTACTGCTTACTATCTTCTGATATTTAGGTTGCTATGGTTGAATATTATATTCTATTTGTTGTTTAGTTGTCCTTATTGTGTTGAGGCAGTATTCAATATTCAATATAATTCTTTATTACTAAAATAGACATGCGTTATTACATGTCTGTGTGTGAGATTCCTTGATATAGGATGTTGAAGAGTCGACAATCTTACTTTATTGTGTGAGAGTAAAGAAAAGGGCGTCATACCTTTTTTACATTTCTATTCTTGAATAATATAACCTCTAAAATGAAAACCGATCTAGGTTTGTAACTTAATTATTAAAAAAATAAAATACCATAAACTATCAAATAGACAATGAAGCACGAAAGCAGCAGATAGTTGGACACAATATTCAACGTTTGTGGAAAGACATTTAAAAAATCAACAAATAGCATTCACAGCTGTCCATTGTCGTCATCTACGACATGTATGGCAGGTTAGTGGTATTATTCTTTGCCACCTTTGGGGCCCTGGTTACGCACAGGCTGGTTAAATCACAATATTATTCTGACATAAAAACATATATAAATAGATAAATTAAAACGTTACTACGTTTGGCAGGGCGTTGTTGATCTACTGTTAATTTTGTGTCATCAAGACAAGGGCAGTAAATCTGAGGGGATTAAACAGGTCGAAGAATGGGATATGGTAATTTATTACTATGTTATATTACGGGATCCATCTTATCTTGTCAACGTCTGTCCAGATTATTATGTAGTCAAGTTTTGTTGTTTTCTCTTTCAAGAGAGAAAAATTCTACTAACCTTCTCTGGTATTCAAAAACGTGGCAACTGCAGGATTATATTTATTTTTCCGCGTTCCTCCGTTTAAAAAAAAAAAAACTCACGAGATAGTTGACAAAAAAAATCACTTTAATTGTGACAAACTTTTAAAAATTAGAGACAGGAAAACGATGAGCCAGAAGTCCGCCCGTTGTGTGGAGGTCCGTTATTTCAATGGTTTACTGTATTGTGAGCTAGTAAATGACAACATTTACAAATAAATTATATATAACATTTACAAATGTTCGGCGTATTTGTGTCGTTATTTCTCTGCCTAATTTTCGATGTGTTTTTTTAATTAGTGCTGTCTATGTCATTGAATAAAAAATTATATTGACACGTGGAAATCAAGGAATGGAGGTCTACGACCCATTGTCTAATCCAGTGTTTCTCAAGCGTCTTGGTCTCCTGACCCCTCTTAAAAATCATTGAGGACTCCCCGAAAGAGCTTTTGTATATGTGGGGTAGGTATATTGTTACAGAATGAGAGTGAAAATGACAAATAATGTCTTAGGTTATTATGAAAATAGTGTTGACCTCGCGGATCCCCTGAAAAGGTCTCGATGACCCCCCAGGGGTCCGCGAACCACATTTTGAGAACCCTAGTTAATAGTAAGTACAAATCCTGCAGTAACCAGCCAATGATAGTTCAAATATAATTTGCTGCTGATGGACAGGATGAATCATTTATTTATAACTAACCTTCAGTGACGTCTGGAGCAAAGACTTCAGTCAGTTCTGTTTTCTGTGCCATCCGTTCTATGATGCGTACTTTCTTCTTTTCTTCAACAAGTAGCAGGTCATCAACTGCAGGCGACCATGTGTCCCCATAACTTCCTGACCCCAGTACTGTTCATTAGTTCTATTGTTAACTTCTCTTTCTGCCAAATTCAATCTTTCTCGCTATCACAATATATTTCAGCTTATAGCATCCCATCTTAAATCCTTCAGTTCTCTGCTAGCACACATTTATCAAAGTCTGTCCAATTTTTGGTTGTCGTTCTTGCTGTGTGTCCATGTTTTGCCCTAAAGAAAAACAGCATCAAGTATGATTTCTGTATCCAGTTATCTTCTGCCCGTGTATTTTTGGGTCTTCCCTTTATCCAGTTTACCTCGGAGATTCCTAGATTCCTCAACAAGGACTTACTTGTAAT
>JAMPIV010018703.1:0-68690 GCA_024509875.1 Oreohelix idahoensis | reverse complement strand
GGGGGCAGAAGATATTGGAGAAGACTTCAAAAAATATAACGAATCGAGCTTGCTTTGCTTTGCCATCTTTTTCTCTTCAAGAAGCACCTTGTAGCAATTAAGATTTGTTCTATGTTATGGATTACCATAGAACTGCATTCCGTTTTAGGGTTATGCTTTATTATACTAGCAGTAGCAATGCTTTGTCATCCCACCACCCTGAATGAACTTGGAAGTTATATCACTGTCTCCCATGGAATGTTTCGCACAGCAACACTGTCTCCCATGGAATGTTTCGCACAGCATAAGATCGGGTTTTTTAAGCGTATAACGGGCATATGGCATAAAATAGAAACAGCACTATATTGAAACAGCGCTAATTAAACAGCGTAAGACCGGGGATTGCTGTACTTCTAGGTTTTTTTAATTCTTAAAATGGAATATTGCAGATTTATTTTAGATAAGATGTTTAAACTCACTCTTCTCCTTTTAACAAATATAGGAGCATAAGCCATAGATGTTGTTTATGCAGGAAGTCTGTTGACGATGTGTCTATTTTTGTTTTTCTGTTTGGATATTTGGATTTTTATCTTTTCATCAGTCTCCAGGTCTTTCTTCCCATGTTTTTTTTGGAACTTCCTAATGTTTTACTCAGTCTATAAATTTTATACTCTATAATTGAGAGTTGTCTAGTAATATCTGAAGTGAATTGTCGCGCAGAAACACTTTTGTTCAGTAATATATTTTTTCTGTTTGTTATTGGTTTGTCTCTATTCCATGGCTGATTTTTCCTCCATAATTTAAGGTGTAGTATTTTTTACTTTTTCGTTTACAAAAGTGTAATTTTTGTCCCTTTTATCTGTTTGTTTTTTATTTGCCATGTCCTACACAAGCAGAGGTAGGATAAAGACGGTAATAAGTGATAGAACAATTGAATGCAGAAAATAGACTCTTCAGTAGGCTACCAACATTGTTACCAATATTTTATAGTATGTTTTTTATTTGCCATGATATTGTAGCACTCACTGCCTTGATACTTAAGATTTTCAGTATGGTTTTGTAAATGTTTTGATGTTACATTCTTTTATGCATTTGTATATTTGCTGTTTTTCTTTTTCTTTAACGGTAATACCCAGTTATGCAGGGATGTCTTTTTTGTGTTTCCACAGAGGTTGACTATTGAATTAAAAATTTTGTTATGTATGATGAATTAAAGGACCTTATCTTGATGTGTCTGCAGGTCTAATTTCTTGGATAAGTTGCTAATTTTTTTTCACTTGTTACAAATTGTAAGAGCGCACTGTATACAGTTTGTATGTCTGCTAAATATTAGTTTCAAATAAACATTCAACAACTATGTTAATTGTAGGGGAAAGATGCTAAGTGATTTCATTTGGTTATATGTCACTATAAATGAATAGTTGTGAGAAATGAAACACCAAACATAAAAATGATAGTAATAAATTAAATAGATAATCATATACATTATAATGAATCAGTTCCTTACAGTTTTTATATATATTACAGTAATAAAAATAGATATGCACCTCAGTGTCCCAGCACAAAGCAGTAAAAACAAAAGTCATACAGATAAAAAGTATGAGATACTAAGAGCAAAGAAATAAAGACAACACACTTAGATAATGCACATTGTACAGTCTAGAATAGATATAGAATTAATATCTTATCAGTAATCAAATCACAATAAACATACTTAAAAGCTTAGACAAAATAAATATATCCAAGATATAGCCAGTTTTGGGTAGAATGCAGTATTGTTTCCCCTTCAGAAATTAAGAGAAAGGAATATAGTACTAGAATTTAGAAAGCAAAAGTGGATTTAAACCAAAATGTCAAATTATATGCACAGTGCACATTTGCTTCACGTACATCTATCAATAGGCAGTGAATAATGAACTGCACCATGGCATTTTTTCATTTTTAAAGATCTCTGAGATAGCAATTTTATCATAATTTAGGAACATGGAGCACCAAAGCAGCTAGTCCCCTTGCAGGAAGCCTGCACCAAAGCATTCATGTCCTCTTACAGTGGTGGTTTCCATAGCAATTTGTTTGACATGGTGAGGTGTTAGTCACCTCATGCCTGAGGGAGCCCTAGTCCTATTCTTTCTTTTCACTCAATCAGAGACAGCCAGGAACTATGGGTACAGCAAATACAACTAGAAATGACTGAAAGTGGAGATTGACAGGCCATCCCTCAGGAAACAACCATCAAGTGTAAACTGAGATGCCTTTGACTGGAATCCCCTGAGAAATAAAAGAAAGGGGAGGTCAGTCGAACCTGGGGAGGAATAGTAGATTAGAATATCAAAGCGGTCCCAAGAGCAGAGCAAAAGACAACCCAAAACAGAAATCAGCGGTAAACAACTGCAGTATTTTGGTACAAGTGGATCAAAAAGAACTGATGAGGATGATGACAAAAAAAATTAATATAGTGTGCTTTCTCATTATAGAAAACATGATGATGCTATTAAAAACAATCACAACCTCTGAATTAAAAATTGTCAACAAATCAGTCACATTTCTAAAGGGCATTGAAAATTGAAGTGTGATAACTGGAGAAAATAAGCTATAGAAGGACTGTTTCTAATGGCAACATTATTTAAGAAAGAACAAACATGGGCACTGACAATGGACGTGGTGGCACTAAACATAACTGTACAGAAACCATCCATGCCTGACCTTTGATTTATACGGTCATACAAAGTGACTGGTCATGTTGGGGTACGTGGTAATGAAAGAGCTGACAGATTAGCATCAAGAGCACCCATAGTGGGGACACTAGAGATGGATAAGGGAGATGTACTGAGAGCAATTAATGATCGCCTGTTAGAGAATGACACTGCAATAGATGAATCATGAAGGTTAAGACTGTTGGAATTTGGCATCTACAGGAACAGTTAGCATTCACACTCTTCGACATATACTGATGGAGACTGAGCACCTATGGGTTTGCCCGGAGTGCAATGATGTCAATTCTGTATAACAATAACAAAGTGACTAATATGAAGTTGTGCATGAGGCTAGAAACCTCATCATGTAAAACAAACTGTTACAAAAATCACAACTGCAAGAGCTTGTGAATGCTTGATGCAGGCTTCTTGCAAGGGAACCACCCTTAGTGGTCATTCTATGCTCCATAAGGAGTGAAAAGGAAAATGAGGACGAATGATGTATTTTTTGTCTGGTTCCCTTCCATAAGTTTGTGTTATTAGATCAGGTAAACTGATAGGATGGATGCAATAGAGGCAACTGTTGGTGAAGGTCTAAGGTTTAGATGTGGTATTCTTGGTGATGTACACACTTCTGTACCATTGAACAGGACAGATTATATATTTGTCTTGAACAGCCTAATGTTATTTTCATGGGGGAAAAAAACAAAATCTGTAGAGTTCCATATTGGTTAGAAGGTAAATCTAGCTTTTTTTTTTTTTTTGCGTTGGCATATTGGTTTGTTACCCCTTCCTTGCTATTGTTACTTTCCAGATAGATCGTGCTGTGAATTTCTTTCCTCTTTTGACCATTGATATATATGTGTGGAAACTTTTTAATATTCTCATTTCCTTTACATTGTTCACATTAGTGTAAAGTTCTGTTTTTGCTTCTTCTGCTGTTAGTATATTTGTCTTTTCCTGCGCTGTTAGTATATTTGTCTTTTCCTGCATGTTTGTTGTATGACACATGTCATCAATAAAATCAGATGTGTCAAGTATCCATAGTATTCCTGCTTTCTTACCTTCCATTCTTTTTAGCATCACCCAGTTGACAGAGCTAATTAAGATCACTGGTGAAAGCAGACATCCATGTCCTGATCTCGATTTATTAAAAATCTCTGTGAATTTACCTTTGTGGGCAATTTATCAGGTGGCCTTCTTGACAGGAATCTTGAATTATTTGAGTAAATTTGAGGTCTGTAATGAAAATTCTTCAAATTTTTTAGCTGAATACCATCTCCAGCCTGGAACTGCTAATGCGGTGCAGTCAAAAAGGCATGCACACCATCATTGCGGACAGACGCTAGAACTGGGTTGGCCATGTCCTCAGAAGGGACCCTGACACCATCACCAGAACTGCTATGCTATGGATCCCAGAAGGACGGCGAAAGAGAGGCAGACCAAAGACAACCTGGTGGAGAACAGTGGAGGCTGAGATGCAAAGCATGAACCAGAGTTGGGGAACGGCACGAAGGATGGCCACCGACTGAGAAAAATGGGGACAGTTTGTTGCTGCCCTACAAGACGCCACTAGGCGTGATGGCCACTGACTGCTTTGTCAGTCAGGGGCTAAGGATCTAAGAAGAAGAAGAGGTCCGTAAAATCAAATTCTTTATCATAATCAAAGCATATAATAAGATATAAATTATGTATGCCACAGTGCTTGAATATTTTAATTTTTCTTTGGTGGCACGGGGGCTGAATTTGTTGACATATTGCACACTATATGAGACACCAATACACCATTTCTCAGTAATTACAAGACAGTAAATTTTTTCCTGCTTCAATGTAACAGTTATTTCGTTGCAATATAAAAAATTTATTATCTTAAACACACCAGAGTGACACAATGCAGCATATAAAAAACATACTTTCAGGTGCATGTGGAAACTTCCTCTAACCTCAGAAATGGTCACTTTGGCCGTTGCTCAGTTAGTTGCTTACTGGCACGATGCACAGAGGCTAGCACAGTTTATTTAAATTGTCATTTTTTAATTTAATTTTTTTTCCATGCCAGCACATGTAGCTGAATCTATGTAAGCTAATTGCACTATGTAAGCCAACTGCACATAAGCGGCAACACTACTAAGTATGTATCAGAGAGGTTTGTTGAGTGCTGTATAATGATTTATTTTTTTAAGTGTTGCCATTCGATCTGTACAAGATCCTTTTTTCAAAACCATGCTTAATCCTCCCAGAGTTGTCCTTATAAATCTCCTTTCATGCAGTCTAGCATCACTTTGATCAGGATTTTTCCATCCCCATGGGTGTGTGTACAGACTACATGAAAACGATGAAAGTTACACGTGCAACACGATTCTCAACAGCTATGACCCTGAAAATGTGTATGCGTTGTGGCAGTATACTCGGTATAAAAAGGCCGTTGAGACAAAACACCCAGTACATGTGCTTGAAATGCCACGACTATCTGAAAACGACCGCCAACGAGCCATTGGTACGTTGGAGACCGGAATGAGCTCGCGGGCCATTGCCAGAAGGATGAATTGCCACCACAGCACTATTGTACGTCTCAATGAACGTTACGGAACCACTGGCAGTGCCCGGGATAGACTTCGGAGTGGCCAAACACGAGTTACTACCCCTGCGCAAGATCGTCATATTGTGCTGAGTCACCTAAGGAATTGACTCTCCCGGCAAGTCAAACAGCAAAAGCAATAGTGGGTAGACATGGGCAAGTCTCTCGAATGACAGTCATACGACGACTCAGAGATACAGGCCTTACTGCAAGACGACCTTATGTTGGGCCAAACTTGACTCACAGACATCGTTAGCAGCGCCTGCAATGGGCAGAGCAACATATCAGATGGACTAGACTGCAGTTGAATGCTGTCCTATTCACAGACGAGAACAGATTCAACATATCCTTTGCAGATGGACGTATGCGGATTTAGCGACGGTGTGAAGAGCGCTTTGCAGATTGCTGTGTCAACCGATTTCGAGGTGGCAGTATTCACATTTGGGGAGGATTCAGTTTTCACCATCGCTTGCCTCTTCACGTCTTCCGTGGAAATGTTAATGCTGTGACATATCGAGATGAGGTTCTGGATGCACTGGTTGCGTTGCGTTCACAATTTATCCAGACTTGCAGCTTCTCCAGCAGGATAACGCACGTGCATTTTTTTGTATTTTTGGTTTTCTCCCTTGCCTGCACAGAATGCAATGAATTTCATAACAATCAAATGTACAAATTAATGACCAGCATGGATTCATAGGAAAATGAATAAAGATTCCAAATATGTAAACTTGTACACACTTATATTTACATTTCACACTCTGTTCCTGGATTATACAGGTGGTGCGTTTTTAATGTGCTTCAGTATATAATCAAATTACTTTCATGGTTAGTTTGTGTTCTCTGTCCTCCCTCCTCCTGCCATCCTTTCTGGTTCTTAGGGATGGCTGTTTTTCCAATACTTTCTTAGATATGTGATGCAATATTAGTAATGAACATTCAACAACCATGTTAATTGTAGGGAAAAGATGCTAAGTGATTTAGTATTGGATCATGTAAAGGATAACCTGTCATTGCAAGAAAGAGAGAGAGGGGTGTGTGTTTTCCATCAAGTCCTGCAGTCTTTCCATTTTTCAGGAATTTTATTGCTTGTGTAATCTCTAATTAGCTCATGGATTTATGTTTACATTTAAGGTTCTGTTGTTGAGTCTATGATGGCTTGCTGTATTGGTTACTTTTGAATTTTTTTTTCCAATATTACTCTTAGTATTGTTCTATTCTCCTCTATTGTTGATTCATTGTCTTCAAGCATTTGCTTTTTGTTTCATATTGTGGGGGGGGGGGGGGGGGGGGGGGGGGGGGGGGGGGGGGAATTCTCCATGTATTCTCTGGGAACCATTCTTTATGTTGCTTATTCTTGTTGTTAAGAACCTCTTTTCATAAGCTCCAGATGTGTGTAAATAATTACGGTAAACTGATTATAAAAATGTTAATGGTATAGGAGTCAATTTTGCAAATGAACAATGCATTAGAAATATGGTGTATTATTCTTCTGTCAGACTGTCATCCTAACTTCCCTTTCTCCTAGTGCTCTCTTCCAGTGCCATCCTGACTTCCCTTGCTCCTAGTGGTCTCTCCCAGTTACTAATAGCATTCTCAGCTTATTATGACCTGACTGTTTTTTGCCTTCATCATTAGATTTCTGCGCAATCTTTTTAACTTCCATGATTTGGCTTTCATCAGATCAACATGTCTCACATGAGGATTCTTTTAGCCTGGTTTTGGTGGTTCTTAATGCAGTGGTTAGTCTTTTTTTGTTTGTTAGGGCATGGTTGCCCAGAAATGTCAACCCAATTTACCCCTTCATCCTCCAGCGTGGAGGACCCAGTTTTACTCTAAATGTTTGGACTCTTATACTGTGACCTGTTCAACTTGGTTAAACCTGCCACTAGCACAAGGCTGCCAACAACACAGCTTGTGAGATAAAAAAGGCGTGCACATAGTCCCACGATTTCAAGGTGGAGCACATGGATACAGAAGTTATTGATTGTATTGACTTTTAATGTACAGTTGCTATCATTTTTGCTTTTCAAGGGTAGCCACTGGCGAGTTTTTTGTTTGTTTGTTATTAGCTGCACTTCTATCAGCAACAGTGAATATCTGTTCATTAATCTTGTTTCATATATAAAAAAGCATGTGATTGCTTGCTTCATGGTCTTCTGACTGGCTCTTCCAGATCTGTTCAGGATGAATACACCTCTAGTAAAGATGCCTTCCTGGGAACTCCAATTTGTAGTACTAGACATTTTATTTGATGGTCAGCAAGTTTTGATTGAGGGTGGTTTACTGGAATTTAATTTTGATAGGAGATATTCTATAAGGAGATCAGACAATATATATATATATATATATATATATATATATATATATATATATATATATATATATATATATATATATATATATATATATATATATATATATATATATATATATATATATATATATATATATATATATATATATATATTCAAGAAGAAATAGTCCATAAGAAGTAATGTTAGGATAATGTTATTATAACGGCAGCAGAACCAGCAGGATCTTCCAGACAAGAATGTTATGCTGTACATGTTTTTCAAACAAGAAAACTTGCCCAATGAAGTGAAGATAATTTAGGTTTAATTAAAGGTTTTTGACATAAACTTTGTGTGTGAAATTGTGATACTGAATTCATGTGCATTCAAATATTGATTATTGTATATTGTTTATGCATTATGAATCTATGTTTGTGTTACTGCTGGATTCCAACACCATTGCCTTCTAAGTAACAACATAACAACACCCATCCCTGTTTTTCTACTTCATCAGATTGATAGGACGGTCAGGACATTTGGAAGTGCCACAGCTAGTCACTTTTCTAAAGAAGAGGACAGATCTGCAGGGACAAATGCCAGAATTTTATGTCAGTGCCTTTACTGTCAGGGCATGTTTAGCAGTGAGCTGGAGTTTCAAGAACATGCTCAGTATTGTGAACAGCCAGTGCTGAATTACTACTGCTCACAGTGCTTTTTTCATCTAGAAACCCGTGAGAGAATGGAATTTCATTTGCAGCAGTGCCACTCCACCGCAGCGCTAGCTATATCCTGCACTAAATGTAGCGCACACTTTAAAACACATACAGGCCTAAAAATGCACATGGAAGTGAAGCACAAGTCAAACCCAAGTCTTACATGCCCAATCTGTGGGAAAATTATGTACAACAAAACCAACCTTGATGGCCATGTCAACCAGCACAAAGGCATAAAGCCACATATTTGCACCTACTGCAGCAAGACATTTTCCTACAAGCAGTCAGCTAGTGCACATGAAAAGCTGTGCCCATCCAAGCCTTTCTAACAGCATCACAAGGGCTGCTGGCCGGCAGCTAGCAGTGTGTTAGCACCTTTAAGATACTATTATTGCTCATGAGCTCTTTTCCATTCTCACAATTTTATTTGTTTATTCTTATTGAACAAATGCAGTGTTGAAAAACCAGAGTGTGTTAATTGTTGCAGACATGGTAGTTTGATAGCAAGAATGAGTGTGTGATGACACATCACCTTTAAAAAATTTCTTTGAATGATAGCTCAGACAGTACAAAAGTTTAGATATGTGCTTGTTAAGAATTTTCATATGAAGGTTGATATAATCTCTTTCTTGTAAGAGTCATTATTGAATAGCACTGTAAATGTTGTAGAATTGATGTATGTGCATTTTTTTTTTTTCAAACCATCTTTTCAATTGCTGTTATATGGATGAATTGGCATACACCTAGTTTTGACTGCAAAGTATGCCCTGCTGTATTTGTAACACATGAAGATTTTGATGTCCACATGAGGACAGGCCACAGATATTTGCCTTGTTCAAACTGTACCACCTGGTGCCCATCATGGAGTGCACTTCGAGGTCATATCCACCGTGAACACAAACCCAAGTTTGTTTGTAGCATATGCAGCAAGACATTTCATTGCAAAATCAACTTCAAAGGCCACATGAATATGCACTCTGGAGCCAAGCCATACGGGTGTTCCAGGTGTGGGAAATCCTTTGCTTATCAACAGTCGAAATATGCTCATGAGAAAATATGTTCTCTTGCCACTTTTATTTAAAACGCTATGGCCATGGCAGTACCATAAGGATTAGATTGTAAGGATTAGAAACAAAAACAAATTATTATTTCTGTATCTGGCAGTGAAATTTAAAAGATATAGTTGTGTGTATATATAAGACAGAATGTGCACCATTTTTCTGTTTCTTTCAGTTGGTTTATAAAGTTAATTTTTGAAGGTTGCGAAGGATAACTAATGGTCTTAGCATGTATTTTCCTTGTCCATTTTACATGTCTGCTGATTAATTCTATGTTTGCCTTTTTTAAAAACAAATCCTATTTTAGGGTGAGCAGTTTACTTGACTTTTATATATGGTTGAAATTCTGTGTCAAAGGAGAAACTGTCTTGAGTAATCTCAGCTTAACTTTGACGCTCTCATGAGTGGCCCAGTGATTTTCCACATTTACTGATATTGATTCAATTGTGACTGAAAAACAAAATGTCATTAGGAGTGGAGTGCTTCATTCTGAAAATGGCTTAAAAAGTAGTTATTATGATTCTAAATATTAGACTACCTGGATGTAGTAATTCTGCATCTATGCAAGTTAACCAAAGTTTGCTGTTTTCATTTTATTGATTTTATAACTTGTACACTGTCTCATAAATTGGTCATTGTACAGGTTTTAAAAAAAAACAAATTTTTTTTTTAGAGAATTAATCAGGAAGACGATCAGTGCATTTCTTTTCCTGACTTTAAATCTGCAGATTAGTAGCAGTCTTCCAGCTTTCACAATCCTGCACAGATGCTGAGTTAGTACAAAAAAATATTCAAATTGTGTAGAGTTGCAGTAAATTTTATTAAGTTTTATCAGAAACTTTTTTTTGGGTCAGGTACTTAATTAATATCCATCAATGAAATTTTATGCTTCCTTACTAATATTGTTCATATTATCAAACAATGGCTTCCTCGGTTGCATACTGTGCAGACTGTTGTTTTATGTGTTTCTTTGACACTTAGTACAGAGGTGTTTTTTCTGATTCTCTTCTTCCAGGGGGAAGTGGAAGGAGGTGGAAAATCAGCGGTTGGAAAACGTGGGGCCTCAGAACTTATTGGCAAGTTTGCCGCCTATGAGTGTTCATACTGCTCTGTGATTTTAACAGAAGGTGAAGATCTTAGTCTTCACAGCAAGAACTGCCCGTCTCCTTCTTGCAGCATGATCTGCCTCACATGTGGTGAGAAATTTCCCAGCAAGCCTGAGATGAGGCAACACCTCAAATTTGTACATGGTCACAAGACATTTGGCTGTAAATTCTGTGACATGATGTTTCTGAGCAGCTCGGGCCTTCTGAGTCACACAAAGGCAAAACATAAACCCGATCCCAAGACACTTTGTCAGATTTGTGGTCAGGCTTTTCATAACAGGGCCAATTTGGAGGGCCACATGAATATGCACTTAGGTCTCAAGCCATTTAAATGCAAAAAATGTGGTAAAAGTTATGGTCATTCAAAATCTCTCATCACACATGAGAAGAGCTGCAACAAAACTGTGTCACTGAGAGGGACAAAGTCAGCATCTTCCTCTAAGTTGCTGCCCCAGATAAATGCTGAAATGCTCCCTTCAAGCAATGTTAGCGGCAATGCAATTTTAGGTGCAGCACACCGTCATGTGGAGAGAAAAGGGCAACCGCAAGATGAAAGAAATGCAAGAAATATTGAAGCCACCAGTTCTGATCAATCTTACTCATTTGATGAAACCTACCAGCCATTTGGTGATTCAAAAAAGGTATGCAGCAGTGAGCAAAACTTGCAGTCAATTCAAAATGCAAGTCAACCATTCTCCTACAACAACTCATATCAGTCCTTGCATTCTATGGATTTAACAGGAATATCAAATTCCAGTAGTGTAAATGAGGGCTTAGAGGATAATGTTTATGCACAGTCAGATACTGATTTTGTCATGCGTCAAGTGAATTATGGAATATTCCCATCGGGAATACTGCCAGATCATAGATGATATTAATGATTTGATTCAAAGAAATGTGTTAATGCTAGTCAGCAGTTTTTGGCGCTTGAGCAATAGGCACAGCACACCCTGTAAAGTATAATATAAAAGGAGAAGAGCATTTATCACTATGTGCAGAGATAATTTTTATGTATTTTTAAAGCCAAGGTGCAAAATTTTGTTTCACACTATAGATTTAGATTTTAGTTAGGGGCCATCCATAAAAGACGTCCACAAAATTATAGCATTTTTTTACCCTCTTCTCCCCCATGTCCACCTCTGTCCACTTTTGATTGACCCCTCCCCCTTGTGGACGTCCACTCCACATGGTCTTGATTAAACACATAGGCTTAAATTTTTAAATACCTACCTATAATTATGAAATCACAGTAATTGTCATGTCGGTTCCCAGAGAGTTAATATACTATGGTTGTATGTTCCAGAGAACAGGAGCATAGAAGTTAAAACCTCTTCGTTTTAGAGATTTTGAGTCTAGAAGGATTGACAAGAGGGACAAAATCCGATGAACGTTTTTTTGGGTTTCGCTGGACAGTAAGCTGCTTTCGAAGATAAGAGGGTTTGTTACTCTTGATAGATTTGTATCCGCCTAGGCCGGTCCCAAGCCCGGCTGAAAAAGGAGGAGGGCGGCCTGCATGGAGGCCGTAAGGAGGCAGCCCCTCCACCATGCAAAGGCACAACAGGCCAATCACCTGTTTGCCTTAAAAACCTGATGACGCGAAACATAAGAGAGAAAACTGGACTGATTCTAAAGGCAACGAACTGGAATGGCACACGGACTACGACTTACGGAACATGGAACACAAGAAGTATGAATGGGAAGGAAGAGGAGCCGGTGGAAGAGATGAGGAAAGCCAAATTAGAAATCCTGGCTTTAACAGAAACAAAGAAAAAAGGACAAGGAGTTATGGATCTCGATGGCGACACGCTACTCTACAGTGGTGTCCCCACATCTGAAAGAGCTAAAGGGGGCGTGGGTTGTATTGTGGCCAAAAACCAAAGGGATAATATCAAGGGATGGAACTTTGTCTCAGAACGCATTATGGTCCTAAAACTAAAAGAAGGAGAAACCATAGTCAACCTTGTCATAGTGTATGGGCCAAATGAAGATGAGCGAGCAGAGGTCAAGGAGGAATTCTTCGAGCTGCTTCAAAGGACAGTGGACGACTGCCTAGATGAAATTATCATGCTCGGAGATTTCAATGCCAGAGTTGGAAATGACCATGCTAGATGGGGTGGAGTTATCGGAAGATATGGAGAAGACACTCTTAATGACAATGGAAAGCAACTCCTTAGATTCTGCACAGAGCAGAATCTGATCATTACAAACACAAAGTTCCCCCATAAGCGCATACATGTATAAACTAAGTGTGAACCAACAAAGAATGAGAAGTCAGTGATCGACTATGCCATAGTTAGGAAGAGCTCATTCAAGTATGTCTGGGATGCTAGAGTGTGGAGGGGGCCAGAGATTGGAAGTGACCACTACTTCTTCTTCTTTCTTCTTTGATCCTTAGCCGCCGACCGTCAAAGCAGTCCGTGGCCATCACGCCTAGTGGCGTCTTGTAGGGCAACAACAAATTGATTCCACTTTGCTCGGTCGGTGGCCATCCTTCGCACAGTGCCCCAAACTCTGGTTCATTCTTTGCATCTCAGCCTCCACAGTCCTCCGCCAGGTTGTTTTTGGTCGGCCTCTCTTTCGTTTTCCTTCAGGGGTCCAAAGCATAGCTGTTCTTGTGATGGCATCGGGGTCTCTTCTGAGGACATGGCCAACCCAGCTCCAGCATCTGCCAGCTATGATGGTGTGCATGTCCTCTTGCTTGCTATGAGTAAGCAGATCTTGGTTAGTGATGGTATTCGGCCAAAAGATTCGGAGAATTTTTCTTAGGCATGTTGTGTGAAAAGAGGACAATTTCGACATTTCCTTCTCTGTAACTCTCCAGCATTCCGCACCATAGAGAAGCACAGAAAGCTCACAGCTCTGATATAATCTTAATTTTGTGCTTGTGCTGTATTGGGAGGACTTCCAGATGTTGTTTAGGCTAAAGAAGGCTGTTCTTGCCTTATTCATTCTGATGTTGATGTCTTTGCCTGCCCCGCCGTCTGATGTTACTATGCTTCCTAGGTATGTGAAGGTGTCTGTCTGTACCAGTTGCTGATTCCTTACTGATATGGGCACAGGGTTGCTCACATTGAGTGTCATGACCTCAGACTTCTTTAAATTGATGTTCAAGCCCACCTGCTGGCTAAACTTATTAAGTCTATCCGTTTTTTCCTGGATGTGTTGATGTTAATGTGCTAGTAGTGCAATGTCATCTGCATATTCCAGATCTTCCAATGTAGAAAATGTTGTCCATCTTATTCCTCTTGGACTGCCCTCTGTTGTCTGGCGCATCACCCAGTCTATGACAATTAAAAGAACAACTGAAAGAGCTACTCAGACTAGGAACTGCCTAACATCACGCAAGAAGCTAAGTAAACGAACAGGAGAAACGAGCATTAAGACCTACAAGCTGAGAGAGCCAGAAGTGAAGACCAGATATCAGGGGTTTATTGCTACAGCAGTGGGAAATACAGAACAACAACCTGAGGACCTGGAAACACTGGCTGAAATTCAAGGACATCATAAAAGACAGCTGCAGCAGAAGCATGTTGTGAAGTTTGACTTGGGAGCAAGAGAAAGAGGACACCTTAGTGGGCAGATGAGGTTAAAGAGAAAATAAGAGAGAAGAAAAAGGCATGGAAACAATACTTAGGAGCTAAAAACACAGCAGGAAAAACTGAGAAATATAGAGAATATATGATACTCAGAACAGAAGCAAAGAACAAGGTGCTAGCAGCAAAACAGAAGTCCTGGGAAAAATTTGGAGAAAAGCTAGAAAACGATGTGCAAGAAAACCAGAAATTGTTCTATAAGACCCTAAAGAATATAAGGAAGGAAAAACAGTCCCCCCTTAAATTTATAAAGGACAAACAAGTCAAATTGCTTACTGCCCCAAAAGAAGTAATGGAAAGATGGAAAGAATATTTTTCAGAACTCCTGGGTGGTGAGCAAGGTCAAACATCAG
Organism: Oreohelix idahoensis; assembly: GCA_024509875.1. Lineage (NCBI taxonomy): Eukaryota > Metazoa > Mollusca > Gastropoda > Stylommatophora > Oreohelicidae > Oreohelix > Oreohelix idahoensis. The sequence goes on along the minus strand of JAMPIV010018703.1, from coordinate 54,326 downwards.
AAAAGATAACCACTGGCACAGAAGAGGAAACCAATGGTGATGAAGATGACATAAAGATGGAAGAACTGAAGGCAGCACTGGAGAAAATCAAGATGGGCAAAGCTGCAGGACATGATGGCATAACACCAGAAATGGTTAAGTACATGGGAGCAGCAGGCGACCTATTACTCCTAAGGGTCCTACGGGCAGCTTGGTGCAACAAGACCATACCAAAGGATTGGGAGATTGCCATAATAACACCGATTTTTAAAAAAGGGTGACAACCGACAATGTGGAAACCATAGAGGCATAACCCTTCTCAGTGTCCCTGGTAAAATCTACTCTAGAATCCTGGAGCAGAGACTCAGACATTTGAGCCACAAATGGATGAGGTCCAGTGTGTCTTCCGAGCAAATCGAAGTACTCAAGACCTAATCTTCACACAGACAGTTGAGTGGAAAGGCTCTTGAGTATAAGAGTGAGATCCATCTTTGCTTCTTAGATCTGGAAAAGGCATTTGACAAGGTCCCCTGGAACAAATTTTGGGACTGTTTGGCAAGGAAGAACATTCCATCACCTCTGATTCATGCTATACAGAGCTTCTACAAGTCTTGCAGAAATTATGTGAGGATGGCAAACCATAAGTCAGAAGAATTCAGGACCACCTCTGGTGTAAGACAAGGTGATATCCTGTCACCTTATCTTTTCATACTCCTCATGGGCGATGTCAACAAGGCATGTAAGGAGAGGACAGGAAAGTATTCAGTGGAGTACTGGAAGATTAGACAGGTCTGTATTTCAGAGCTGGCATTTGCTGATGATGTTGCCCTGATGGCTAAATCAGAGGCACATCTTCAATCCAAATTGCAAGTCTGGAAGGAAGAGCTGGAGAAGAGAGGGATGATCATAAGCAGCTCGAAAACAAAAACCATTTTGATATCATGAGAGGAAAGAAGACATCAGATTAAGCTGGGAGAACAGGTCCTGGAGCAGGTCGACCACTTTTAATATTTTGGAGCTGTCATAGACCGGAAGGGAGGCATCTAAGAAGAGTTGGCTACCTGAAGAGCAGCAGCTGGGAGACTTTTTCAAGCCATAACATGTGATTTGTGAATTGGGCGTCCACTTTCAGCTTAAATACCATCATTCCTGCTCTCCCCATCCACAGTTGTCCACTTTTCACATATCACTCCCTCCCCCCTCTCCCGTGGACGTCTTTTATGGATAGCCCCTTACATACAATACATAGTTTGATGAGCTGCATGTATTTTTAAAAAAAAAACCCCAGTAAAATGTGACCTTTTTTTTTTTTTTTAATCTGTACGTTTTCTTTCTTTGTTTATAAATACTGCTTAATTTTGTATGCTTGCTAGGATTTAAATCAGTCATTACATATCAGATGTAGCACTTTTAAAATATCTTTTAATATTTTCATAAAGCTCAAAGACGAAAAAGGTTATTGCACTGTCCTGTATTGTTACACAAAATACAATAAACCTGTATGGTAGTGAACAGTTGGTACTGACCCATTTGTATTTTTAAACAAATGCTGTAGTTAATTTTTTACATATGTATGAATCAGTTGACTGCGTTTAAAGTTTATTTAAAAAACATTGATAAAAACTTTTTTTGTTTAAAACTTGGGTAACGTAAACAGACTATGGCCCCACCGTAAGTGGGCACAAATTTGTTAGCCAGCAGCTGAAGTAACATTCATGTAATCATGTATATATTGCAAATACAAAAGTAAAATTTGCTGTAGCAGCCATGTAATCATTTGCCTTAGTACTAAACTGTTCTGCCTCATGAGGAAACAAAAATTTATAGTTCATGGATGCATGAAGCACGTTCTCTGATTTGAACTGACATGTTTTTTTTTTCTCATTATGATTGAGTTCTATGGTGATTGTTGCCATTATTTGTGTGATCAATTATATTAATAAGTGAGATATTCTTACCTGATAGCTCATTACATTTCACCAGTTGAATGTACACATACAGAATACATAGACACCTGTGTAAGTTACAAGTGTCAGAAATCATTTTAAATACATTAAAAAATCAGAAAGCTGTGACTTATTCCAGAATATCGATCTAAAACCTAGTTTTCTCCAAATATTTGAGACATGACATCTTCAAACACACATAACCATTCACTAATAATCTAACAAATTTTAATAAAAAATTTTCACACCGCAAATGCAGATGGGCTCCATGCTGCATCGGGAGGAAAATAAAGAAATTAATGACATTTAGAATACCTTTTTGTGATGGCAATATATAATATTTCAGCATCTGAAAATACCAACATGTTATCTATAAACATTCTATTTTTAAATTGTTATTTCTTCATTCATATCCAACTAGTTTACATGAAACAAACACCAACATAAAGTCAATTAGCTACAATTTATTTACATTAAATGTATCTTCACATCAAAGCTACAATTCAGCGTGAAATACGGTCTGTTGAAACAAATCATTTCATAGTGGGCAGCAATTTTTGCTGTCTTTTGTAACACCAGCTGATTGGCCATTATAGATTTTATTTTATTTTTTTTTGTTTATTCCTGGGAATAAATAGTACGTACTTACTTAGTCGTTCCTCTTCCACCATGAGGTGTAGAGGTTTGGAAGAGAGAGCGCCATACTATCCTATCGGCTGTCTTTCTCCTGGCCTGGTTCCAGTCTAGTCCTCGGTCCTTCAGAGATTATCTAATGTGAATGTAAATTGTCTAATGAATAAATAGTAATAAAATAAAACTTTTTTGTTAAATGGTAGTTATTGCACCATGTTTTGGCATTTGTTTCATTTTTATCCAATGGATACGTGTCAGGATGTAAACATTTAAAAATAGCGTCCCATCAAATTGTGTTCCATTTCTTGTTTGTCTGTCACACCATTAAAAGCAATATTGGATCAACTTTCATAATATGCTTTATGCAGCTGTCCACTGAAGCTTAACAGCATTAGTGCGGTGTTTGGAAATTGTGTGTGCCGTCATATGATGTATGGAACTTGTCTGCAGTCGTATGATATTTGAAATTTGTCTTTTATGCCACAATTTTTTTATTATTATCTAAATGGTATACTTTCTTTTCGAAATGTGGATTCATGTTTCCATCTCAGAATTTGGTTTTTAATTTATAGTTCATTATTGCAGTGTCTTGAGTCAAGAAGAAAATAATGTTTTTTCCCCATAGGTGCTTGCAGTTTTATTTCTCACACATGGAAACAATTGATCTTAGATAAGGTATCTCAGAGCATTGTAAAAGGTAGTCCTATAGCAGATACTGCTGTAGGGGAATGAAGTGTTAGAGACTTCACTATACTAGGTCCAGCATCGAGAGGTGGGGTGAAAAGTTCCCTTCCTCATTGCCTTTTCCTTCTCTAACTCAAGAGCAAAGACAGGTACCCATTTACAGCTGGTTAGACTGGAAAGTGTTAATACTGTAAATTGAAGCCGGCACCTTTGCCATGAGAGACCAATAGCTCTACCCACTCTGTCAGTTGAACACTGCTCAGAGCATTAAAACAGTCGAGTGTACAAGTGACAACAAATTACAAATTGCTCTTAGATTTCTTTGCACCATTTTCTGTACATAACTGTTTTTTTTATAATCATTTATTTCACTTTTCATCTTTGATTTGGTTTTAGTTAGTCAGACGCTTTACAAGGGAAAACAAATCGTATAATTTTGTTGTTGTTGACATGCATAAGGATGCATGTACTTTGTACAGCTTAAAGTATTTTTAAACAAGTGTTAACAATATCTTTATTTTAGTTTTGTTCATGTCATTAGTTCTTTATAGAGGGTGTTCAAAAACTCTGTATACATACTTCAAATGTGCATAACTCACTCATAATTTGAGATGGAGTTTTCTATTATGCAGGAATAATACTAGATGACAAATGAGTATGACTTTAGATTATCACTTATGAAGTATTCTCTGTGAGATTGTCTTCATCTCAACACGTAAAGACATGAGGTATCACATTAAAATTACATTTCACTATATTCAGTTAGGAACAGTACAGAATGCCAGTTGGTAGCTCATCACTGTGAACAATGCATTGTTGCAAGTGGTAACATTTTAAATGTGAAAATGACATAATTCTGTCTCAAAAGATGATTGAGTTATCAGCATTCAAAGTATGTATTAAAAAAAAAACACTATATTTTATCAAAATAATTGATCTTTTCACTTTTTGCCATCAGACAAAGCTGGGAGATATACCCATTTTTATACACTGTTATACTTAGCAATATAACTTAAACACTTGACTTGAAAAGTTCCCTCATGGTTGAATCCTCAGCTGGGTGCATACCCATGTCTTCCCCATGAAAAGTGGAGCTACTAGCTGTTATGCCCACTGCACTGCTGAAGACCAACGTTATATATTTGAAACGTTTGAACTCCACAGACAATTCTTCCTCTGCCGCCTAAACAATTTACAATCCACGTTTCTTTTAAAATATGACTGAAATATTCAAACTGCGACATTTGAAGGCCTGTGAGATTTCATGCAGAAAATTGTGCTTCAGTGGGATATACTGAAATTATTTTAAGGAAAGTTTTTATTCCTTATCTTTTCATTGTTCCAGAACATTGAGGTTTGCTGTCCCAATCACAAGGCTGTCTCTGTTCCTCCTTAGTAATTCCTCCCTAATTTTAATTGCATGTGTCAGTTCTTTCTTTCTTTGTGCTGCATTTTCAGCTTTATGCCTATCTTCCTAAAGGATATCTCCTTTTGGTCTGTGAGTTTGCATGAATTTTACATTCCCCATCATAAACTAATTATGGTGTGTTTCTTTATACAAAGTACATATATCAAATGTTTGTGTTTTAAATGACAAAACCCCACTTTGAAGAACTTTATATTGCTCTTGCTACCAGCAACAAAATGTCAGTCAGCATTTAAGTGTAAGTTATTTGCATTTGAAAAATGACTCCAGTCATATTTTTTGTATACAATATTTTACTACTAATATCTGAAGGACATTTCATTTTACTTTGCAATCATTAGTTAATTCTTAATATTTTTAACTATGTATTACATGTGATGACAATGTGTTACTGATATGAAAGTCTAAAACATGCTGGAACAGTAATTTAATAAAGTGAATTTTATTTTGCAAAAAGTTTTCTTGAGCTTCATCAATACAAGTAATTTTGTTTAACAGGCAGTTTTTGAAGGCTATATTAACAAGAAATTAACAAAGAGTATTTTTGCTGTGTACGTGAACAAGAACTCTTTATCAGTGCTAGAAAAAGCAATCTTTGCTCACTACATGACAAATATCGGGATGAATGAAAATAAGTAACGATTGCCTTGTGAAGTAATTACCTAAGTTATGACCACATGGTCTTCATCAGAGACAAATGATTTGGTTTGGGTTTAAGGATTATCTTCATTGTTAACGGACAACTCCATCAGTGCTCCGATCTCCTCCCTTAGATCACACAAGAAGGATCTCAGCACAGTGCACGAACTCCATAGCACCAGCAAGAATCCCAATGTGTGTATATAGGAATAACACATTCTATAAATATATTTGGTGGGTAGGTTTCTAATTTTAAAATTTTGCCAGGGCAGCTGCCTTATGGCCTACTCTTTACGATTTCCAACTGCTGTGGGATTTTTAATGTGCGCAACTTGCACATGGGATCTCCTATTTTCTTCGCCCTTATCTGAGAAAGCTAGGCATCTGATCTCACTACCCACGAGACCAGGGGGAAGTATGACATCATTAGGATCACTGGTTCTGAAAAAAATTTCCATAAACTTTATTCCCTCTACTGGAAATCGAACCTGGTACCTCTAGAATTCGAGGCGGATGCCAAACCTCTTAACCACTCTGACCGCCAGGGACAAATGAAAAAAAACAAGAGAAAGTGAGAACTAAGTTAAATACATAAAAATGATACAATCCGCAAGTGGAGATAATGCTGCTGCTGACATCCAGTGCGGACAAGATGGCCACATGACCAATTAATGACCAGCGTGCGTGAATATAATATACCATGAATACTAAATACGAATAATAGTAATGCAAGGATTAATAATGCAATATGTGAAATAAATTAAAGTACAGGGGAATTATACGAGGGACGGTCAAAAAGTAATGCCTCGTAATTTTTAATTTCATTCAATAGGCAAGAAAACGGATAAAATTCACATTGAAATGTAGCCCCAAGTCTGAACTTCAAAAATTTATTTCTCAATGTAGTCTCCGTTATTTGTTACAGTTTTTTTCCATCTTCACACAAGGGCATGTATCCCCGCACGGTAAAAATTTGTGTCCTTTTTCCTAAACCACTGGCGTAAGGCGCGTTTAAGGGTCTCGGTGTCCTCAAAGTGATGTCTGTGAAGATCTTCTTTCAGTGGTCCAAACAGATGGAAGTCAGAAGGTGCAAGATCGGGACTGTAAGGGCGATGTGGTAATAATGTCCAGCCAAATTCTGCAATCGCGTCAATGGTGCGTTTAGCGGTGTGTGGCGTGGCATTATCGTGCAACAGTAGTGCAGTTCTCTGATCTTTTAATGGGTAAAGTCGCCGAAGACGACCTCTAAGCTTCTTCAAAGTTTCAATGTAACGGTCTGCATTCACCGTGTTTCCCTGTTCCAAGAAGTCGAGAAGAATCACACCCTTCTCATCCCAAAACAGGGAGGCCATAACTTTCCCTACAGATGGTGAACTTTTGAACTTCTTTCTTGTCGGCGATGTGTGATGCCATTCCATTGACTGCCTCTTGGATTCTGGTTAAAAAAATGAACCCAAGTCTCATCACCTGTCACAATATTCGATAAAAACTCTTCTCCTTCAGTTTCGTAACGGTGCAAGGAGGTTGATGACTATGATTTTCCTTGTTTCTTTATGTCTGTCTGTCAACATTCTATGACATAATGTTGTTTTAACCGAATGTCTTTGGCAGCCATTTTTAAACTGTTACAGTGGTGCCACCTGTTACTGAAACAGATTGGTAATGCTATACAATGCAGAAGAGTGTTTGAGGAATCCTGCTAAATTTACAAATTGCACACCGATGCAGTATTTACATACATAAAAAATAGGAGGCATTACTTTTTGACCTTCCCTCGTATATATATATTCCTATAACATACCTAAAGAAAGGTAATTGCTTCTTTCTGACATGAGGAGTAAGCTTCTGTTGCGCATTAACCTCTTTCAGGACATCCTCATTACTCAATTTAGCTATCCATGGTATTTTTAACATTCTTCTGTAAAACTACATCTCTATAGCCACCAGTGCTTTTCCTACTTGTTTACTAATTGACCATGACTCACTCATAACACTGAAAAACTCTCTTTCTTACTTCCATTGACAAAGAACTGTTGCCAAAAATACTTTTTCATTTTATAGAATGCTGCATTTGCCTGGGCTGTTCTGCATTTCACATCTGAGGTCTATCTTATCTTCCATTTGATATTATTAACGTGCCTATGTATTTGTCTATTGACCTGTTTTAAAATTATTCCATTTACTTTATTTCAATTGTCTGTGTATGCATGCATGTATATATATATATATATATATATAATATTATATATATATATATATATATATTATATATACTATATATATATATATATAATATATATATATATATATATATATATATATATATATATATATATATATATATATATATACTGATAGCACATTAAAAACGCACCACTATTATATATACTGATGCCGAGAAGCCTATTTGGCAAAAAAAAAAGTTGCCTGGATTTTCCCCGTTTTTGACCTTGCGGTACGAGAGCGAATTGCTCTGGAAATGGAAAGTGCAAGTATTCAACCCATGGGTTTGTGTGTGTACAGACTTACATGAAAACATGAAATGTTACACGTGCATCAAAACACATTCACAACAGCAATGACCCTGACAATGTGTACGCGTTGTGGCAGTATAACTTATAAAAAGGCCCGTTGGAGACAAAACACCCAGTACAAAAATGCACGGGACTATAAAAACGACCCCCAACGAGCCATTGGTATGTGGGAGACCGGATCTCGCGGGCCATCACCACCACAACTATTTGTACGTCTCAGTCTTTGGTGGCCAACCACGAGTTACTAACAAATATTGTGCTGAGTCACCTTTGCTCTCCCGGCAAGTCAACACAAGAGCAAGGGTACAAGTCATCAGTCATTAGCACCTTACTGCAAGCGACCTTAAGTTGGGCTCTCTCATCTTAGCAGCGCCTCAGCACAACATACGCTCACAGATGGACTGTATTTTGCCCTATCTCTATCCTTCTCTTTTTAAGCGACGGTGTGATCCTTTGGGGAGGAATCAGGCTTGCTCTCTTAACGGTCTGTGGGAAATGTTAAAGCCCAGACTTGCCAGCTTCCTTCCTCCAGCCAGGGGATAATCGCACGGTGGCAATTTTTTTGTATTTTTGGTGTTTTTCCCCACCCTTGCATACAGAATGCACTGAATTTCATAACTAATCAAAATGCTTAATGACCGATAAAGATTCAAAAGCAATCAGTGGCCATCACACTGGTTTGCTGGTGGTGTCTTGTAGGGCAACAATAAATTTGATTTCCATTTTGCTCGGTCACGGTGGCCATCCTTCATACAGTGCCCCAACTTAATGTCTGGTTCAATTTCTTTGCATCTCAGCACAAGCTCTCCACAGTCCTCCGCCAGCAGTTGTTTTTGGTCTTGTAGGGGCAATCCCTCTCTTTGGCCAGTTTTCCATTCAGGGGTCCAGTAGCCATAGCATAGCTGTTCTTGTGATGGCATCGGGGTCTCTTCTGAGGACATGGCCAACCCAGCTCCAGCATCTGCCAGCTATGATGGTGTGCATGTCCTCTTGCTTGCTCCGAGGAAGCAGATCTTGGTTGGTGATGGTATTCGGCCAAAAGATTCGGAGTCTTAGGCATGTTGTGTGAAAAGAGGACAATTTCAACATTTCCTTCTCTGTAACTCTCCAGCATTCCGCACCATAGAGAAGCACAGAAAGCATGCAGCTCTGATATAATCTTAATTTTGTGCTTGTGCTGTACTGAGAGGACTTCCAGATGTTGTTTAGACTTAAAAAGGCTGTTCTTGCTTTGTTCATTCTGTTTTTTATATCTTTGCTTGCTCCGCCATCTGGTGTTACTATGCATCCTAGGTATGTGAAGGTGTCTGTCTGTTCCAGTTGCTGATTCCTTACTGATATGGGCTCGGGGTTGCTCACATTGAGCGTCATGACCTCTGTCTTCTTTAGATTGAGTTCAAGCCCACCTGCTGGCTATACTTATTGTCTATCCGTTTTTTCCTGGATGTGTTGATGTGAATGTGCCAGCAGTGCAATGTCATCTGCATATTCCAGATCTTCCAATGTAGAAAATGTAGTCCATCTTATTCCTCTTGGACTGCCCTCTGTTGTCTGGCGCATCACCCAGTCTATGACTGTTAAAAATAGAGTGGTTGATAAGGGGCATCCCTGTCGTACTCCTGTCTTCACCTCAAAGGTTAGGTTGCTGTGCCCAACGCTACACGTAAAGTTGGCATAGAGGCTTTTTATGATTGACATTATGCAGCTTGGAATTCCATAAGCCCTCAGTATTTTCCATAAACTGTCCCTATGTATACTGCCAAAGGCCTTTTCAAAATTAATGTACAGCTGTCTTTGCCATTCTGAGCACTGCTCTATAATGTTCCTGAGGGTAAATATATGATCTACACATCTTCTGTTCTATCTAAATCCTGCTTGTTCTTTCCTCAGTTTGTGGTCTACTGCTTTTGAAATTCTCTGTATAATTATCCTGCCTAGTATTTTGCTGGGAACTGAGAGAAGAGTTATTCCTCTCCAATTATTGCAGTCTGCAAGATCTCCCTTCTTGGGCAATTTGACAATTATTCCTTTGTTCCACTCCGTTGGTGTTGTCCCTGTTTTCCAGATTTGTGCAAATAGTGGTTCTAATAGTTCTGCTGCTAGCTCAGGGTCTGTCTTAAATAGCTCTGCATTTAAGTTATCATGGCCAGGAGCTTTTCCATTCTTTAACCCTTTGATTGCTGTGATGATTTCTTCGTTTTGTGGAATGTCTGTATTAACATCTAGATCATTCTGAGCCTCAGGAACATTCAGTTGTGTCTCTGGTGGTTCCTTGTTCAGAGTTTCTCTGAAATGCTCTGCCCATCTCGTTTCCTGTCCCTCTGCTGTCGTGATGAGATTTCCTTGCTTATACAATCGAAGCACTATTTTTGTGGTGCTTAGATGGCAGGGAGGATAGTGTGATTCGCTTCCGTAGCTAGGCAGGGGTGCCGCACGGAAGGTCCTGGGTTCGATTCATCGGTAAGCCACTCACGTCTGTTGTTTTTCTGTTGTCTAGTTTTCTACTTCTTTATTACTCATGAGTGCCTGAAAACATATCTTTATGTGTGTGTGTAACATTTATTTATGGAACACAATAAACAGTCATGGCTATCATCACAACAGGCTGTCTATGCTATAAACACAACAAAATTTCATGGCTGTAAGCACAACAAGGGTCTTTGATGCAAACACAACAAACACTCTTTGCTAACAGCTCATATAACCAGATCTATTTCTTTGATAACGCTAGTGGTCCATCTCGCCTTGTTTGCTGTCATGTAACCAGATCTATTTCTTTGATAACGCTAGTGGTCCATCTCGCCTTGTTTGCTGTCATATAACCAGATCTATTTCTTTGATAACGCTAGTGGTCCATCTCGCCTTGTTTGCTGTCATATAACCAGATCTATTTCTTTGATAACGCTAGTGTTCCATCTCGCCTTGTTTGCTGTCATATAACCAGATCTATTTCTTTGATAACGCTAGTGTTCCATCTCGCCTTGTTTGCTGTCATATAACCAGATCTATTTCTTTGATAACGCTAGTGTTCCATCTCGCCTTGTTTGCTGTCATATAACCAGATCTATTTCTTTGATAACGCTAGTGGTCCATCTCGCCTTGTTTGCTGTCATGTAACCAGATCTATTTCTTTGTTAAAGTTGGTGGTCCATCTCGAGCGTCTATCGTCACCAGATTTGGTGCCCTTCATCATTTTCCTTGGTACTCCTTATGGAGCATGGAGCCACCACTGTAACTGATCCCCTTGTAGAAAGCCTGCACCAAGCAGTCACATGATCTTGCAGCAGTGGTTTCTGCTGCAATCTGTTTGACATGACGAGGTTGCCAGCTCCATACAAACTCTGTATTAGTTGCCTTGTTTGACCTGCCTGAGTTTGCAGTGATTCTTTTCTTTCTTTGTCTTTTCAGAGACCCCAGGAACTACACATGCTGTGCCTGTGGGATTGAAAAAATATTTTTAAAACTAGCAATAACCCGTCAAACTTGACGGGGTTTTTAATTAAAGTGTGTTTTTTTCTGTTCCCGGATGAGCAGATAGAAGTACATTCCTAGAGCGTTTTTGGTTTCTTTCCATTATACAGTGTAATCAAACTGTTCATGAACACCGTCATTTGAAAGCTTTTCTTTGTTGATTGTAACTATTTTCGGGAGAGTATATATAATGGAAACAATACAATTTTTCAACACGGTTGCATTCCTCAGCTGTGACCAACGTACACACGGCGAGAATTATGTTAGATTCAATTTAAAAGTTCTTTGATGACAACATTTCGTGTGAAAGTGCGTGGATTGTTTTCAAAGAGTGTTCCCTGATAATTGGGATTTCTTTTTTTTTGGTTAACTCCTACAGTGATTTCTTTTTCCACGTTTCAGGACTTTTTCTTTACAAAACTTTCTTGATCAAAGTAAGTAGCATGACATTTTACACTATCATTGAAGTGGCATTAAGCAGTTCATAAACATTATGGCTTTGACTTGGCACTTTGTTGCTTCACGTATCTAAATGACTTCTTCTATTGCTTGACATACAATGCTTCTTTTCTTAATTTTCAATGGCTGTCTGTTGCCATCTGTTGATCTGGACTTTTCCATTTCATGTTTCTCTGTTGAGCATTGTATTAAGTGTTCTGTCCATCTTCATCATTGATGTATTGTTCTAACCAAATGTCCACAACTGAAGTGTTTGGCTGTAACTGTCAAGTCTGGTTCTCTACCTTTCCATCCTGAGACTTTCTTGTGATCTTGTATGTCTTTGTGTTTGAATGTTGTCTTTGCTTGCATTTTTCCTGGCGCGATCTCTGGTCGACCTAATAGGCTGCACTGGGTCTTAGTGGATCTTACGGGTGGTACCCACTTTATTTATTTTCTCATCTTTCCTACTTAGCTCTCGCTTGTTTTCCTTTCCTTGTGGCCACAGCTTTGGCTATTTTCTTTATCTTTTGTCCTATTAAGACGAATCACCTATTTTAAATTATTTTTCTTTCATAACCCTCCACCTGACAGGAATCTAATAAGTTTTCTCCTTTGTCACGAATATTCCCTATTCCATACAACTTTGAAACCCTATTTGTTGAACCCACCTTCATGTTCACATCATCCATTATGGCTAGGATGTCCGATCTTGTAGGAGTAAATCAAATTCATATATATCTCCTTTATCAGCTTTTTATATTTAGTGGATAACATTGCTTCGGTGTATTTTTGTTGTTGTTGATAATTTACACAGACTGAAGCAACAGTAGGCAACCCAGGAGTTGTGGGGATCTAGACTGAAGCAACAGTAGGCAACCCAGGAGTTGTGGGGATCTAGACTGAAGCAACAGTAGGCAACCCAGGAGTTGTGGGGATCTAGACTGAAGCAACAGTAGGCAACCCAGGAGTTGTGGGGATCTACTTTAGAAACACTAATTTCTCTAAAGATCTTCCTTGATAAAATCACGTCTGCAGAGTTAAATGGAAAATTAGTATCAGTTATTGATCAACAGTTTTAAAATGTCTTTAAGCATTACCTTTCTTGACAAAAGTGATGGCTGCTTTATACGGTGACCACACACATTATCATGCTCTCATGTACGATAAAAATGAAGGGTTTATTGGCTTTTTCATTTGCTTTCATTGTTGCCAACTTCCATGAACTAATGTAACTTAAAATTTTACACACATACACATGTAGAAAACACATCACAAAACAAATAACTTCAGTTGTGACATAAACACAACACAGAAAACAGGGCGAGTGAAAACGTATGTGAAATGCCCTCAAGACTAAGACACTGTGGGGGGAAGGGTCGAGTGGCTAAGAGGTATGGCGTTCACCTCGAATTCTATAGGTACCGAGTTCGATTCCCAGTAGAGGGGATATAATTTACGGAAATTTTTTTCAGAACCAGTGATCCTAATGATGTCGTACTCCTCCCAGTTCTCCTGGGTAGTGAGATCGGACGACTAGTCTTCTCAGATAAGGGCGAAAAAGTAGGAGGTTCCGTGTGCAAGTTGCGCACATTAAAAATCTCATGACAGTTGGAAAATGTAGAGTATGCTATAAGGCTGCTGCCCTGGCAAAATTTAAAAATTAGAAATTTACCCACCACAAAAATATTTATAGAATGTGTGATTCCTCTGTACACACATTGGAATTCTCGCGGGTGCTACAGAGTTTGTGCACTGTGCTGAGATCCTCCTTGTGTGATCTAAGGGAGAAGATCAGAGCATTGATGGAGTTGTCCGTGTGTAATGAAGATAGTCCTTAAAACCAAAACCGCACAAAGACACCTTCAGGCAGAAATGTTCAGGCTACAGAAAGTCCAAACAATGCAATTTTTGTATCTGCTGGACGATCTGCTTCCTGCTATTCCACCAACAAAACTGGAGAATTCTAATTAAAAGATATTTTACTGAATGTTAACTTCAAAGAAAGTATCGTGTATTCATCTTATGCACAATGTAAATAAAGTGAATTTTTAGCTAACTCGTGGGTGTTTGCTGGGAATGCTGAAAAAGTAAAATTTTTCCTGGAATATGGAGCTTTTTAAGTGCCAGAAAGTTGATCTGAAATTTTCCGAGCTTAAAAAAACTACAAAAATTTGTTGTGTTTCCCTTCTCACCCCCCATCACCTAGAGATCTACCAAATCACCCCCCTGTGATCTACTGGTAGATCGTAATCAACCTGTCGCCAACACGTGACTAGAGCCTGATGTGTTTTTTTATAGCGTTCATTGGTTCCTATATGTGTGATTCCTATATACACACATTGGGATTCTTTGCCGGTGCTACATAATTCATGCACTGTTCTGAGATCCTCCTTGTGTAGTCTAAAGGAGGAGATCAGAGCACTGAAGATAGTCATTAAAACCAAACCAAACCAAATCATTGGTTCCTATAAAGTGAAACTGTTTTAGTCTCTCAGTTTTAAATCAGTCCTTTTTCTTATGTGTTCATCTTTTCTTCCTAATGATATACAATTTCTTCTGTTACCAGTTTTTTTTAATTCTCTTGGAATTTGTTCTTGTTACCTTATGCATAAAGGTGGGCCCGTAGCAGATACTATCATAGGGGAATTTGTTCTTGTTACCTTATGCATAAAGGTGGGCCCGTAGCAGATACTATCATAGGGGAGTGAAGTGTTAGTGACTTCTCTATACTAGGTCTAGCATTGAGAGGTGGGGTGACTAGTTCCCTTCCTCGCTGTTTTTTCCTTCATTAACTCTAGAGAAAAGTCAGGTACCCTTTTACAGCTGGGTAGAATGGAGCATGATGATACCATGAACCTTTGCTGCGAGAGACCAGCACTCTAACTGCTCTGTCAGTCGGACATGCAAACGTAGGATATTTGTCTTCAGTTGATAGTACTGGACTGTATGCATAGTTTTTACATTACTTGTTCCTCATTGTTAAGATTTTTATTTTTATTTTGAAGAAACAGTTAAAGACTCTAAGAGCATAGGCCACCTCAGGGCTCGGCTTGGCTTCTTTGTGAAAACAACTCTGCCATGTACTTTCAATGCTGTCTCTTATTCCATTTGAGTAATTTGTCAGTATTTCTATATATACATGCCCATTGAAGCATATTGGGATTATGGTGTTGGGCTCATATTTTCTTGCACATAAGGAAGGGAAACCTGAGGCCTGTAAACAGTAAATCAATATGAGACTAACACAAATGTATAGAACACTAGACAACAGAAAAACGACAGACATAAGTGGCTTACCCAGGATTCGAACCCAGGACCTTCCGTGCGACAACCCCGTCTAGCTATGCAAGCGAATCACACTATCCTTCCTGCCATCTATGCATCACCAAAAAATGATGGGGTTGTCGCACGGAAGGTCCAGGGTTTGAATCCTGGGTAAGCCACTTATGTCTGTTGTTTTTCTGTTGTCTAGTGTTCTACTTCTTTATTTCTTACGAGTGCCTGAAAACATACCTTTGTGTTTGTCTCATATTAATTTACTGTTTACAGGCCTCGGGTTTCCCTTCCTTATGTGTTATAAATGTTTATACAATACCAAACCTACCCTCTGTCCTGTTCTTACTGTTCTAAGTCTACTATCATTTACTAGATACAGTATTAAGGTCTTTGTCTTGTGTGGACTGGCCTATACTGTATAATAGGGGAACAACAGAAGTGATTGCGTCATTAATAGGCTGAACTGCCCATGGTAAACTTCCGGTGTTATGTCTTGCGGTTTGCACTAATGACCTGTCATCGAAGCATCATTTTTTTGTGATGCGTAGATGGCAGGGAAGATAGTGTGATTTGCTTGCATAGCTAGGCGGGGTTGTCACACGGAAGGTCCAGGGTTCGAATCCTGGGTAAGCCACTCATGTCTGTTGTTTTTCTGTTGTCTAGTGTTCTACTTCTTTATTTCTTACGAGTGTCTGAAATCATATTTTCTTGACCACAGGGCACATTAGGGTGATGTGGTCAGCATCACGCCGGTCGCCTTGAACCTTTCCGTAGTTGCTCTGGTACCCAATTCATGAGACTGGGTCGACCCGGAAGCCGTTTGCGGTCTAAAAAATTCCGCCTCAACTTGGGCTATTTCTGTAGTGCTTCTTTTTAAATGGCGTGTTGCTCGTCCAGCACATAACCTTTCAGCCCAAAGACCCACTTTTCTGCATCATTCAAGAGATATGCAAGGTGGAGAAAATGATCTGATTGGTTAATCCACTGGTTGCCTTGACTGGGTCCAGAAAAGTGATTGGACCAAGTTAATTCATTAGTTAGCCCATCCATTTTTCTACTGTACATGGGAGATGTATTACAAAGTATTATTTCACTCTGACCACTCTGCACATAGTAAACTGTGCAGTGAAATCACCAATTGTTTGTGATACATTGTTGAACAACTGTTGCATATAACATTATGAGATCATTCACAAGAAAATGACCCTTAAAAGAGAGTATTAATCTAGTAAACTATACACTCGCTGGTCGATGTTTTGTTTAGTGTTCTACTTTGGCCCATAGTCATAATTTTTTTTTTCATCCTTTAGCTAGTCAGCATTCGGCTAGGTTTCAGAGCTGAGCTAGCTGCATACTAATCGGCTTGAATTCATGTGCGATCATTAGCGTTCAGCCACAGTTCTTCACTTTTAACCTCATGTCTTGTGCCCATGGCAGGTTCAACCAAGCCATTTGGCTACATGTAGTGTTGTCACAGCAGAGTTTAACATGACAGCTGTGCTTGTCATTTGCACCAAAGTAAACACCAGAAGTACCAAACTGAAAAATTCAACATCACTTTTCAACAAGAAGCTCAACCACTTCTGAAACACTATCCAGAGAGTGGCACGATATTACAGTTTCTTACAGTAAGATGTTTAGGAACCAATCAAGAGTAGCTATTAAAAATAATAATGTGCCAAGGAATGCAGACACAAGTTTGATGCAATACTATTGTGGAGAAAATGCTTGTCTACACAATACAGTTTCACAGCTTAGATTCTTTGACAATTAAACTTTCATGGTGTTGGGGCATTCTCTACATAGTTCTGACTTGGCTTTTTCCTCCGATTACTCCATAGTTATTCAAATGAGATGCATTAAGTAGAAAGTCATTACCAGTGATGGACAAGTTAAGCAAGCAGTGCTTGTCAGTCCACCAAAAACTTTTTCTGAGGGCTTACCGAAACTTGTGATTTGGTAGACTAAGCTCGTTGAAAAGGATGGGACTCATGTGGAAGAGCTATACTTGTGCACCGACTCTTATAATATTGTGTTGTTTTTAGGAAACATATTCATGACTTTGTGACTTTATCTCATATGTGCAAGAATGTTGACTGAACTTGTCATCACTCAGATTGTCCCTTTCTGTCTTCAACAGGTCAGGAGGCAGAAGAAATTTTCAACAAATATCATGACTAGTCTTCAGTGTCCATTTTGTCATCAGGATTTCTCTCAACTAGATCAGCTCACAGCTCACAAATATGTCTGTGCTTACTCAACATTTCAATTGCCATTTTCCTTGTCTGCCAGCCAGTCACCACATTTACACTCAGCATTGTCTAGAGAAGCAATGGCGTGTACCATGTGTGGTGAAGTGTTTCATAGCAGCAGAGGCCGACTGAAACACATGAACATGAATCACGGTGTCAGTGTATATCCCTGTCATTCCTGCGATGAAATCTTTGGTTCCTCTCGAATGCTATGTCAACACAAGAAAAGCGAGCATGGAGATGGCGTGGTCCAGCTGGAGTGTCTTCAATGTGGGAAGACCTTCACAACTGCTCTAAACCTCAGGGGTCATATGAATATGCATAAGGGCATTCGTCCTTACAAGTGTCTTAAGTGTGGAGAAGCTTTTGCCTACAGCCAATCAAAACACAGGCATCAAAAGCTCTGTAACAAGTAGCTGGTTTATCAATAAGTAGGTAGATAAGCATTCTTAATTACTATTTCAGTGGAATCCTGCAATGGAACGTGACAGATCACTTGAATACTAAAAAACTGTATATGTGCATCTTTACTGAAAACATAGACTGCTGCATCTTTTGCTAGACAAAACCAAGTGACTAGAGGAATTACATCTATAAGACTAGAGATACACTTAAAAAGAAACTAAAATTGATTACATTAAACAGCAAAAACAATGGATATATCCAAGCCATAAAGAAGAACTTGAAAAGGTTAAGGAGTTCAACTACTTTGGGTGTACAGTATCAGCAGATGACAGTATGTTAATAGAAATAAGCAGTCTATTTGAAAATGTAAACATGGCAATGTTAAACAGAGAAATCATCCTTAGAGGATTTGATGTTGTTGTTCTTGTGGTTCAGAACCGACATCATTGCACTTCAGGCAACCCATAGGCGCTCAGTCTCCTTCAGCAAATGTAGAAGGGTATGAATGCTGATTGTTCCTGCAGCGCTAGTTGTACACACATCTCATCCATCCTCTCAAATGTCCATCCGTCTGAGTCATGGTGATTCATTCATTGCAGCGTTGTTCTCTTATGGTGATCGTTAATTGTCCTTATTATCTCTTCCTTTTCCATATCTAGTGTCCCCCTGTGAGTGCTTTCGAGGATAGTCTGTCAGCTCTCTCATTGCCTCTTGCTCCTGCATGACCAGGACAGTAGATCCACACCAGTTCAAGGAGGGTTGAGGCCTCTATGTATGTTCTCCATTCATGTCATAGCCATTCATTTAGGACCTTCCGAAGTATGGCCTGAGTCTGATGCAATAACTGCCCTGGTTAATGTAGTTTAGACAGCCACCTCAGGGCTGCAATTGCTGCTTCTATCTCCATTCTCATGCTGGCGGTTGTTGTCATGAATGCTCTGACGTGTTCAGCGATGAACCTGCTCTACTCTTGCTGAGAAGGGGGTGGGCTGCTTCATTTCAAGGGATATAATTAAAGTTTTGAGAAATAATTTTAATTTTTGCCTCCCTCTTTTTTCCATGGATGTTAGATTTTACCCTCACTTTCCCCACCAGCTATGCACAATGCGCTACAATATACATACGTGGAAGTGAACCTATGTCTCTGAGGCTAATTACATCCTCATTGACTCTTGAAATCATTCACACACTTCCAGGGATTCCCTCTGTGGTGAAACTTGTTGAGAACCTAGCATTGCACATTAAGCTTGGAGAAGTCACTTAAGCCTCAGGCGTAATTCTTTGACTTGGTTGACTGCATGCAGAAGGATCTAACTGTGGACCCAGTGCTAGGCAGTGGAAGCTGAGAAGTGGCTCTGTGCAGGACGTGACAATTCCTTGGGAGAGCCCAGAACCAGAGTACAGTATTTTAGCTCTGCATAGTTGGAGAGCCCCCTTGGATGGTGGGGAATGCATAGTATGCCATACACTTCTTAATCCTTGCTTGGGACCAGATGTGCCGATCCTTTAAATGCAATCCAAGCTGGAGAAACTGGAGCTCATGACTTCAACTCAACACATTTCGGAATGTCAGAAAAGCCACAGAAAAAGCCTAGATCTACAGTGTAGTTAATACCAACTTGGTGTTGGCTGCTAAAGAGCGAGAAGCTCAGCAGCCCTAGTTAAACAACAACAACAAAATCCTCACTTTCCAAGGGAAACAGACCCCAAAACATTATTAAAGGTACATAATAATATAACATTTTATTAATAACATAATATTAAAATATAATAAATATACAACTACCTGTTTTCATTGTGATTTAAAAAATATAATGCAAATAACCATACTTTCATATACGTGTCCTCACATTTCACATCCTTATGTAGTTTTTGACTACTAATGCATGTTAATAAAATTGTTTGTTTTTGGAGAGGGAGGATGATGAGCATGCTTCATAACCAGGCCTTTTTTCTGTTGAGCACTATTGCCAGGTGGTGTCACAGAACAGATTTATGTGGGTGAATGTCACTGAAGTTGTTACACAAGCGAGTGCAGTGAGTTTAGGTTAAACTAATGGACATGTAGCATGCATGATCTTCTTTGATCCTTAGCCGCCGACCGTCAAAGCAGTCAGTGGCCATTACGCCTGGTGGCGTCTTGTAGGGCAACAACAAATTGATTCCACTTTGCTCGGTCGGCGGCCATCCTTTGTACAGTGCCCCAACTCTGGTTCATTCTTTGCATCTCAGCCTCCACAGTCCTCCGCCAAGTTGTTTTTGGTCAGCCTCTCTTTCGTTTTCCTTCAGGGGTCCATAGCATAGCTGTTCTTGTGATGGCATCGGGGTCTCTTCTGAGGACATGGCCAATCCAGCTCCAGCGTCTGCCAGCTATGATGGTGTGCATGTCCTCTTGCTTGCTCCGAGTAAGCAGATCTTGGTTTGGATGATATTCAGCCAAAAGATTCGGAGAATTTTTCTTAGGCAGCATGCATGATAGTCAGGGTTATAGTGAGTTTGTAGAGATCTTTGTGTAAGTTTATGGGAAGCGTGTTTGAGCTTGAACACACGTCCGGATGATTTGAAAGTAGCTGGATGTGGCAGTCGGCATTGTGATTTTGATCTGAGAGGTTGTGTGGCTAAGGAGGAGTCGAGAATGTGACGGGCCTGAATAGTGATGATATCTGAGAAAGTTGCTTTCAGTATTGTAAGGCTGAGATACGATTTTTTAGAGGCCAAGATATGATTTATTGAGAGGCTGATATATGATTTAATGGGATCCCGTTACACGCCCATTGAGGCGTATTGGAAATATGGTGTTGGGCCCATATTTTCTTGACCATCGACACACTAGCATGACGCTGGCCACATTAACATTCTCAGAGTTGCTCTGGTACCCAATTCATGAGGCTTGGTCGGCCTCAGAGTCGTTTGCGGTCTAAAAAAAATCCCACGTCAACTGGGGATCGAACCTAAACCGCCAAGCTGGGAAGCCAGTGCACTAACCACTGCGCTACTGATTTAATGAGTGGCCAATTTGTGATTTATTGAGTGGCTGAGATATGATTTATTGAGTGGCCGATTTATGATTTATTGAGAGGCCAAGATATGATTTATTGAGAGGCTGAGAGATGATTTATTGAGTGGCTGATTTATGATTTATTGAGAGGCCAAGATATGATTTATTGAGAGGCTGAGAGATGATTTATTTAGAGGCCAAGATATGATTTATTGAGAGGCTGAGAGATGATTTATTCAGAGGCCAAGATATGATTTATTGAGAGACTGCGGTATGATTTATTGTGAAGCCAAGATATGATTTATTGTGAGGCTGAGATGAGACTATTCGATGTAAGATATTCAGGACTTGATTATTTGTTTAAAATATTTATGGAACTGTAATCCAACATTGTTGAGTTCATTCGTGTTGTGTCTTTCATCACCCATGGCGTACATCATCTCCCCTCTTTGTTACGCAGGTTAAAAAAAATTATTTTACTGCCCCTTTACAGTTTTATTTCTCCTCTTTGTCTGTGTGCTACTTGTCTTTGGAATATCTCTTTCTAAAAATTGTCATTGCTATTAGTTCTTTCTATAGTATACAGTGTATGGTTAGTGTTTGAAGTTGTGAAGGATATCTTGCACCAACTTCGAGGGATGCGAAGGAATTCAAATAGCTTGTGCATGAATTCCAGGGTTAGACCACTAACCATGACTGTCAAGCACCTCCACATGGTGCATCCTGGAAACTTGCAACCTCCAATGAGTTGCCTGGCAAATGGTCAACTATGTAGTGGGCCCTGGAAGGTCATGGTAAGAAGGGACCCGCACCAACAAGAGGACCTAGCACAAATTTGTTGAAAGTTTATGCTTCTCGGGGAGCTACAAGGTGATGATGAAGTAAGTAGACACAATTTTATCCAGATTTGCCAATTATTAATTATTTGCCTTAATTTGTGCCCAGAGGCCCTTTACATTGTAGTTACGTCACTGAGGAAAGTGATATCAAAATAATAATACAAGAGAAGCTTCCATTGCATTTGGAATTATACTTTTCCAATGATAAAATAAGAATATTCCACTCATATATCAAGGCATTCCAGAAGCATGACCAAAAAAAAATAAGAAAGAAAAGAACAAAAAAAAAAAAAAAACGTTACACAATTTCATAAATTGAGGCTTGCGCAAAATAGAAGGAATTTGTTGTTTAACTAGGACTGTTGAGCTTTTCGCTCTTTTGCAGCCAATACCAAGTTGAAGACTCCTTGAAATTATCTACACTGTAGATCTAGACTTTCCTGTGGCTTTTCTGCCATTCCGACACGTGCTTAGTTGAAGTCATGAGCTCCAGTTTCTCCAGCTTGACTTGTATTTAAAAGATCGTCACATCTGGTCCCAAGCTAGGAGTAAGAAGCGCGTTGCATACTGTGCATTCCCCGCCATCCATCGGGGCTTTCCAGCTATGCAGAGCTAAAATACTGTGCTTTGGTTCTGGGATCTCCCAAGGAATTGTCACGTCCTGCACAGAGCCACTTCTCTGTGCCCCCTGCCTATCACTGGGTCCATAGTGAGATCCTCCCGCATA
Source organism: Oreohelix idahoensis (assembly GCA_024509875.1). Classification (NCBI taxonomy): domain Eukaryota; kingdom Metazoa; phylum Mollusca; class Gastropoda; order Stylommatophora; family Oreohelicidae; genus Oreohelix; species Oreohelix idahoensis. The sequence continues at coordinate 32,076 of JAMPIV010018703.1, read as the reverse complement.
CAATCAACCAGGTCAAAACCAAAGAATCACATCTGGAGCTCAAGTGACTTCTCCAAGCTTAGTGGCAATGCAGGGTTCTGAACAGATTTCATCACAGGGGGAATCCCTGTAAGTGTGTGAATGATTTCAAGAGTCAATGAGGGTGTAATTAGCCTCACAGACAGAGGTTCACTTCCACATGTATACTGTAGCATAGTGCATAGCTGGTTGTCATATAAAGATGACTCCAGATATGCCTCCATGCATAATAAAAGGAATAAAATGGTAAGAGAAGACTGGTTTGCTTTGGTTTGCTTTTAAGGACTATCTTCATTGCACATGGACAACTCCATCAGTGTTCCTATCTCTTTCCTTAGATTACACATGGAGGATCTCAGCACAGTGCACGAACTCTATAGCACGGGCGAGAGAATCCCAGTGTATGTATTTAGGAATCACACATTCTATAAATATTTTTGTGGTGGGTAGGTTTCTAAATTTTTTTATTTTGTTTTGCCAGGGCTGTTTACGATTTCCATCTGCCGTGGGATTTTTAACGTGCGCAACTTGCACGCGGGAGCTCCTATTTTTTTCGCCCATATCCGAGAAGGCTAGGCATCTGATCTCACTAACCAGGAGATCGGGGAAAAGGGGGGGGGGGGGGGGGGGGGGGGGGGGTGGGGGGGGGGTGGGGGGGGGTGGGTGGGGGGGGTGGGGTGGGCGGGGGGGGGGGGGGAGAGAAATATGACATTATAAGGATCACTGGTTCTGAAAAATAATTTCAATAAATTATATTTTCTCTACTGGGAATCGAACCCGGTACCTTTAGAATTCGAGGCGGACGCCATACCTCTTTAGCCACTCCAACCCCCAAGAGATTACGGTACCGGTACCAAAATGGAACTGATAGAAAGCAGACAAATACCCGTGGAACATGAGGGAAGTAAAAGGCGTTGGCGTTGAATAAGACACACTGAGGAAACCAGGTGATAACATTACAGGTTAGTTCTTGTTCTGGAATCTCCAGGTAGGAGAAATAGCGGGAGATCGGAAAACACATGGAAAAAGGGAATTGAAGACAGGCTTCTAATGAATAAAGAAGATATGGAAAGACCTTTAGCGGATGGCACATGATTGTAAGGCCTGTCGAACTTGTTGAAGGCCTATGCTCCACCGGGAACTAAAGGGCAATGAATGATTGTATTCGTTGGTTTAAGGTATAAGCCAGTGTTAGATTGACAGAGTGGTTACAGCGCTGGTATCTCACGGCAAAGGTACCGGGTTCGATTCATGGTACCGACACTCTCTAGTCTACCCAGCTGGAAATGGGTACCTGACTTTGCTCTTGAGTTAGGGCAGGAAAGGGCAGCAAGGAAGGGAACTGGTCATCCCTACGTTTCGATGCTGAAACTAGTATAGTGAAGTCTCCAATACTTCGCTATCTACGACGGTATCTGTTATGGGACTACCATTACCTTTTTTTAAGGTGTAAGCTGCGAAGAGAAATGAAATCACGTGTTTAAAAGTCGGTCATATAGCTTTGACTGATGGGAGCTGACTATCGATCTGTCGTTTGTTGAATATTATGATAAGTGAAGCACGCATTTCGTGATCGAAAAGTAGTGTGTTGTTATATCAAACCTACTGCATGATCAAGGGCGTATAATATAGCGACACACCTGCCTTGACAGTTAGTAGGTCTAATCGGTGACTGGATTAAACCTGAACGTCTGCTATAGGCCTGTTTATTTTAGTATAGATCTTACATAGCTTAAGGTTAGTAAAGAAGCCTGTAAGGACAACCTTGACGATCGATATTTAAAAAAAAATGGAATTCAACTTCGGCAATCAAATGTGATCTATCGGAAATCAATAAATTAGAAAAGCTGCAAGTCAATTCACCGACGAGGAATCGATTTTCAACACCCGTATCTTTTTTTTTCAGTTTCAATGAAGTGCTCAAAGTATTAGAATACTAAACTAGCGGCATTCGTGTCTAAACTTGACGTCTTCATGTCACGTTCTTCGTGTCTTGTCAGATGTGTCCTCTAACCGTCAGTTCAGTGAGTGTTCTCCATTTGGGTTTCTTCCCCTTTCTCTGTCACTGGTGTATTTCGGAATAATTTTTTTTTTTGGTTTAAATCGGGGTATGCTATTAGCCCTTTCAGTCATAACTGATAATGAAATTGATAACGAAGAACTGGAAGGTGTTAATGAATTCGAATACTTAGGATCAATCATCAACAGCTGTGGCGACTGTGCAGTAGAAATTAAAAGAAGACTTGCAATTGCCTCACATAAACTAATACAGATGAAAAACCTATGGCAAGGCACAAGCAAAGAAACAAAGTTACAACTGATCAGAGCATGTATATTCCCAGTAGCAACATACAGCTGCGAGACTTGGACACTCAATAAAACAGTTGCAAAAAAAGTTACATCGTTCGAAGTGAAATGCTACAGAAGGATGTTGAGGATACCCTGGACAGAAAAAAAGACCAACAGAGAAGTACTGCACTCACTAAACGTAGAGAAAAATTGGCTTCTAAATACCATCGCAATAAGGAAGCTGAAGTTGTTCGGTCATATAAAAAGACATAATAGTATGGAAAAATTAGTGATGGAAGGCATGGTCCCTGGAAAAAAGGGGAAGGGGTCGACCTAGACGACGGTGGACCCAGGACATCACAGCGAGTCTGAACTTGTCTTTGGTTGATTGCAGGTCGACTTGCCCAGAATCGTGATGCGTTCAGAGCAGCTGTAATGGAGACAACGTTCTGGGGAGAATACGTCACATGATGATGATGAGTCATAACAGACTATGGGAATGGGCCCTCGGGTAACAGCCCTCGGCTGCTTATTTTCCTAGTGTCCCTTTCGACGTTTTATCCTCTCTTCTGCTTGCCGTGAGAGCTTCTTTTCGCCCAATCTGAGGTGGCGCCGTAGATATCATCGCCACTTGGTGCGATCGGCAGCTTCATCCTCACAGTTTGCGGGATTTACGTCCAGTGCCCTCATGTCACTCTTGCACACATCTTTGAATCTCAGCTGCGGTCACCCAACTGTTCTTTTGCCATTTGCCAGTTGTCTCTAGAAGATATCTTTCGGGATGAAACCATCTTCCATGCGGTGGACATAGCCAAGCCAGCGTAGTCTGCGCTGTCTAAGCGGGTTGGGCTATTCAGAGGAGATTCGCCTATCTGGGATCTCAATTTTGAGAGTGCCCCCTCCCCAATAGGCCAGTTTGTTATAAACTGTTATACATGATATCGACCAAATTGTTTAAAGGGCCAATATTGGAACATAGTTGTTGCTGTTCAAAATTATTGTACTTCTGTCAAACCCATAGGCATGCAGTCTCCCTCAGCAAATATCGAAGTGTATTAAATGCTAATTGTCCCTGTAGCGCTGGTTGTAAATACGCCTGCCTCATCCTCTCATGCGTCCATCCCTGTTAGTTGTACGTTTTATGCCAAATTTCAGCAGTCTGAGTCGTGTTGATTCATCGATTGCAGTGTCAGCCTCTAACAGGCGATCATTAATTATCCTTACTATCTCTCCCTTATCCAAATCCAGTGTCCCCACTATGGATTCTCTCGAGGCTAGTCTATCAGCTCTCTCATTACCGCATACTCCTGTATTGCCAGCTATGGCGTAACTAAAGTGTCAGGCCCCCCCCCCCTCCCCCACCCCTTTCCTCCGGGCACAAATTAAGTGAGGCCCGCCTGACATAATAGGCCAAACAGCTCTAATCAGTACAGCATGTGGCAAATCTGTATCAAAGGTATAACTACTTACTTCATTATCATTATTACGCTTCTGTCTTAAGCCATCCGCTCAGTATCTCTCCGTGTCTTTCCTATCCCTTTCATTTCTGTTTCCAGAAACTGGGACACGTTATGATGCTCAACATAAGAAATTAAAAGAATATATGGTCTCTTCTGACCACGATTTTCCGGGGCCCACGAGGTGCTTGGGCTCATTGGATGTACCACGGCGGTGGTTACGCCACGGATAAAGAGGATAGTAGATCCGCAACAGTTCCTGAAGGGTTGAGGCCTCTATATAAGTTTCCCATTCATGTCGTAGCCATCCATTTTGGACCTTCCAAAGCATGGATTGAGAGTCTTGATGCAATAACTGCCCTGGTTAATGTAGCTTCAGACAACCTTGTAAGGGTTGCAGTAACTGCCTGTATCTCCAATCTCATGCTGAAGGTTGTCATGTAAGCTCCGGCTCTGTTCAATGATGACCCTGCCCCTTACCCTAGCCAAGAAGCCCCATCCTGATTTCTCACAACGGAGAACAGGCCCATCAATGAATACTATGGCAACGTCATCATCCTCATAATGATTATTTATCAGCTTTTTAATTTCCTGATCTGCTTTTCCATTCTACCAATCTTTACATTCCCTGCCAAGGGTGATGATAACTTGCTGGTAATTTTTCCAGTTCTCTCCTGTTTTACTCCACTCTTCCTCCCTGAATATTGTTTTTCAACAGTGGTCACCTGCCCAACAGTTGCCTCTACCCAAGGCATCCATGACATACATCTTCATTCTCGCTCCTGTTATGCCAGCAATGTTCCAATGCAGGAGGTTCTTTTTTCTGACCGGGTGGGAAGGAAAGTCCACAGGAACCCCAGCATGTTATTGGGCCGAAGGGCTAAAGCTCAAGCGCCGCTGGATCGAAAACAACAACAACAACTGTAGTTGAACGCACATAGGCGTTTGCCTGGGTCATAGCATGTTAACAGAAGTCCAAGCATGTACCTCATCGTCACAACGGGGGTATCTCTCGTACAGCCCAAGACTATATGTACACAGTCCTTCACTTTGAATGTGTTCTAATCGTTCACACTGTGGCCATTGTTTTTAGAGCAGCCGGACCGCGCTTGCACGTCTGCATGGTTTGCTCAACATGGTACTTGTATGATAGAGAATGTTCGTTTTTCAACCATGTAACACACTGAATATAATGCGATTTGTGGGAAATTCAGTTTTATCCATAATTTTACTTTATCTTAGAAAAAAAATTGTTCTCGGTTAATTATTAAAAAAACATTATCTTTTAGGTATTCTTCCTAATAATCTAAACAACGCAAGACCAGCATTGGATACAACAGTGATTGTTGGAGCAGTATATCTGCTGAAAGAAGTTAAAAAAAAAAACCTTTTTGATTTAATGAAGTATTTAGTTTAAAATTAATTAGCGAAGAAGCAGAATGAAAATACAAGTGATCCAGAATAAGATCTCCAAAACTGTGCTGTCTACGTTTAATACTTATTCGGATGTTCAGACCACGCGGCCCCGACATAGGTGTATAAATTCCGTAAATATGATTATCACTGAACACTATATACCCTAATTAATCATTACAATGCTAAATTCTATTTACTCTTCTGGGCTTCAGCCCTTCCCTTCCCCCAAGTTTTCCTAATTAGCACTGAGAGGTTCAATAGTAATGTTCTTTTTATGTGTGTGCACTTGTACGACGTTATATTTATCCTTTTTTTCATTCATTCATGAATGAATGCTCGCTAAGGAGCTTAGTACTTCAACATAATTCAGGGAGGATAGTGTGATTCGCTTCCGTAGCTAGGCAGGGGTGCCGCACGGAAGGTCCTGGGTTCGATTCATCGGTAAGCCACTCACGTCTGTTGTTTTTCTGTTGTCTAGTTTTCTACTTCTTTATTTCTCACAAGTGCCTGAAACATACCTTTATGTGTCTAATATTTATTTATCAACAAATTCATGCCTTCCTGTGCCGTGCCATTCGTTCAAGATCCTCTCATGTCGTCTTTATTCATTTTATGTCTTGTCTCCAGTTCTTTTTCCATGTGTTATTCGGCTTCCTTCCACGTCTCTTACCCCGAGAATTGCAGAACAAGGACTGCATTGTAATGCTATCATTGACTTGTCCAATTTGTTTCTGAAAATTTTTTTTCGGTCTAAAATTGCTATATGATGGAGTAATCGGATTGGCTGCATACCCAATCTTACTTAGTAGTCACCTACCACGAGCATGTAGGTTCAGTGTTATTGTTATTCAGTGTTATTATTCTTTGCACTCAATACGAGCCCTGGTAACATAAACAGCACTTGTTTGAAGAAAGTTTACTTTTTCCTTCCACTGTTACCGTGAAGTTTAATGTGCAGATGAAAGGTTACGTTCTTGTGCCATGTGTGTCGCCTTGGCTGCTGTGAGCCTGTGTTGTTGTAGGATGTCTGTGATGTTGTCTATCCATCTGCTTCTTGGTCTTCACCGCGCCCTAAAACCAGATCTTCTAGTGTTGTTGGCACGCTGACGCAGTTTATTGGGCTCCACCCTCATGAGAAGGACAAACCACTTAATGTTCTGTCTCTCTATATACTAGAAGAAAGATATACTTACTTACTTACTTAGTCGTTCCCCTTCTACCGTGAGGTGTAGAGGTTTGGAAGAGAGAGCGCCAGACTATTCTATCGGCTGTCTTCCTCCTGGCCTGGTTCCATTCTAGTCCTCGGTCCTTCAAAGATTGTCTAATGTTGTCCTCCCAGCGGACTCTGGGAAGAAAGATATAATTCCTACAATTTATTGACGTCGTCATTTCTCATTCTGTGTCTCCTGGTAACATTGATGGCCTTTCTTAAACATCTCATCTCACAAGATGTGATTTTCCTCTCCAGTGCTTTGATCAAAGACCATGATTGACACTGATAGCAAAGAGTTGGTAAGAATGTAACATTTGCCCAAGGTCTTCGTTGTCTTGTGTACACCCTTATTGACTGTCCACAATTCTCTTCTTTCCATGTGTTTCTAGGTGTCCCTCCATTTTATCCTGGGGATTCTAAGTCAAGAACTCCCCTGTAATGCTGTCAAGAAGTTTCCTCAATGCGTGCACTATCCATCGCCAGTGACTTTTTCTCATTTCTTATACCACGGGGTACCTTTCAGGTTCTTGTCATTAGTTCCACATTGGTGATCTCTGTCATGACATTTCAATCCCTTTACTCTACGTAAACACTAATTTATGAACATCTGTAATTTTGTTGTTGTTTATGATTTTGTTGTTCTGCATGTTTCATAGCCGTACAACAGGACTGGCTTGACATGTGACCTGAAGATTCTGATTTTTACGTTGGATTTGATTTATTTTGACCTCCATATCTTTACCAATTCTTCTCTTACCTTGTGTTTTCTTATTTTGACATCACTGCTGCTCCAACTTTTTCTATATTGCTGCCAAAATTTGTGTGAGTACACACTTTGTAGGGCGTAATAGACTATCTTTCATCTTTTCTGTGTGTATTTTCTGACCCACTAGCTGTGACCTCTCATCAACTATTTTCATTTAGAACATATTATAAAAAAATGCACAGCGGGCTGATCATCCGCTTGCCAGTCACTCAGATTACGGAAACAACAATTAATTTTTTGTTGTACCAATAAACGCCACTAGGCGTAACGGAACAACAGTTAATTTCTTGTTGCCCTAAGGCGCCACTAGGCGTATTGGCCACGGACTGCTTTGTCGGTCCTCGGCTAAGGACGGAAGAAGAAGAAGATAACAAAATGAAATGGCTCATCGTTAGTCAAAATGAAAGAGCTGATAGACTAGCTTCAAGAGCACACAAAGAATGTGCACTGCATATGGATAAGGGAGATATACTGACAATCAATGATCGCCTATTAGAGAACGACACTGCAATAGATGAATCAACAAGGCTAAGATTGCTGGACTTTGGCATCAAATGTAAGACCAACAGGGATGGACGTATGATAGGATGCATCCGGCGTGTATACAGCCAGCGCGCAACAGGAACAATTAGCATTCATACCCTTCGACATTTGCTGAGGGAGACTGGGCACCTATGGGTTTGCTCGGAGCGCAACGACGTCGATTCTGATTAACAATAACAATAACATCAAAAGGGGGAGAGGGTTTCCAAGACGAAGCTCCTAAATAGGCTCCTTCCACGCGAATAGCCCACACCGACAGATTTCGTAATTACCTTAGTAATTATAATTATTTCTTCTATTAAGTGGCTGTTTATCTATCTCTACCATCGTCAGATCGATCCGCGTAAATGCAATTTGTGATGTCAGAAGTAATTCCAGCAGATTCCTTTTGCCTCCAACTGTTCACTGCCATATCAGGACTTCTTTTCTTCCACACAATCAAAATTTTTATGCATGGTTTTTTTTAACCATCTCTTTAAATTGGAAGAAATTACAAGCCCTATTTATCAGCATTCTTGAGTCGCTTTTTTTTTTTTTTAAGAACGTGTTTTGAAGTGGCCCATTTCACCCCACCCAAATTAAAGTTCCGGCACTTGCCTGCACAAGGCGGTATTCTGTCACGGTAAGTACACATATCATAACACACAGACCTCCATGACAACGATAACAACCGCGTCGCTGTGTAGAACGGGCCTTCGGTATTTAGTTTAATAGTTTGTTAAGACTAGTAGCTTACGTTTGATTATGTGCATATACATTTCATCAGTTTTATAAGGTGTAATAGTAATAAAACAGTTTCCACTCTCATTACCTTTGTCTCTAAGTTTGTTATTGTTGTTAATGTTTTAATTCTTTTTTCCCCCTCATATTATAATACATACCGTACCCATCTTTCCACCTGCCGCATTTATTCACATATACACGTTTTCAAGCAGTATGCTGATCTTAAGTCCTAGTTTCTCTCATACACACGTGCTTTTTTCTGTAGGCATTTCAGATCCATAAGCCTCATTTTCCGAATTTCTGGCATTAACACACCACACCGGACGCTATTTAAAAAAGAAATACTGATCGACATTCGAGACTTGCTTAGCGAGACAAAAATAACCTAGTTCCTGTGTCCCCATGGTTCTGTTCGCTGCCACGGATTTTACTACTGTAATAAGATTTGAGCAACATGGATGCTTTAATATTAGAGACAACTTTTGTTCATGATAACGCGGACAAACGTGAAGAGTTTATTCGTGCTCTGAAACAACTGCCGTACAAAAACTCAGACGACAACAGTTACCAGTATGTCTTAAAGGCTCTGTCAGTTCTGGAAGACAAGTTGACAAAAGGAGAACAACCTGTATATCAGACAAAGGGATGGGAACAGGCGCTGGACACATACAGAGAAATATCAAACTTTTGGAGGTAAGAATCTTTTCTTTAGTCATGATGACATACTACCCGACTTACTGGTACCAAACCGAGCATAATGCCACTGACACAATCTCCCAGAGTGACGTAACACACATATCCCGTGGTCTAGTATATATTAACACATTTCATCTTCTGTTATGTTATCTCCATGTATTCAATGGTTGCTCTACTCCCCCCTCATCATCTACACGTGTTCATTGGTCGATCTACTCCCCTCTCATCATCTCCACGTGTTCATTGGTTGCTTTACTCACCTCTCATCATCTCCACGTGTTCATTGGTTGCTCTACTCCCCTCTCATCATCTCCACGTGTTCATTGGTCGATCTACTCCCCGCTCATTATCTCCACCTAGTTCATTGGTTGCTCTACTCCCCTCTCATCACCTCCATGTGTTCATTGGTCCATCTACTCCTCTCTCATCACCTCCATGTGTTCATTGGTCGATCTACTCCCCTCTCATCACCTCATGTGTTCATTGATCGATCTACTCCCCTCTCATCATCTCCATATGTTCATTGGTCGATCTACTCCTCTCTCATTATCTCCACGTGTTCATTGGTCGATCTACTCCCCTCTCATCCCCTCTATGTGTTCATTGGTCGATCTACTCCCCTCTCATCGTCTCTATGTGTTCATTGATCGATCTACTCCCCTCTCATCACCCGCATGTTTTAATTGGTCGATCTGCTCCCCTCTCATCATCTCCATGTGTTCATCGGTTGATCAACTCCCCTCTCATCACCCTATGTATTCATTGATCACTCTACTCTCCTCTTATCATCACCATGTATTCATTGGTCGCTCTACTCCCCTCTCATCATCTCCATGTGTTCATTAGTCACTCTTACTCCCCTCTTATCTCGTTGTGTTCATTTGTCGCTCTTACTCCCCTCTTATTATCTCCATGTGTTTATTAGTTGCTCTTACTTCCCTCTTATCATCTCCATGTGTTCATTGGTCGCTCTTACTCCCCTCTTATCATCTCCATGTGTTTACTGGGTCGCTCTACTCCTCTCTCATCATCTCCATGTGTTCATTGGTCGATCTACTCCCCTCTCATCACCACATGTGTTCAATGATCGATCTACTCCCCTCTCATCATCTCCATATGTTCATTGGTCGATCTACTCCTCTCTCATCATCTCCATGTGTTCATTGGTAGATCTACTCCCCTCTCATCACCCACATGTTTTAATTGGTCGATCTACTCCCCTCTCATCATCTCCATGTGTTCATCGGTTGATCAACTCCCCTCTCATTACCCCTATGTATTCATTGATCACTCTACTCCCCTCTTATCATCACCATCTATTCATTGGTCGCTCTACTCCCCTCTCATCATCTCCATGTGTTCATTGGTCACTCTTACTCCCCTCTTATCATCTCATTGTGTTCATTTGTCGCTCTTACTCCCCTCTTATTATCTCCATGTGTATATTAGTTGCTCTTACTTCCCTCTTATCCTCTCCATGTGTTTACTGGTCGCTCTACTCCCCTCTTATCATGTCCATGTTTTTATTGGTCGCTCTTACTCCCCCTTGTCACCTTCATGTGTTCATTGGTCGCTCTACTCCCCGCTCATTATCTCCACCTAGTTCATTGGTTGCTCTACTCCCCTCTCATCATCTCCATGTGTTCATTGGTCGCTCTACTCCCCTCTCGTCATCTCCATGTGTTCATTGGTCGCTCTACTCCCCTCTCATCATCTCTATGTGTTCATTGGTCGCTCTACTCCACTCTTATCATCTCTATGTGTTCATTGGTCGCTCTACTCCCCTCTCATCATCTCCATGTGTTCATTGGTCGCTCTACTCCCCTCTCATCATCTCCATGTGTTCATTGGTCACTCGATTCCCCTCTTATCATCTCTATGTGTTCATTGGTCGCTCTACTCCCCTCTTATCATCTCCATGTGTTCATTGGTCGCTCTACTCCCCTCTCATCCTCTCCATTAAGAAAAGTAGAATATGATAACAGGAAGAATAAAATTACAGTACACACTTTGAATGTACCTCCTTGCGGTGCTCTTTTGGGGAGAATGGCTGAGAAGATATGATAGAAGCCAGCCTGTCAGTATATTACATTTTGTTATCTTAGGTGCTTTTATCTACAGTTTTCTTTATGCAAAACTTTATTTTTATGAGCAGTACATTTTAATGTTCCCTCGTCATTTTGTTATGTTACCTCTGCCAGTGTCTTGCAGATAGCATATATAAATATTAACATATATGTCTAGGTAACGTGATGAATAATGATCTAAGAAAAATGAACATTTGTATAATGTGACAAGATGCATCTTCTTCTTCTTTGACCTTTCAACTTCCAAAGCAGCATAGGCCTTCGGCAAACTTCTGCCAAGTCTTCCTGTCCCTTGCCATCACCACAAGGTCTTTCTGTGTCTTCTTCATCCTTTTCATGTCTGTCTCCAAGGCACGGAGGCATATCTGGAGTCATCCTTATGTGACCAGCAGCTAGGCACAATGCTGTAATATACAGATGTGGAAGTGAACCTCTGTCTGTGAGGCTAATTACACTCATTGACTCTTGAAATCATCCACACACTTCCAGGAATACCCCCCTGTGGTGAAACGTGTTGAGAACCCACATTGCACACTTAGCGTGGAGGAGTCACTTGAGCCCCAGACACACTATGGCTTTTATCTGGTTGGGTGCATGCAGGAGGATGACCTATGATAGGCAGGGGGAGCTGTGTAGAAGTGGCTCTGTGTAGGACGTGACAATTCCTCGGGAGAGCCCAGAACCAGAGCACAGTATTTGGCTCTGCATATTTGGAAGACCCCCTTGGATGGCAAGAAATGCACAGTATGTCACATGCTTCTTCCTCCTAGCTTGGGACCAGATGTGATGATCCTGTGCAAGACAAGCTGGAGAAACTGGAGCTCATGACTTCAACTCAACACGTTTCAGAATGGCAAAGAAGCCACAGGAAAAGCCTAGATCTGCCATGTAGATAATACCAATGAGTCTTCAACTTGGTATTGGCTGCAAAAGAGCGAGAAGCTCAGCAGCCCTAGTTAAACAACAACAACAAGTCTGTCTCCAGTTCTCTTCTCCATGTGTTCCTTGGTCTTCTTCTACCTCTCTTACCCTGGGGATTTCAGAACAAGGATTCTCTGGTAATGCCATCAACAAGTCTTCTCAGTTTGTGTCCTATCCATCTCCAGCGTCTTCTCATTTCTAGTTCCACTGGCACATGCCTAGTTCTTGTAATTAGTTCCACATTAGTGATCTTGTCATACCATTTCAATCCTTCTGTTTCTACACAAACGTCCATATATGAAAATATATAGCTTTTTGGTTGTTGTTTTTGTTGTTCTCCATGTTTCAGAGCCATACAATAGGACTGACTTGACATTTGAATTGAAAATTCTGATTTTTGTGTTGGACCTGATTTCTTTTGATCTCCATATATTTCCCAATGCAATGAAAGCTCCTCTAGCCTTTTGTATTCTTATTTTGATATCATTGTCTGTCCCTCCAACTGTGTCTATATTGCTGCCAAGGTATGAGTAGGCATGTTAAAAAAGATACATCTAACTAAGAACAACTCTCAGAAATGAATAATCCAAATAATAATAATAATATTTTTATAGCAATGTAATCTGCAAATGAACCTGCATATCATGATCAGTCAGTATAGGTATGGTGCACTTATTACTTTGTGCAGGAACATAGAGGACAGGGACAAGACAAAAAGGCCAGATGTTCAAGGAGGATTTCTCTTGTTCACAGTGCACCTGCTTGAGAGTGGTCTCAACATCCTTCACATGCAGATTGCCTACGACAGCATTCAAGACAGTAACACTGAGCTGAAGGAATACATACAGGTACATGGGCATTGTCACTGTGGTTTTGGTGATGATAAACTTGATGATCTTAATTAGTTGCTGTTGTGATCGATGATGTTTTGGCCAAGGTGGTGATGAATTTTCAAATATCATCATTATAATCATCATCATCAGTGTCAGATCTTCAGTTACAACATAACCTGGATTCTTGGTCACAATAATGCACACAATCTTAAGTGTGGTGTCTTGTTTTATTAACATTCTCTTTTATGTTATTCTGATTGATTTGTTGTTGAAAACCAGATGAGTACATAATATTTCATATTGTGGCAATGTTTTGAAGATGGCACTTATTCTTGGTAAAATTATTTATACCCTGTTCATTATTATCAGGAGCCGCGGTAGCACAGTGGTTAGTGCACTGGTTTCCTAGCTCAGTGGTCCATGGTTTGATCCCCAGTTGAGGTGGGATTTTTTAGACCGCAAATGGCACTGGGGTCGACCCAGACTCATGAATTGGGTACCAGAGTAACTCTGGGAAAGTTAAGGCAGCTGGCATGATGCTGACCACATCACCCCTAGTGTGCTGATGGTCAAGAAAATATGAGCCTTACACCATATTCCCAATATGCCTCAATGGGCGTGTAACGGGATCCTTTCATTATTATCAAACTTTGTTTTCTCTGTAATATGACAAATATTCAGACTGCTAATTTCATTTGCTGAGCTTTTATCATTAATCATCATCATTTTCCTGTGTGCCCCCAACGGATCATGCAGCCACCACTTCAGCTGGCCCCCTTGCAGGAGACCAGCACAAGGCATCCACATACTCTAACAGTGGTAGTTTCTGTAGTAGTTTGTCTTACATGATGAGTTGCTAGTCCTATCTTCTTCTTCTTCTTCTTTCGTTCGCTTGAAATATATTGTCTATATCTGCAATGTTGTTTCTTGTATAAACTTCACTGTCTTTTGTAGTTCATACAGAGGTCCATATAGTTTTGCTTCCAGTGTTGTTTCTCTGGGCCAGTGGGTTTGCCTCAATATATCATATTCGGGGCAATCTTGCAGTACGTGCTCCGCTGTCTGGGGTGCCTGTCCACATGTACACATGGCTGAATTGCCAATCTTGAATTTTGTATACATGTGGCTGCGGAGGCGGTTGTGTCCTGTTCTGAGGCGCAGAATGACTATTTGTTCTGATCTGTTCATAGCTTGGTAGTCATCCTGCATTGATGTTGGTGGCTTTCTGATAGATTTGATCATCTTTTTCTTCTGATGGTACGTAACTGGTACATCCGGTTGTTCGTCTGCAGCACCTTCTTTAGCCAGTCCGTCTGCTCTCTCGTTTCCTGGTATTCCACAATGAGACGGTATCCACTGCATGGCGACCCTGCGCTGGTTGCACAGTTCAGAAAGTAGGGCCTGTATAACTGGCAATTTTCTGGACTGAAGTGCTTGGAGTGCTGATCTTGCATCTGTCAGGAATACTACAGGCTGTGGACCGAGATTGGTGTTCAGTAGTTTCTCAGTTGCCACCTTGATTGCCTGGACTTCTGCATCATAGTTGTTACAGAATTTCCCCGTTGGTACTCTGACCGTATCCCTAGTGTTGTTTGGGTATTCTATGTACACTCCTGCTCCTCCATTCTTTACTGCATTCTGTGCTGACCCATCCGTGTATACTCGGACCCAGAGGTCCTGTGGGTATTCATCATCCAGGAAACTGAGAGTGACTGTCCTACGTTGCACGCTGTTTTGTTCATCCCTGTCGAATATTCCTTTCACTTTTGTGTGGATGTGTACTGGTAGTCCATGCTCCTCTCTCCAAGGGGTTTGTTCTGGCACAGACTTTAGAGGGCTGTTAACTTCAGGCAGGTCTGAGGTTTGTCTACGAAATCGTTTGGCCTGGTGGATAAAGCTGCTTCTTTTCAGTCGCCCCATTGCTAGGTTTTGGAATCTGTCCTTCATTGGATGGCTCGGCATACAGAGGAACTTTTCTGCCTGTGTTAGCACTTTCGTGTCTCTGCGTTCTCTCAGTGCTTGTATCCTTCCCATTTTCTCCATCTCCACTATAGGCGTTGATTTCATTGCCCCCGTGATGACCCTAAGCGCCTGGTTTTGCACCTTATCTAGCTCTTGTAATGTGGTGTTTGATGCTGGACACCACGCAGCTGACCCATATTCCAGGTGTGGTCGTATGCCCTGCTGGTAAACTTTACTAAGTATTTTCCCGCTGGCTCCCCATGTGGTTCCACTTAGTTTTCTCAGGATGGCTAGCTTCCTCCTGGCCTTTGTTGCTGCCTTGTTGATGTGCTGCTTCCATGTCAGCCTATCATCGAATGTAACTCCGAGATAGGTGGGTTGTTTATCTTCTCTCAGGAGCTCTTCGTTTATCTTGATGACACCAGCTTTTTGTTTGGGAGAGAGGGTGAAGAGCGTAGTGCTGCACTTGTCTGTGTTGATGCTGACACACCATCTATTTGCCCATGAGGTTAAGGCATCTATAGCTCTTTGTAGCAGTTTGATGGCCACTGTTGCATGCTCATCTGTGCACCATATTACCAGGTCATCAGCGTACATTGCCACTTTCGTTCCATGTGGTAGTTCAGCAACCAGGTCGTTGATGTAGACTAGGAAAAGTGTGGGGGACAGAACCCCTCCCTGAGGGACGCCATGACGCAGTAGAATTTTCTTACTCTTGAGGCCATCTAGTTGTACTCGGGCTCTTCTGTTATGCAAGTATGCTTTCACCCATTTGTACATCTTACCATTCACTCTACAATTTCTCAGTTTCTTCAGAAGCCCTTCTTTCCAAACCTTGTCAAATGCTTTCCTTAGATCTATCCATGCTGCTAGTACCAGTTTCTTATCTTGGAACGCATCCTCAATCTCTTGGGAAAGGTAAGTTGCCTGATCTTCGGTGGAATAACACTGCCTAAAGCCCGCCTGCTGTGGTACAAGAAGGTTTTCACTTTCAAGGTACCACTGTAGCCTGAGGTTGATGATACGTTCCATTGTTTTGCAGAGGCAGCTTGTAAGGCTGATTGGTCTGTAGCTGGAGGCAGTGGAACTGTCTTTTCCTGGTTTTAGGAGTGGTATCATGATTTATGTCACCAGCCTACTGCTATGGAAACACCTGTTAAAGGTAAATTAGGGAATTCAATACCAACAGAAAAAGAACAAATGAAGAGATGGGCTGAGCACTTCATGGAGGTGCTAAACAGACCACCACCAACAGTAACACCTGATTTTAATAATGAAACATCCACAACCACTTTGCCAATAACTTGCGATGAATTCACGCTGGACGAGATCAAACAAGCCGTTAAAAGATTAAAAAATTTTAAAGCTGCTGGAGTTGACGAAATTTCAGGGGAAATGATTAAAGCAGTTAATGACAACAACCTCTTGAGAATTTTAGATATTATAAATGAAGTATGGAGAGAATAACAACCACCACAACAATGGAAAGACAGTATTATTGTAAAGTTACCGAAGAAAGGTGATCTATCAGACTGTAATAACTGGCGTGGTATATCTCTATTATCAGTACCTGGAAAATTATTATGTTGCATGATGTTAGAAAGACTTAAATTGCATGCTGACGAAAAGATCAGAGAAGAACAAGCGGGTTTTGTCAGGGCCGAAACGATCATGTATTGATCAAATATTCACACTAAGAACAATTATAGAAGAATCAGTGGAAAGGCAATCGCCACTTATTATCACCTTCGTCGATTTTCAAAAAGCCTTTGATAGTCTAACACCGCCCATCATTGTGGAAGATACTTACAATCTATGGTTTTCCAACAAAATATGTGAATATAATCAAAGCGCTATATGACAATGCAAGATGTTGTGTTAGAACAAATAAAGGGAATACAGAAATGGTTTACAGTAGAAACAGGGGTGAAACAAGGCTGTATTATGTCACCACTACTTTTTGGAATAGCTATTGATTGGGTTATTTTAGAAAAATTATACCCACAATGAACAATTGGGTATAAAATGGACAAATGGAAAATTCCTGGGGGACCTGGATTTCGCAGATGATGTAGCATTCTTAAGTTCAACACCAAGACAATCCCAAGAAGCAATAAATAATTTGTGTCATCTCTCGGTTAAAATTGGTCTCCAAATAAATGCCTCTAAAACTAAAGCTATGAACTTTTCTAACGAGACCCAACTTGATATCATCTTGAACGGGGAAAAACTACAGAAAGTTGAAAGTTTCAATTATTTAGGCAGTAAAATGACTCAGGATGGTGACACAAAAACAAGAGAAATCCATACTAGAATTGCTTTGGCAGCTAGCGCCTTCAATAGATTATCTAACATTTGGAAATTACGATCATTGAATATACATACCAAGCTTCAAAGCTGTTTAATTCAAATGTTTTATCTCAGTGTTAACATACGGCTGTGAGAGTTGGAAAATAACAAAATCATTGGAGAACAAGCTGAATACATTCGAGAACAAATGTCTTAGAAAACTCATGAACATCAGTTGGAAAGAATTCAAGACTAATCGACAAATAAGAGAAGACTCTAGGCAGAAATATGTCTCCGACTATATAAGGAAAAGACGATGGTCATATATCGGTCATGTCCTACGAATGCAAAACAACAGAATACCACTACAGGCGCTCACTTGGGTTCCTGAGGGTAAGCGGAAAAAAGGAAGACCAAAAGAAACACTCAGAAGAACAATAATAAGAGAAGGAAGAACGTTGGGCCTAAATAATGTGCAAGAGCTAAGAGGAGTGGCGTCACAACGAACAACCTGGAGAGCACTGGTTTCTGCCTTATGCGCCGTGTTTGGCGCTTAAAGAATTTATTATTATTATTATTATCATGATTGCTTCCCTCCAGGTCTGTGGAACTCTGCCTGAGTTCCAACAGATATTGAAGATCTGCAGCAGCTTTGTTTTTGCTGCGGTTCCCAAGTTCTTAATCATTTCATTGGACACTCCATCAACTCCTGGCGACTTTCTCATTTTCAATTTGGATATTGCAAGCTCCAGTTCTCTGAGTGTGATTGGTGCCTCCATAACTTCAGGTATGGTTCCATCTCGTCCTGCGTGTTGTTTCTCACGAGTCTCCTGTTGCTTCTCTGGGCTAACTTCGATGTTGTTGTCTTTAGCAAAGGAGTCTGCAAAGTGATCAGCTGCCTGTTTTCCCATGAGGATGTTTCCATCTTTGTACAGAGCAATCCTTGAGTTTCTCTCTGTACCTTCATCGTTAAGTTGCTTTACCAGCTTCCACAGTTTCCTCGTATCTCTTTCAAAGTTCAAGGACTCTGTTTTCTCCTTCCAGCTTCTTCGCCTGGCCTGCAACTTGGCCCTTTGAAATTTGGCCTTAGCTTGCTGGTAGTTATTGTGGTGTTCTTGGCATGGACTGGTCTCTGCCTGCTTTCGAGATGTTTCCACGTCGCTGTGCAGCTGCTCTAGTTCACTATTCCAATATGGTTTGTAGTGCTTACGAGCCCCTCTAGGTATTGTTTCACGAGCAGCCTGTAATATGCATCTGCTGATTCATCAACTAGCTTATTGATGTCTTTGTCTACAGTCAGATCTCTAGCCAGTATACTAGTACGAAGTTGGTGGGTCGATTGGCTGGTAGCTGACATGCACTGATGTTATTCCTCACGAGTGTCAGTATTCCACCTTTTCGCCTGTCTATTCGGTCAGATCGGTAGCACTGGTAGCCTCTGATTTTGAAGGCTATGTCTTTGTTGAGGTGGGTTTCTTGCAAGCAACATACATTTACTTGCTCTTCATTCAAGATATTTTCGAGCTCTAATTTTTTGCTGTAGCCGTCTTTTTTACTATTGACGCCTTCAGCATTCCAGTGCATTATTTTAAATGGTCTTTTCTTTGCTTGGCCAGTAGCTCTATTCTCATGCCTCCTGGCTCCACGGGGCAATTGAGAAGGACCCCCAGTAGTAGGGGTTGGGCCCTTCCGAGGCAGAGGGCCCGGCACTGCGCCTGCCTGGGTGTCCGTCACAGGGCGAGTGCCATAACATTTTGCAGATATAGGCATACTTCCCATAGCGCTTGTGCGTGGCATCCTGATTGCTGTGGTGCGCCTCTTGGCTGGTTGCCTCCGTCTTCAGCACCTTGACTTGCTAGGGCAGACTGTGGTCTTGCTCGAGTCTAGGAGGGCCTGGCCAGTCTTGGTTTTTCAGCCGCTGATGGCTGTACTTGAGCCCCATCTCCACGTCAAGGAGCTGGCCTTGATGGGGTAGTCCTATCTTATTAGTTGCCTTCCACGATATGCCTGAGGGAGTAGTAAGCCTGTTCTTTCTTTGTATCTTCGGAGACCCCCAGGAACTACACAGGGCCATCATCATAATTTATTTTCTCCTTATGGCAAATATTCAGCACCTACTGATCTCACTTCCTGTGTCTGCAAGGCTTTGCTTGAACACAAGTTATATTAAGTTGCCCAACTGTAGCGAGATTTGGTAAACACTTGCTTGGTTGTAGCGCGACACGCCCACGCGACACCCACACACACCAGCGCAAGGTCAGCGCTGCGGTCTTTCTTTGAAGTTGGTAGACAGCGGAAATGTGACTTACGGTTAAAAGCCATACAGTATTACTGAAGAATGAGGAAATAGCTATATAGGAATGTATGGCCGACTTTAAAAGTTTGCATTTACTGGACATTAAATTATTCACTACAGGAGAACGCATGGTTGGAATAATATTAAATAAATATAACTCAACAAAGGAGATAGGCTAGGAATTATATCCAAAAGGATATTATTCAAATATAAATAGTTTTAAAGATAATTAATATTTTTCACCTTCATCACATCGGCTAAAAGTTAGCTAATAATCTTTAAAAATTTATTACACTAACAAGCCTCAACGGAATTGTATAAAACTTATATGTAATGAAAGCCCCATATGGGGAAAGGAAATGATATATAGGAAGGAAGGAAGGAGATAAGTGTGTGAGTGACAGAAGAGAAAAACGAGTACAGGAAAAGCACAGATTGTTTCAAATAGCTTCAAAACAGGAGATGAAACTAAAATCTTTTGGGGAATTTGGGAGCTGCTTTCTCGTACGCGCGAGAGACTGAAATATAAGGACAGAGCGGCGCATTGTAAATCACACACCAAATCCAGAAGCCAGAGTGAGAAACTGGAGGACAGCCTCTGCAAGAAAAGTTCTATTTTCACGCTGCATGCAGGGCAGATTAAGTTAAGCCAATACAGTCTCACCGTGAGCTTATTAATCCTAAGAGGGTTTTTATGATCAATGTTTATGATCATTCCTGATCGAGAAACTAAAGACTTGAAGAAGTTGATCCAGCTCACTGAAGCCTAGAGGTCAACCAAACTTCAACACCTTAGTCCCCCGTAGTTATAGGGCGGGCTGAAGGAAAGTCTTCCGTACTCCAGTGTGTCGGAGGAACCTCGAGCAGACGTGGATAAAGTTGAGTTTTATATATTTCCATCCAACAAATCCTGTGAGCAGTTCTAAAACGACTTTCTAATGATGAAAACTAGATGGCAAGAGATAATGTGACAAACTTGTTTTATAAATTCAGTGGAAGATAAATCCAAGACTTTTTCTATTAGTTATTTTTAATTTGTAACTGTAAATAATCATACATTTTACCATCTTCCAACACCCATTTATCATTACAAGAATATATAGATGTACATAATAAATTGGATAATTGTACTCATTTGACTTGTTAAATTTTTAACTGTTAAATTTTGAGTTACTTTTTCTAATTTAATTATAATATCACATAGGGTTACGATAGCGAAGTAGCATCTTATACTTCTGAAGCCTAAATCTATTGTCCAGCTCAGAGTATTCACAGCTGTAACTCACTTGTGATACCAGTGTACTTCTCGGGCACTGGAACTTCATACTTTCTGGAGAGAGATTCTACTTCTGCTCTACCACTACTATCATACTAGGAAAACCTTTCGCTACATTGGGGGCTCTTTCGCGGGATATTATTTTGTATCCTGGGCCACTATCTATGTATTCTTCTATCTTGAGCCACAAATAGTTTGTAAAAATAAATTTTTTTTTTTTTGGAAAAAATTCTAAAAACTTAGAAATTTGTTTGTAATAGTAGTACCATTGAGTACGAAGTAAATAGGAAACGCTCACAAGGTTTTAAGGATTTGTCTTGTTCAAAGTAATTAATTGATTTTAATTAAGTTAGTTTGTTAGTGAAGATAAAATTATATACCCTCTGGTAAGTAAGCATCATGGCTGAATTGGTGAAGTTTAGAGCTGCGATTATGCAGGAAGGAAAAGACTTGGGTATGACAGGAGATGCTCTAATTCGATATATCACAACTGAAGTGGATAAATATTTAGATAGAGAGATCAAAAGAATGGAAGTTGAGGCTGAAGCTAAGAAATTAGAGGCAGAAAGAGAGACCAACAGAATTTAAGTTTAGGCTGAAGCCAAGAAATTAGAGCAGAAAGAGAGACTAAAAGAATGGAAGTTGAGACTGAAGCTAAGAAATTAGAAGCAGAGAGAGAAGCCAAAAGACTGGAAAGAGAAGAAAAGAGACTAATTTTGGAAGCTGAAGAAAGAAGGTTACAAAGAGCGCATGAGTTAAGTTTAAAGGAACTTGAACTCCAGGGAGCAGCTAGCAATCATGGTGCTAGCTCACCTCACTCTGAGAGTAGCTCCAACCATAGCGCGGCAAATGGAGCCATGAGTTTCCACCTGGATCCATTTATTGAAAAAGAGGACGCCATTGAGTCGTACCTGGATAGATATGAGAGACTGGCCTCTACCTATGGATTGGAAAAGGAAAAATGGAGCCTTAAGCTATCTCAGGGGTTGAGGGGAGTTTCATACGATGTTTATTTAAAACTCTCAAAAGAAGACCAGGAAGATTATGAAATCTTAAAACAAGCTTTACTGGTCAGGTACGAAAAGAATTCTGAATCTTATAGAAAGAGATTCCGAACTGCTAAGCTACTTCCAGGAGAAAACTATCACCAGTTTTCTGCCAGATTGGAAACTTATCTGACAAAATGGATTAGCTTAGGAAAGTGTCAAGATATAAAAGAAATGGTCATGATGGAGCAACTGAGAGAATCCATGCCTCAAGAAATGAGAAAAATTTCTTATGGAACAAGGAGCTGAGAGATTGGAAGATATTTTAACCATGGCTGAAAGATATCAAGCAGCTCAGTCAGAAGTATCAGGAAATAAGAAGAAGCAGGGTGAGAACTTCAAACCTTCACAAAACTTTACCAACTATGAACACAGGGACAATTCCAACAAGAACAAACACAGAACTGATTATAAAGACAAAAACCCTCTAGGATCAGAAAAGAAACCTCCAAGAAAGGAAGGAAAGTGGTGTAAATCTTGCCAAATGAGTAACCACAATACTGCGGAATGCAGACGGAAAAACCCTCCTCATCACGCTGCATGCCTTACAACAGAGAACAAGGAAGGAAGAGGACCTGGCAGATAGTCAGAATGACCTCCATCATCCCCCTGTCTGTGAGGAAGTGACCTTGAATGGCACCCAAGTACTGTGCTTATATGATACAGGCTTGGACTTTGACTCAGTAGTGTGCTCTTCTCTGGTGAGTCCGGAACAGATAACCACAGAAACAGTGGAAATCAGAGGACCAGTCAAGGGAGCAGGAACCATGACACTGCCCATAGCCCGAATCAACATAAGATCTCGCTATGTGGAAGGAGAGATCAAAGCAGCAGTGATGGACAACCCTATCTACCCATTAATACTGGGATGTAGATATGTCTTTCTAGGAGAACCTATAAGACCCATAGTGATGGCAACAGTCCAGACCAGGGCAAGCTCTAAGAAAGAGGAGGACACTATCATCAATACTCATCCAGAAGAGATGAGAAAGGCTCAAACTGCTGACAGTACATTGAAGCCTTGCTTTGGCAAATTACCTAAAAGCCATAACCCTCCAGAGAAAGGAGACTTATATATGAAAAAAGGCCTACTATATAGAAAAGCTGGAACAGGACCAAAAGGACATGGACAGCTTGTAGTGCCAAAATCATACAGGGAGCAGGTTATGAAGCTAGGACATGCTATACCCTTCAGTGGACATATGGGAATAGGGGCCACTGGACAACGGATAGCCTGTCACTACTTTTGGCCAGGGATCACAGAGGACATAAAGAGGTATGTGAGATCCTGTCCAGAATGCCAAAGAGTAGCTCCTAAACATAGGACTGCACCAGCAACACTGGGAGAAATGCCCATCATGGGAACGCCCTTCGAACGTGTTGCCGTGGATATTGTTGGACCCCTCAGTAGGACCAAGAAGAGAAATGCATATATCTTAACCTTGGTCGATACTTGCTCTATGTGGGGAGAGGCAGTAGCAATGTCATCGATAGATTCGAAACATGTGGCAGAGGCACTGTTAACAATATTCACCCGATTAGGTTTCCCACATCAAATATTGACTGACAATGGTTCTCAGTTTAGGGAAAGCTAACACAAGAAGTATTCAGGTTATTTCAAGCTAGACATTATCACTGTAGCCCGTACCACGCCCAAGGGAATGGTCAAGTAGAGCGGTTCAATGGCACGCTCATTTCAATCCTTAGAAAGTTGGCTAGTGAGAAACCTGAAACTTGGGACACATACTTACCCTCAGCACTATTTGCCTATAGGGAAGTCCCACATAACTCCACAGGATTGGCTCCAGCTACATTGTTGTTTGGACGACCAATCAAAGGTCCACTGGAAGCATTGTTGCGGACATGGACTGATGAAAAAGCAGAAGAAACCGTGACTTCTTCATACCAATACGTCAACGAGTTGACATCTCGATTGAAAACAAGTTGGAAACTGGCAAATGATAACTTGAGACAGGCCAGGAGGAAGCAGGCTGCTTACTACAATAAAACAGCAAAAGATAGGGAACTTGAGGTGGGAGAAAAGGTTCTGTTACTGTTGCCCAGCAGCAATAATAAATTGCAAATTGGATGGCAGGGACCCTACGTCATATTGGAAAAACTTTCCCGGACCAACTAACTATAAGATTGACAAGAAAGGAAAGGAGAAGGTGTATCATGTCAACCTTCTTAAAAAGTATTATGACAGGGAAGCATCAGAAGTTGCCCATATCATGACCCTGGCCATTGCAACAGAAATGCAGGATGAACCAATTTCCTCCATGGAATACCCCCTATCAACTACGGAAAGCTATGCTCAGGTTAATGTGAGTGAACATTTAACTCTTGAGCAGAGGAAAAAGGTTCAGGAGGTGTTAGAAATCCATGCTGATGTACTCACAGATAAGCCGGGGTGTACTAATCTGTTAGAGTATGACATGACGATTACTGACCCTACACCAGTTTGTATGCGGACATACCCTATACCTTATGCTAAAGGACAGGCACTCAAGGATGAGATTGATTATCTCTTAAAAGAGAAAATTATTTCAAAGTCTGAATCTCCCTACAGCTCAAGTGTGGTGCTATTAAGGAAGCCTAGTGGTGAACACAGGTTATGCATTGATTATAGGAAACTAAATGCTATCACTGAATCTCAGGTAGACCCATTACCTGACACCAATCAGTTGTTTGCTACATTGAGTAAGGCTCGGTATTTTTCAAAAGTAGATCTAAGCAAGGGATACTACCAAATACCAGTGAAACCAGAAGTTAGGAAACTGTTAGCCTTTAGTACACCGGATGGACATTACGAGTTCAATGTACTCCCATTTGGTTTAAAGAATGCTCCAAGTATCTACACCAGAATGATGAGGAAATTGTTGGAACCATTACAAAATCCTCATATCACCAACTTCATGGATGATATTCTGATTGCTACCACTACATTCGAGGAACACGTAGTAGCACTCTCCATGTTGTTAGGTAGATTAAGAGAAACGGGATTGACAGCACGCCCAACTAAGTGTCATATTGGATGTGAGACATTGGAATTTTTAGGTCACACTATCTCTACAGGGCAAATGTCTCCGGACCCAAAGAATGTAGAGAAAATGAGAAAAGCACCAAGACCACAAACTAAGAAGGATGTAAGATCCTTTGTGTCACTGTGCGGGTTTTATCAGAAATATATACCCCATTTTAACTCATTGTGCGCGCCATTAACCGACTTAACCAAAAAAGGTCAGCCGGATAAAATACAATGGACTGTGGAGTGTGAACAGGCTTATACAGAGTTGAAAAATAAGCTGACAAATAAACCTATCCTTGCCCTTCCCGATCTCACACAAGAATTCGTACTAAGAACGGATGCTAGCAATGTAGGCATCGGAGCAACATTACTACAGCGGGCAGACACACCGCCACATATGCTATTACCAGTAGCTTTTGCCAGTAGAAAGTTAAATACAGCTGAGAGAAATTATTCTACCGTTGAACGTGAATGCCTCGCTTTGGTCTGGTCGATCAACAATTCGCCCCTTTTCTTTACGGGAAACACTTCATTGTGGAAAGTGATCACCAGCCTTTGATGTTTTTAGCAGTGTCTAAAAAATTAAATTCACGACTTTTAAGGTGGAGTTTACTGTTATCTCCATATTCGTTCAATGTGAGATACATACCAGGACGGGACAATCTTGGACCCGATTTTTTAAGTAGGCATCCTATCAAAGGAGATATAGAGAAACAGAAAATTAAGGAGGAACTGCAGCATGTGTTACCAAAAAGTTAACCGTGCAGGCACTGTTTTAAAGAAGAGGGCTCTGTAGCGAGATTTGGTAAACACTTGCTTGGTTGTAGCGCGACACGCTCACGCGACACCCACACACACCAGCGCAAGGTCAGCGCTGCGGTCTTTCTTTGAAGTTGGTAGACAGCGGAAATGTGACTTACGGTTAAAAGCCATACAGTATTACTGAAGAATGAGGAAATAGCTATATAGGAATGTATGGCCGACTTTAAAAAGTTTGCATTTACTGGACATTAAATTATTCACTACAGGAGAACGCATGGTTGGAATAATATTAAATAAATATAACTCAACAAAGGAGATAGGCTAGGAATTATATCCAAAAGGATATTATTCAAATATAAATAGTTTTAAAGATAATTAATATTTTTCACCTTCATCACATCGGCTAAAAGTTAGCTAATAATCTTTAAAAATTTATTACACTAACAAGCCTCAACGGAATTGTATAAAACTTATATGTAATGAAAGCCCCATATGGGGAAAAGGAAATGATATATAGGAAGGAAGGAAGGAGATAAGTGTGTGAGTGACAGAAGAGAAAAACGAGTACAGGAAAAGCACAGATTGTTTCAAATAGCTTCAAAACAGGAGATGAAACTAAAATCTTTTGGGGAATTTGGGAGCTGCTTTCTCGTACGCGCGAGAGACTGAAATATAAGGACAGAGCGGCGCATTGTAAATCACACAACAAATCCAGAAGCCAGAGTGAGAAACTGGAGGACAGCCTCTGCAAGAAAAGTTCTATTTTCACGCTGCATGCAGGGCAGATTAAGTTAAGCCAATACAGTCTCACCGTGAGCTTATTAATCCTAAGAGGGTTTTTTTATGATCAATGTTTATGATCATTCCTGATCGAGAAACTAAAGACTTGAAGAAGTTGATCCAGCTCACTGAAGCCTAGAGGTCAACCAAACTTCAACACCTTAGTCCCCCGTAGTTATAGGGCGGGCTGAAGGAAAGTCTTCCGTACTCCAGTGTGTCGGAGGAACCTCGAGCAGACGTGGATAAAGTTGAGTTTATATATTTCCATCCAACAAATCCTGTGAGCAGTTCTAAAACGACTTTCTAATGATGAAAACTAGATGGCAAGAGATAATGTGACAAACTTGTTTTATAAATTCAGTGGAAGATAAATCCAAGACTTTTTCTATTAGTTATTTTAATTTGTAACTGTAAATAATCATACATTTTACCATCTTCCAACACCCATTTATCATTACAAGAATATATAGATGTACATAATAAATTGGATAATTGTACTCATTTGACTTGTTAAATTTTTAACTGTTAAATTTTGAGTTACTTTTTTCTAATTTAATTATAATATCACATAGGGTTACGATAGCGAAGTAGCATCTTATACTTCTGAAGCCTAAATCTATTGTCCAGCTCAGAGTATTCACAGCTGTAACTCACTTGTGATACCAGTGTACTTCTCGGGCACTGGAACTTCATACTTTCTGGAGAGAGATTCTACTTCTGCTCTACCACTACTATCATACTAGGAAAACCTTTCGCTACACCAACATATGCGCAACAGAGAAAACGCATCTAGCCGACACCACTACCATTCGTGGAAAAGCTAAACGGAGATTCGAATTGACTTCTGCTTTCTTTGAAAACATTCAACTGGACGTCTGAGAGTGTACAAAGAAGAAGAAGAAGAAGATATTAAGTCAAGCCCTGTCGCGAGAGGTTCAGATGTTATTAAAATGAAGGCTATCCTGGACACAAAGGTGTATCAGATGATACCAGGATAGTGCCAGATAAGAGACTGGTCTTATAAGAAATACCCCCTTCTCTGAAAAGAGTAAGGGTGTATCGACATCAAAAGTGGGGTCAAGCTATGTAAAACTTCAAGTATGATGATAGTGTTGGTTACTGAAGATCTATCTGCTACCTCTCCAGATCCCACCTTGAATAATGGTTATATAGTTGTTTTAATGGCTAATTGTCTAGGGATAAATTGAATTATTAATATGTAATATCTATCAAACAGAACATTAACTCATTAGAATAATTAAGTAAGTCTGAGTGAAAGTATTTACAATTTATTGATTCTATACCGTTTCTCTTTTCGGTTAGGAAAATTAAAATGAATTCCAATGTTATATACACAATTAAATAAATAAATATGAAATATTCTTCTCCATAATAGTACTATGATAAATTTGTAGTTATAATGTCAAATTCTTTCTTTCACATAAGTAGTATCACTTTCACTGGCTTGTAAAGTAATATTATTGAATATAGTCCTTAGTGAGTCATCATTATAATGTTTTTAATATGGGTGGTTTCTTTATTTTTATATTTGTGGCTGGATAATCTGATCAGTGGAACTAAGTGTCCACTTAGCTTTTGAAATATTGAGAAGCATCCATTTATAGCCAGGGTCACCCCGTATCTGTAACTCCAGGCTGGGAAACTTTGGTCGAGTTCTAAGTATATGGAGAACTGTATGCACCAACAGAGTTCCTCTCAAGTAGATGTCTCGTAAACTTGTGGTAATACCAGGACAAAACCTGGAATGAAAATACAATCGCAATCCTTGTAGGGTCCAGCACCACTCCATACACACATACAACACCACGTACAAACATAATTCAGACATTGTGCTAACAGTTTGCACAGGACAGTTTACCTCAGTACCCTACAGCAAGTTCAATGTGATTACTCTTTTCCTTAATACATCCTAAGTTAGATCCATTAGTCCATGATTGGCTTCCATACGATGATTGGGTTAAGTACAAAATAGTAAGTGACATCTTGATTACATCATGTTAACAAATCCTGTCATTCTATTTTATGTTCGTGAACAGTGTGTCGTTCCAGTATGAAATACTCTTTCAAATACCCTAATAAACTTACAGTCGTATTCTTGCCATAATTAACAAATATTCTACACCTTTCCCAATGCTGGCTTTCATCTCTAAAATCACACATGCTTGCAAGCAAGCCAGCAGCACATTCGTCTTGTAGTTTTTCCTTTTAACACATCATCAAACACATCAAATACACAGGCGAATAACATAATTATATACAAATATGTATGTATGTATGTATGTATGTATGTATGTATGTATGTATGTATGTATGTATGTATGTATGTATGTATGTATGTATGTATGTATGTAATGTATGTATGTATGTATGTATGTATGTATGTATGTATGTATGTATGTATGTATGTATGTATGTATGTATGTATGTATGTATGTATGTATGTATGTATGTATGTATGTATGTATGTATGTATGTATGTAAATGTATGTATGTATGTATGTATGTATGTATGTATGTATGTATGTATGTATGTATGTATGTATGTATGTATGTATGTATGTATGTATGTATGTATGTTATGTATGTATGTTATGTATGTATGTATGTATGTATGTATGTATGTATGTATGTATGTATGTATGTATGTATGTATGTATGTATGTATGTATGTATGTATGTATGAATGTATGTATGTATGTATGTATGTATGTATGTATGTATGTATGTATGTATGTATGTATGTATGTATGTATGTATGTATGTATGTAAGTATGTATGTATGTATGTATGTATGTATGTATGTATGTATGTATGTATGTATGTATGTATGTATGTATGTATGTATGTATGTATGTATTGATGTATGTATGTATGTATGTATGTATGTATGTATGTATGTATGTATGTATGTATGTATGTATGTATGTATGTATGATGTATGTATGTATGTATGTATGTATGTATGTATGTATGTATGTATGTATGTATGTATGTATGTATGTATGTATGTATGTATGTATGTATGTATGTATGTATGTATGTATGTATGTATGTATGTATGTATGTATGTATGTATGTATGTATGTATGTATGTATGTATTTATGTATGTATGTATGTATGTATGTATGTATGTATGTATGTATGTATGTATGTATGTATGTATGTATGTATGTATGTATGTATGTATGTATGTATGTATGTATGTATGTATGTATGTATGTATGTATGTATGTATGTATGTATGTATAGTTATGTATGTATGTATGTATGTATGTATGTATGTATGTATGTATGTATGTATGTATGTAATGTATGTATGTATGTATGTATGTATGTATGTATGTATGTATGTATGTATGTATGTATGTATGTATGTATGTATGTATGTATGTATGTATGTATGTATGTATGTATGTATGTATGTATGTATGTATGTATGTATGTATGTATGTATGTATGTATGTATGTATGTATGTATGTATGTATGTATGTATGTATGTATGTATGTATGTATGTATGTATGTATGTTAGTATGTAAGTATGTATGTATGTATGTATGTATGTATGTATGTATGTATGTATGTATGTATGTATGTATGTATGTATGTATGTATGTATGTATGTATGTATGTATGTATGTATGAATGTATGTATGTATGAATGTATGTATGTATGTATGTATGTATGTATGTATGTATGTATGTATGTATGTATGTATGTATGTATGTATGTATGTATGTATGTATGTATGTATGTATGTATGTATGTATGTATGTATGTATGTATGTATGTATGTATGTATGTAATGTATGTATGTATGTATGTAATGTATGTAATGTATGTATGTAATGTATGTATGTATGTATGTATGTATGTATGTATGTATGTATGTATGTATGTATGTATGTATGTATGTATGTATGTATGTATGTATGTATGTATGTATGTATGTATGTATGTATGTATGTATGTATGTATGTATGTATGTATGTATGTATGTATGTAATGTATGTATGTAATGTATGTATGTATGTATGTATGTATGTATGTATGTATGTATGTATGTATGTATGTATGTATGTATGTATGTATGTATGTATACTATGTATGTATGTATTAGTTAAGTGTATGTATGATAACTGTACATGTATGTAAATGTACATGTTATGTATGTATGTATATGTATGTATGTATGTATGTACATATACATGTATTTACAGGTATGGGGGGGGTACAGGGGGGGGGGGGGGGGGGGGGGGGGTAACTGGGTATGTAACATGTATGTATGTCTGTATGTATAGTACATGAATGTCAAGTACAGTATGTAATGTATACATACGATACATACATACAATGATACGTATAAGTAACTATGACCATGTATGTATGTATGTACATGTATGTATGGTATGTACATGTACATGTATAGACATTATGTATGTATGTATACAGTATGTACAGTAATGTATGTATGTACATGTGTATGTATTTTAAGAATTTAATGATATGTACTGTAACTATTGTACAGTAAAGACATGTATGTATGTCATACAATTTACAGACATACATACATTCATGTACTATTTATAGGGTCTGTATTGAATAAGACAGACATGACCTGACATACATACAGGTATGAAGTATGACTATGTATGTACAGACATGTCATACATACTACAGTATGTTTTCTATTTTTTTTTTTTTTATTTTGTTTTTTTTTTTTTATTTTTGTGTTTTTTGTTTTTTTTTTATTTTGTGATGTCATTTTTTTACAGTACATACATACAGAACTTACAGTATGTATGGTATGATACAGTACATACATCAGACAACATCTGTATGACCATACTGTACATACCATACATGTTCTGTATGTATGGTTACATACTGTACTGTACAGTACATACATACCCTACCAACATATGTATGATACCGACATGTCTGTACAGTACCTATGTCTACATGACAGTATGTAACAGTACATACCGATACATGTACATCGTACATATGTATTTATGTATGGTATGTCTGAGTAAATACATATGTATACAATGTCTGTATGTAATACATACTGTACAGTAAGCCATGTATACATACATACTGACATAACATACAGAAATACATGTATACGCATACATACAGTATACCCCATACATACATGTCAGTGTGTACATACTTACATACATACATACATACATACATAAGAGATCCGCTACCCCTATAACCCCGTACGTCCGTAGCTGTAAGTACCCCGTATGGCGACCCAATGTACCCACGAAACTGATAACCTAATGAAAGAATGTCATGCTGTATGTATAAATGTATGTCAGGCATGTCTGTAAAATTATAAAACACAAAAAACCGACCACGCCCTATATATATTCAGATTTTATTATTTTAAAAAATATAACACAAAGGTTCGACAATCGCATAGCAAAACCACAAATGGCGACCCTTTGAACATCGAACTAAGTGCCCCACGTTTACGTACCCACCCGCGAACACAATGTCCTGCTATTGTAACTTGCTGCAGGCCAGGTTTAGAAAGGCCATGTCAACGCGGGCCTATTAAACGAAAAGCCTTTTATGAACAATCAAATTCCGTTGTTGTGGGTACGAATTATTTCAACACTGGTGTAGTTTTATGTACGAC
>JAMPIV010018702.1:0-12074 GCA_024509875.1 Oreohelix idahoensis | reverse complement strand
TATAATAAATCCACCAACTACAAAAACACAATACAATCAACCATATTACTCCCATACAACACACAACACATCAATCCAACCACCCCCCACCAATCCAAACCCAACCAACCACCCACCCCACCCCCCCCCCACAAATGCACACTAGCTGAGTTTATTTTACTTTTTTTTTTTATATCCATCTGCATTTACTTTTTCGTATTTTTATTTTCTTTCTTTTTTCTTTTTCATTTATTTTTTTCATTTTTTTTTTTTTTTTTAGTTTTTTTCTCTTTGTTGTTTTTGTTGGTTTTTTCTCTTCTTGCACTTTCTTTTCTTTTTGTTTTGTTCACGATGTGCTGCAGAAGATATACCTTCTTAATACCCCCTTTATTTTTTTTCATAAATTTCCATTATGCAATATTGCTCTTGCTCTTATGCCTCGTGCTGTCATTGCTTGCTTTCTTTTCTTTTCCCCTCTTTTTTATTTTGCTCTTCTTATCTCTTTCCATTATTTTTTATATAATCTTTTCCATATTTCCCTCTTTTTTTTTGCTCTTTCTGAATTGCCTGAAGGTGGAAGTTTATTGAGATATGCATTCCTTAGGCGGCTCTTTGCCGCGGTCCCTTCTATTACATGAATTTACCATTAAAATATTTAACGTGCTATAAAAGGCTTATTATAATAATTAATTGTTAATAGACATTATTTTCCCCATACTAACTGTTCCGACACTCTGCTTGATTCCCCCCCATGTTGAAACCCATGGCTGTTTGTGGGTTAAACTTCCTTGTTCCATTCTGGTTACGGATCGGTTGCAACTTTATGAGAGATCTTCCTATTTTCAATCCATCAATGTACTACAGCATGAAGCCCACAACTCCTAGTCTTGGGCACTATACCTAAGCATTCATGTGGCTCCTCCGTACGCCGGTGGACAATTTTACAGTTTTGATTTACTGTATTTGGACTGAGTGGAGGGGGGAGAATATACTATATTTAGATATCAGAATCAGATTTTATTATCTTGAATTTACTACATTATATATCCTAATTATTACCCATCAAGGGTTGTCTATTACAAAAAAAATTTATTTGATCTTTTTGTCCATGCAAAAAAAAATCTGGTGTTTATCTGTAGTGTTTTAGGGTTATCCTCAAACATATTCTTTAGGTTATCTCCCTTTAACCTGTTGCGTTTTGACGAGTTTGTAGACTTTGTTGCTCTGTATTTTTTTTTTTTTTTTTTCTATTTTCATTTTGCAATTGAAATCTATTGGGCATTTGTTTATTTTTTTTTAGATTTTGTTAGTTTACCTTGCTTCACGTACTGAAATTGTTAGGTGACTATTATTTTTTAAGTGTTTTTGTTCGTCCTTAAGCATTCTAATTTGCACTGGTAGTTATATGTCAATTCTTGTTGTGGTAATGTAACATTTTATTAGGTTGTGTAGCTCCCTAATTTGGTCAACTTTTAGTAACGATGGTAATGCTGAGTTTCACGCTTTCAAATATTCTATGAGTGGTTTTATGTGCTGTTCATTAAATAATTTGTTTCTTATGACAACTTAAAAATAATCTTTTCAACTGTAACTCAGGGGTTTTTCGTAATATAGAGCGTGTTTACAAATATATTAATCAAGCAATACCATTTAGCTTCCCAAAGAGCGTAGGCTTTCAACAAACACGTGACAAGTCCTCATGTCACGTGCCGTCAGCTCACTTTCTTTCCACGTCTTCGTCATCATTTTCGCTTCTGTTTCCAGTTCTCTTCTCCATGTGTGTTTTTTTTATGGTCTACCTCTGCCTGTCTTTACCTGGGAATTTCAGAACAAGGACTGCCTTGTAATGCTATCCACATTTTTCCTCAATGTGTTTCCTATCCATTGCCAGCGTCTTCAACTCATCTCTTGTTCCTCTGGCATGTGTCAGATTCATGTCGTCATTTTCATATTGGTGACCTTATCATACCATTCCAATCTTTCTGTTCTACTCAAGCACCTATTTATGAATATTTGTAGCGTTTTGGTTCTTGTTTTTGTTGTTCTCCATGTTTCATAGCCATACAGTAGGACTGACTTTACATTTGAATTGAAGATTTGTGTTGGACTTCTTTATAGATTTATAGCAGCTGTTTGTTATCAAAATGTCATTATCATTTGCCACATATGGTTGCGAAGTATCTAAAAAAAAACCTCACTCCGATGCCTTTTTTCTGTTTGCGGCTTTCTTCCATGTTGCCAGTGTATAGTATTCTCTCTCTCTCTCTCTCTGTCTCTCTCTCTCTCTCTCTCTCTCTCTCTCTCTCTCTTTCTCTCTCTGTGGATATATGTATGTGTGTGTGTAATGTGTGATTTCTTTGGTTTCTCCCACCCCCCTAGTCTTTTCCGTAGTTATCATTCTCCTCAAAACATGTGGTATAAATGTTTATTGTTTTCTCTTTAGAATTACAACGACTTGTCTTTCTTCTCTAATGTCCCCCCCACCCCCTCCGGGATCTCAGCGCTATGTTTCTTAGTTGTAATTGCGATTTTCATATTTAGTGGGGTAAAGGTTATTTAGTGGGGTAAAGGTAGCCACATTGCAGGAATTGTCTTAGGAGAGTGAAGAGTTAGAGACTTCATCATACTAGGTCCAGCTTTACGAAGTGGGGAGACCAGTTCCCTTGTTCGCTGCCTTCGCCTTCCCTAGCTTAAGAGCAGAGCCAGGTACCCATTTACAACTGGGTATACTGAAGCGGGATCCTACTTTGTTGTTTTTTTTCCCCGGAACCTGGTAACTTTGCTGCGAGAGGCAAGTGTTCTAGCCACTCTGCCAGTCGGATTCATACTTTTATGTGTAGATATTTTAAAAGGGTAAATCTATTACAAAAAAAAAAAAAAAAGCATAAAAGGGTACGGACATTTTGACCCGCAACTTTTTAGGACTAGGAGAAAAAAAGGGAAACACTTGGAATGCACGAGGAAGAGACACCTAGGGAGATTTGAGAGAAGCTGATCTTGTAGTGTTCATTGTCGCCTCATTTCCAATGGTTTCTGACATCTTGAAACAATACAGTATTTTCTCCCCATGATACATGGTCAGTTTCTTGATGTATTTCTGCCGTTATAGTACGCGCTCAAAATTGTATGACAAGGCGAGGTTAAGTTCTCCTACTTTATTTCCGGGGCGGGAAAGTTTATGACTACTGTACCCTTATGCGTGTCGTTTAACGCGACTAATTTTAGGTTGTGCATGAGCCTGGCAACCTCACCATGTAAGACAAAGTACCACAGAACCTCATCGCTAGACGAGCATGTGGAGGCGCTTGTTGCAGGATTCCCGCAAGAAGGCCAGCTGTACTGGTGGTGCCATGCTTCGACAGGAGCGCCAAGGAAAAAGGATGATAATGATGATGATGATGATGATAAGAAAAACTTAGGGGTAGTGACTTTTTCTTTTGCCTTGACGTGTTTGCCTTCTTGTGACAAGGCATGCTTCTTTTAACCTAATCAGAAGTCCTTCTGTTGTGTTATGTAAGAGCTCAATGGCCAGTTTATTATCTAATAGCAGAAGTTACTTGTAAACTATGTGGTCAGTGAACTTTTAAAAATTGCTACATTATTGATTAATACCGGACCTAAGGGTTTTTAAATATTTGGACATGCGCCCTAATATAACCAACAAGGCTAAACGGGACGCGCCTCGCCAAAACGAGGCAACATTTTATTTAGAGAGAGAGGGTTGCCAGTTTAAAAATAAAAATGAAGAGAGAACTGCTGAAAAAGTCAAATGTAGCGCTGACATATACTAAGCCCTGAACACGACTGTTTATCAGCTACCATGCTGACGCCATGATAACATCTTGTCCTGATACGGACTACTAGCTGCTGGGATCAAACCGACATCTTGACTTACTGAAGATTCTGTCTCTACCCTCCCACCCTGTAATCAGTAAATAAATTAATAAATAAATAAAAACGGTAATTAACAGGTACTCGTTGGACATAAAGGATGACACTAGACAACAGAAAAGAAAATATAAGTGATAGGCTTACCGGGAATCGAACCTAGGACCAACCAAGGCGCCATCGCCTTGCTGTGTCAGTACATCGTGAAAGGACGCTCGGCCAATTTTGCACCCCAAAAAGAAGTGCATTATTGGCTGAGGTCACTCTCATGACACTCACACAACTATGGTATATAGGACCCGTGGACGACCTAGACAGTTTAAAGACACAATCACTAATATAACTTTCCTATCACCCTGTAATCATCATCATCATTTTCTTTAGCGCGCCTTACTAAACCTTGAACCATCACTGCAACGGGTTCCCTCTCGGGAAGCCCGCGCCACGCAACCACATGCTCACACTGAGGTAGTTCCTGTGGCTGTTTGTTTTACTCGATGATGTTGCCAGCCACATAAACTACCTCATATTAATCGACTTGACGTGTCTGAGGGTACTGTAGTCCTATTATTTTTTGTTCTTGTCATAGATCCCCGGAAACTAAACGGAGTCTCGCACCCTATAAACTTGATGTTAATCGCCTTGTACTACAATGTGGAATTGATGACAAGAACCACACAAGTGCCAGTGGAACAAGAGTTGAGAAGACGACGCTGGCGATGGATAGGACACACATTGAGGAGACCTGTTGATAGCATTACAAGGCAGTCCTTGTTCTGGAATCCATAGGGAAAGAGAGGCAGAGGTAGAAAAAAAAACACATGGAGAAGAGAACTGGATACAGAGGTGACAATGATGAGGAAAGCATGGAAAGAACTGGAGCGAATGGCACAGGATAGGAAGACTTGGCATGTGTTTGTTGAATGCCTATGCTCCTCGGAGAGCTAAAGTGTATTGATTTACTACATGCATGGGTGGTGAAGTAAGCCTATTCTTTCTTTGCCATTACGGAGACCCCCCACGGCTGTTTGTGCCCTATACCAGAGCGCTCTTTTAGTTTCGGTGACCGGAATTCTGACACCGGGTATAAAATTTTCGTGTACACCGTAATATACTATTTAAGTTTTTGGCGGGGAAAATCAGCTGATGTGTGTGTAAAACCAGTAAAATATAAATCATTACACACTCGTTCTGGATAAACACAGCGCTAAAATTCTTTTGTGTACTATAACTTTGTTCTCTGCTCTATTTTTGATTGCATTTTTATTTGTTTGAAATTAGTTTTGACGGAGTTACAGACTTTTGAAAACAGCGTCATCATTTGAGGAAATTCATAAAATAAGTAATCTTTTTATTAATTTAATATCTAAAAATCGGCCCATTCGTTTGAGTTTATAATTATAAAGACTTCTCGAAGGGAAGCTAAAGATTATTTCCACATACTTTTTTTTGGTTTCATATCTTGAGAATGTGTGGTAGTCAGTTTTGTGAGTTTGGCATTACAAGAACAAGCATATTGTCACCAGATTTTATAGCATTTAAATTACTGTAAACGCATTCCTGATACTCACAAATCTTAAATAAGGTTGTAACAAAATAACTTTGTAAAGCACCATCTGTTTTTTGCATTTTCATTCATTTATAATGATATTTAGCTACGTATATAAGCGTCAGAAAACATGTAAATCTATAGATAGATTACTTCTACATACTTTGTTCTATCTTTCAAGTCTTGTTAATCTTGTATTTATAATATGAATTTTTTTTTTTAATTGTATGTGAGATAAGGACTGTTCCATTAGTGTTCTTTGGTAGACAATCCTGTGCACACGACGGCTGCCAAAGAATTCTAAGTAACTGTTTGTATATCTTCTTTCATTCACAGATAAAACATTCTACATCCTGGTGTTAGACTTGATAGTCCCAAATATTCCTCTATCTTTATACATACACAAGTAAACTATATTACATAACAACGAAATGGAACATACTGATTTGCATCATATGAATTGTGCCAGTGCACTGTGCAGAGCCTGTGGCAAGAGAGCATTAACTTCCAAAACAACACGTTCAATTCAGAAAGCGATGAACTGTTCCAAATTACGTTAATGATCTGTTCTTTGTGTTTGGAATTAACGTATCAGATGATAAACCCACACAGCATTCGACTATATTTTGTAAGAAGTGTTACTTACGAATACAAAATTCAAAAAGGAGGCATAATGAGAAGTGTCTTGAAACAGCCAAGTTACTATCGGAAAACAGTCAGCACATCTGGAAAGACTAAAACCATAATTTAACTATAAGTGAATGTCAACTGTGCAATTGTGTTGCAAAGACATCTTTTGGTGTTTTAAAAAACAAAAAGCTGCTCTATCCCCTGTAATGTTCTTTCTGACCCCTCCATGTCTAGTCAGTCATTTAGCTGTAGTCAGGATAGCTCTGTACAGTAGGAGGTTGATGTGCCTGCCCACATTAGTGATGATATTGTTCAACTGGAGGTTGATGTGCCAGCTCACATTAAAGGCGATACCATTATTCATTTGGAAGTGGATAACACTACTCACCCTAGCATGCCAGTTTTTGTTGCCACATCTACACCTACCAAGTCAGTTATACATACGACAAGTACATCCACCTCGCCTGTCTTCAAAAGCGACATCACAGTACAACAGTTACTTGCTAAGCCACCTTCACAACCACTAACACAAAAGGAAGAACCCCTATTCACATCCATTGTTAGAAAAAAAAAAACTAGAAACAGCAAAAAGTAATATCATAAAATGCAAAACCAGAGGACAGCCTATTGTACTACAAAAACTAATTAAATATAGAAGAGAAACATCAGTCACCAGAACGCCAACAAACGTAAGCGATCTCAATTGCTTCACACTGTTAGAAAACATATTGCTGGAACATCAACTGATTCATTAGACCTGCAGCAGGCACATGAACTACAACGCTGTTCAGAAACGTCACATCAGGAAATTTGCAGGAAAGCAGGCATTGAAAGTAGAGTTAGAATATCCAAAGAATTAGCAATAGCCATGAAGGAAACAGTAGGTCTTACGTGGGCACAAGAGAGAAAACAGAGAAGATTGAAAATTGAAAGACGCGCCAGAGGTATTAAAAATATAACTTCACAATTAAAATTTATAATGGAAACTCATTTGTTACAAATTTCTCCATCTGTGAATGTACAGATTCATCCTATAAAAAAAAAAGGAAGTGTGAATGATAATTGAGCGAAATTTTGGGGCTAGAGCAAATTATGGCAGTTGTTGCTTGAGATTGACAGAATTAACAGAGTGTGGAAATCATTTAATAGATGTATTTTTTAAATACACCTATTTATCTATTAAATTGAACATTTCGTTTTACTCATGACCATACTTATTTTTACATGACCATCGTGATGTATGATTGAGATAATTGTTAGCTCTCATGTTTTTGGGGACAATTGGGTGTGTTATTTTAAGGTAATAAATGTGGACTTGCAATTTAATGTTTAAATAATTAATGTTTGACGCATGAAACCAAAACAAAACTTTGATATCCATTTTCTGCAGGTTTTCTACTTTTGATTTCTGTAATTTGTTATGCATGTTGATTGTGACCGATTTAGTGAAAATTGCATTATAAAAAAACCATAACAAAATATAAAAAAAAACGTAAATTTTACACTATTTCAGACTATTATATCTTCTGTTCTAATTGTGATAAAATGTTTGTTCTTGTTCTAAAATTTACTCTAACATTTCTAGTCTAGCGTTACGCAAAATTAAAGCCGGTATTTGTAATAATAAAGTAGCCTAAAAACATTAATTAAGCCCTATCAAAAGTAAAATCCGCCACCTTTTTTTCCAGTTAGGAAGTTACCACGTGACCTCTGACACGATAGCTATAAATAGCGCGGTCGGGGTAACAAGGGGAAATAACTAAAAGATCGCTGGCAAACAGCCGTACCCCGAGAACTGCACGGAGGCCCCCACACTATAAAGCAGATGTTAATGTTGTCTTAATTTCTGCATAGGTTTTTTTGTACATGATGAAGTTGCCAGACCCATGC
Source organism: Oreohelix idahoensis (assembly GCA_024509875.1). Taxonomy (NCBI): domain Eukaryota; kingdom Metazoa; phylum Mollusca; class Gastropoda; order Stylommatophora; family Oreohelicidae; genus Oreohelix; species Oreohelix idahoensis. The sequence continues at coordinate 4,138 of JAMPIV010018702.1, read as the reverse complement.
ACAATGTCATATGATGATGATGATGATGAATCTCCGTGTACGACATGCCTTTTCAGAGACCGACAAGAGCTGCACGGGGCCTCCCATTCTATAAAATGTATGTTAATGATGTCTTAATGTCTCCACACGTTTTCCGCCTCCCAAAAGTATGACATTATTCGTGGCTTTGAAGCGGATCGGTCTAGTTGTCATTTGTTATCAACACGGTGTTACGTAAACCTTCACATTTGACACCTGCTGCGAGCTATTTTTAAATCTTACATAAGTGACACATATTTCGGCCTACTTTTTTGTACACATTGCGTAACTGAGCTTAATTACAGGCAATTATGGAAGGTGCAGAGCGGTCTTTGGCCTTTCTTGATATATGCCCGTACACGAATATTCGATTGTTTATTGAGACAGAGCATTACAAATTGTTTGGACCATATAATTAAACATCAGAATTGTGATTGACTATAATCAAGAGGGGAATATTTACCTATGACCAGAGTTATTACAACCATGTATCTATTTATCTCTTTGTGCTTCCGAGCGTCCGCTGATTCGTCGGTCCGTTTGTGTCTTTTTTCATAGATCTATCTGTTGCCATTTATATGTATATGTCTGTCTGTATGTTTGCTTTTCACTCTTCATGTCTGTGTACTTAACTGCCTATATCCTTTAATGTATGTCCATCTGTGTGGATGTGACATTATTTTGGGTCGATCTCTCCTTCACTACGGCAGTAATCAGTTACATTTGTTGTAACATGCTTTTCAATGGTCGGCATCTCTTTCTTTCTCTGCTGTGTAGCAGATAGTTTGTATTTTCAAACATTCTTTCACTCCTTTCAGTAATAATTCGTCTTGTCTGTTTACCTTACCATCCCTGCTGAAAGAGTAGACAGGTGATGCAAAATTGAACGACAGCCATGTTGGTAAAATTCTCGTGTACCAAACTTTGGCCGCGTTCGATTAGCACGACGTACGCCCCAGCCAGTTTATGTAGCGCTGATATGGCGATTGGGATTCCCTAATTACTGCAGTGAAAGGCACAGCCCAGATGGTTACACTAGGGTCGGTGTTTGCACAAGGATGGGTGTTACTGTGTTTTCGTGGGGTCCCCTAATGTTGATGTGTAGTTGGCCAGGTATGCGTGTTGATGTCACCTGAACAGTGTAATGGTGCGGTGAAGATCTAGGTCACTCACGCTGACAGCATACATGGTTCTTGTACGATGATGATGATGATGTGAGACATGGGTGTGTAGAGACGCGAATGCGTTTAGGCTCGTATATAAGTAGACAATTCACCCAGTCACACTCATACGGAAGCCAATGACGGTTGTAACTACTGGTAACAGTTCACACATTTAATCACAGGACTAACAGTAGTGTCACAGGAACAGTCAATGTAAACAGGATCATGTACATCATGTTAACTGAAATCGCTTGGTACATATCAGGCATTCTAAGGCTGGTGAACATTCAAATATGTGGGCATGGTCAATAGTGGTATGTCCTTTAAAGTACAGTTCACAATGCCGCTTTGGTATCCCTGACTGTCGTAGATTTTTGATAGGGGAATTGTCGTAGATTTTCGATAGGGGAATTAAGACTTGGGTTGGTCCCTTCTGTATAGACTAGAATAAGCGATAGCCACAGTGAGAGTTAGTGAAAAGGCGATAGAATTCCACGAGTGAGATGATAGTATCGTGATATAGAGGCTGTCTCTGAGAGCAGGAAATCTTTTCTCTCTCTCTCACCTATCTTCTACGACAGATCTAAAGTAGTCAGACAGTCTAAACCACAGATATATATTACATAAATCTCTATCTACTCACGGGCACGCACATACACGTGACGACAGTTTAACACACAGACGTGGGAAAACTATAACAATGATATATATATATTTTAGAACGAGCTGACCAACACGATTATTAAGTTCAAGAGAGATTTTAATTATCATTTAAAATCTTCTCACAACACCAAAGAAATACATCAAGTAAAAACATATACAAATAGTCATAAATTCAAGAAAAATGCTACAAGGATGATAGCCCGTTCGAATCTTACTCTAGGTTTAGCCCACAGCCCCGTTAAGAGAACAGATGATGGCCCAAAGAGTTATAGATACATAGGGTTGAGTCTAAGAGGTTTCTTTCTTTCTCGTAAATGTATGAACAGAGTTGGATAATCTGATTTAGCCTAAGAAAAAGAAACTCTAGCATTAGTAACAAATTCTGCAGATTAAAAAGTTAAGACAGCAAATGGGTGACAATATACACCGGTAAAATAACACTCTGACCTGCGTACACTCATTCATTCAGCCATGGCCATGTGCTCACATTTATACTTACAACTTTGCTCGCTGCCTCTGGGAACATAATAAATTCTAGGACCTTCACACAGACCCGAAAATGCAGTCATCGACCAAGAAATCCCCAGTTCCAAAAGACGTACTGAACTCTCTGTCTCAGGGAACGATTCCTTGGGAGTTCTAATTTTTCGAATGTCTGATTAAGTCACATAAAATTTGTCCAGGCACGAAAGTTAGCAGAGCACAATGTCATTAGCTTTGGTTTCTAGAATTTAAGGAATGTCAGATCGGTGTCTACTTTCAGGAAGGTACTATATTTGGTCACCACAATACTAGTCAAAAACTATGTCGGAATGTTTCTGATATTTGCTTACCACAACAGGCTGAACTGTACTGAAGAGTTATTCTGGAAGAATTAATTCGGGCGCGAAGGCCTCTTACTTCATTTAACTGTTAAAGTTCAGGTAATGAAAGTGATTAGTTTCTTCACAAATAATTGTTCACGTACTAGAACGCTGGCAAAGTTGGGTACCACAGTTTCACACAGAACTACGGTAACATCACGACTAGGATAATTCACTAGATAGGTAGTTAGAAGCTCGTCAGAAATCTGACGAGAACTATGAAATTCGCTATACAAGCTTCATTCGCTAGCACGCGTGTTCTGTTTACTGAATATGTTGAAGACTGAAATGAAATCAGATTTCAGCTCCTGGGTGGATATTTGAAAACAGGGGCAAACAATCCCACATTTTCTCAAACTCCGAAATCATCTCCCCTTTTACGTGTAAAACACCTACGTCAGCTTAACGCGTGACGTAACTGCCACCAGTGACCGAGAAATGCGCGTGACAGTTGCAAATCTCAGACAACCGTCTACAACTGCGTCGTAGAGATGTCAGTAATCACGCCTTTCCTGAGCGCTCAGCCGAAAAACCCGCGCGTGACAGGTGCAAATGTAGACATAAAGTCTGCTCTATGTCCAGCGAAACGAATTTTCACACTACAGGCCCAGAACTCAGCCGTAGAAAACACTGTCCCCGGGGAAACTGCAGACAGCTGTCGGCTCTCCGGTCTGACGGAATGCATTATAACACTTCTCGTCTGACTGACATCTATGTAATAGAATTACTAGTCAGTATGAGAAAGAAAAACGATGATGGGAAAGAAATACAGCTAATTTTCCCCTACCAACACTCCTCAAATCCCTACTCAAGTCTACTCCCCAAAGATTCCTTCCTCCTGGACTGTCCTCCATCGCCCTGAGAGCGTCTCCGCTTTTTGACATTTTTTGAAGATTTCGTTTGTGTGCAATTGGAATGTCCCTGCCACTATCGTCATCTCGTCAGTTTTGGCGATCGTCAGGAATGGTCGGAGTTGGCACCGTGACCTTTCGAAGTATCTCTTTAACAGATTTAAAATGGAAAAACTTTCTCACCTTTCCTTTGAATAGTAGATCTGGTAGTTCAGCCTTAGAAATCTTATTTCAGGACGGTAAACGCACCCTTGTCCATCCGATTCTTCAGTTGGTTAGTTTCCGGTAGGGAAGTAACACCAAAACTTTCCTCTCCTGCTTTCCAGTAACCCGTCTCTCTTTCCGCTACTTTACCTGTATCGGAATAAGTCGTTCTATAGTGCGTGCTCGCTTAAAGTTAGTCAGTTTTTGCCTAGGGTCCCATCCTGGGTTTCAACCTTTCCATTAAAATGCGATACGTATTTAACTTGCTGAGACAACGTCTCATCACTTTTTCTGGTTTGTCAGCGACCAAAGTAAGGCTTCAAGCGGGCCCTTAAATGGGTTCTGCCGAACAGAGCGAGGCATGGCGGAAATCCTG